>CM076571.1:929806849-930262475 GCA_034641835.2 Pinus albicaulis | reverse complement strand
CATTAAAGGGAGACTTCAGAAACAGTTTTCAAGTGGCAGCAAGTAAGCAGGGAAAACCATAAATCATTCTTGAGACCAACTGTTTGAACTATTTCTGAAATAAACAAGCATAAGGGTTCAAGAGAGCAATTAAGAATTCTCTAGAATGCCTCAGCAAAGGAAAACATAAAATAGTGGAGAGTAAACATGTCTAAGGTGCTTCTAGGAGACATTTCTTAGCCTAAACGTTTTACTCTACTGTAGTAAGAAATGATGAAACAGAATGGAAAAGAGGAAAAAAAATTAACATATTAGAATACATCACCAACAGCCATGCTCACGGATCCAATGATAGAGCCTTCTCATTAACAAAACATGTCAAAACATCATCAATCTTCCAATACTTCAATTTCTTCTTAATCTTCAGCCAGACTATGTACAAATTCAAAGAGTTCGAATGCCAGCAACCAACCCCTAACAAAGAGCTCCTCATAGAGTATTTATAGAAGAATGAGGAGGTGGAACTCTTTTTAGGGTTCAAAATGTTATTAATTACAGAGTAAATGCATTCCTAGCCTTGAAAACTACGCAAGGCCTAAGGTAGGAATGAGTTGCACTACTTCTCTGTTTAATAACTTTGTCTTTACTTCCTTAGGATAAATTAGGTGAAAAAAGTGGGTTTTAAGGCTTTCCCATGTCTTAAAATAACTGTTCTGACAGTGAAAAGATGTTCTGTCAGTGTGATAACTATCAAAGTGTCTTTGTAGGTGAAAAGTACGCTACAGGTGGCTTCAAATATTTGGATGAATTAACTGCTCTGTCCTGATGTGCTCGGGGTTCCCGCCTTGTTGACTGTCTTTAACTATCTTCTACTCTTCATCTTTAACCGTATGTTGCGGGCATTTTGATCCTTGGGATTTGGATCGTAACTTAACCTTTATCTTAAACTATGATACTCTTCACTTTTTCTTCATTTAATCTTCACTGCTTGGCTTCAGGTACTTTCTCTTTTGCATTGGAGGGTTTGATTTAATAGTCAATATCATGATTTAGTTGACTAACACTTGGAATTTAACCCTTCATCCCTTTCTCTGCAATTGAATAGCTGATAGAGGGATCTTCATCTCGGCTCTGCTGATACTGGCTGTGGTGTGGCATTTTCTGCCGTGGAAACCCGTAACCAACCATAAACATGTTAAGTGAAAACCCCGCGTATAGGGTAAAACTCGCTTCAGTAGAGGCTAGGAATGGCGAGGAGTAGTGCGATGAAGGTGGATGCAACAGAGTGGATTCCATGGAGGAAACCATGAAAAACAAGGTTTAAATTCTTCTTTTGTGGTGCTAAATGAGCATCTGGTTTGCTGGAAAACTGTCAGGCGTTTTGTGACGGTGGCCCAAGTGTATGGTTTCACCCCGGTGAACGCGATAGGGCTCAGCGACATTGTTCTCTAAACCACCCATTTTGCGTTCAAATTGTACGCCAGGGAGGTTTCGTGAGTTGGGTGCGAAAAAGAACGAGGACCATCGGATTTGTGGGATCAACGGTTGGGATCTTTTCGGCAGAATGATTTGGTAGAGGATGATCAGTAGGAAGGAGGGCAAAGCAAAGGAGCGCAGACCATCTGATCTGGGGGAGCCAAATCGACGGTTGTGGGTGAGCGTGATGGTTGAATAGATGCACAGGGGTAAGAGCGGTGGGCCCTGACGGTGACGTCAAAAATCCTGTCTTTTAGCGGAAATTCTGATCAACGGGGTGAAATGGTGGCCATTAGATCTGAATAGATCAACGGTGGAGATTAAATATGGGGGGACTGGGGGGTACGGAGGGATATCGGGGCCGGGTGCCTCCGTAGTGACCCCTTGCCGTCGGATTTTGAGGCCATCGGACGATTGAGATCAAATCGGTGGAGATGCGGATCAGCGGCGAAATGGAAGCGAACAGGAATGGGAATGGGAAAAAGCAAAGTGTGATGGCCATCTGATTTGGGAGAGATCGATGGTCAGGAGTCCATCGGTGGGGAAGGGCCATCAATGGAGAACCATTGGCGGGTTATGGGCTAAGACTTTTGTCGATGGTCGCAGGTAGTCACAGGCCTGGGTCACATGGAGGAAAAGGGGCTAGGGCCTAAGTCAAAAGGCTCTTAAGCCCTAAAATGTAAAAAGGAATTTTTAGACTAAAATAAAGGCTTTTTGATCATTTTCAAGCGTTCTGATAGAGTAAATAAAGGGGCTTAAAACCTTAAAAGGGGGAATTTAAAAGGCTTTAAGGGGATTTTGAGGGAATGAGGATAAATGAAGAGGAGAAAAGAGGCTTTTTTAGAGGGGAAAAAGACTGTTAAAGGTATAATGAGGAGTGAATGAAATTGAGGCAAAAAGAGACTCTGAAAACAATTCTTTTGAAACCAGCAGGGCTTCTTTGAAGGTTTTGAAATGAAAACATCAGTGAAGTCGGGTTTCTTTGGATAGAGAGAACAACCAGGCTTCAAGAACTAACATATTAGCTTAAAATTTTTTCTTGAAGGCTGGAAACCGATTCTAGCCATCATTAGGTATAACAGAAATTATAGATGGCTAACAAGTTACAACAGAGATAAAACAGAGCAACAAGTAACAAATCCTTAAAGCAGTTTTGTTATTAGGAAGGGAATTACTTTTTGAAGACATTTCAAAGGAAACTTGTTTTTCCTATTAAGGTCTATGGAAATCATTTCAGAAGTTAAAATATCCTTAAGACTGCAAATTTTTAAAAAACTATGTAAAAGAGGCATACACATCAGTTTCGTAGCGCGCTACGAAACTGCTGTAGGTGAATTTTGGGCATTTTTCATAGGTGTTTTGGGGGTAAAAACAATTTATTTCTAAGTTTTGATGTTGCTAATGATGGAGTAATGATCACAGATGAAGATTTATGTTTCAAAGCAGATAAATGAAAGGTTAAAAGTATTGTTTCAATGTAACACAAATTTTGCGCTACGAAAACAGCAGCTATTTTTGTAGCGCAGATATATCCCATCTCCTTTATACTTTTTCAAGGTTTCTTTTTGAACAAGTGGAAGGGTGAAGTTTCAAGGAAATGTTAGCACATGTCACATATCTAAAATAGTCAGCATTTCTAGCAAAATATTCTTGAAGATCAGTATGGAAGATAAAGGCTAAAATGTAGGAAATGTGTTCCCTGGTTTTTAGGACAGTCAAGACATAAGTTAGCAGGATCTCAAAACAAGGCTGGAGGCATCATCAAATTCGAAAATATGGAGAAGAAACCATCAAAAGAGAATATTTAAGTCTTAGATAAGGTTGTTTTAGACATGATTAGGAATTTTAATCCTATTTGTATTAGGACTCCTAAAGAGACAGTTAATTGTCAGTTGTAATTAAGAGTATGTTTTAGGAGTAGATAGGTGTCAAACTTAGAAATTTGAATTCTCTTCAAGATAGATAAGGGAATCCAAGATTGTAATGAGGACTCTGTAAGAGACATGAGGTCGAATTCCTCAAGGTTGGCATTTTTTATTAGCAAGCAAACTATATTATTGTAGCAGACTGTGTATTTTCAGCTTAATACAGATTGGCTTTACTACTCATGATTCACAAAGAGTTTTTGGTGTTTGATCTCTCTATGGATTTCCTCATCTACCTATTTACAGTGGTATGAACATGTGTTACTTAGAATTCATTGGAAAATTCTCTAACATCCTTCACATGTTTGTAGACCGTGTTTTATTCACTGTGTTATTGTTTTGTTTATAAACCTAAAACTTTAAGTGCCCTGACTTCCATGTTGAGCTGATGTTGATGTTTTGTTGAAACATATATTGACTCCATAGCCAAATAGATGTTTGTTAATCATTAATTCAACCAGTTATATACGTTTATTCATTTTATTCCTAGATTTAGCCATCTAATCCTTAATCAAAAATCTTAAACCTGTTGAGAGAGCCCTCTTAGGTTGAGGAGGCTAAGCCTCAACCAAAAGATTGGTTTGAAAGAGTTACTCAGAATCTACTTGATGAGCAGCTTATTAGGGTCAGATTTTGTGATAACAGGAGGTATGAGAAAAAGGGAGAGATATAAGAAGGAAGAAAGAGGGCTTGAGAGAGAGGAGGAGAGGAGGAGGGATAAAGAGATGAAGCGTGACGGGGAGAGGGAGGGAAGAATAAATACTTTGAGAATGATAAGTGGAGAGAGAGAGACGAAGTGACAAGGGAGAGATGGATAAAGAGTGTGTATGTTTAGGGGTGAGATAAATAGACAAATAAGGAGAGAGAAGGAGGAAGGGATGGATATATTAATTAGTTGGAGAGAGAGAGAGGGGAGTGATGAGGGAAGAGAGAGAGAGTAATGGGGGAAGAGAGAGGATTTTAGGGAAGAGAGAGAGAGAGAGAGATAGAGCACGATGGCGGGAGAGAGAGGATTGGAGGGCAAAGGGGGAGAGAGAGAGATATAATTGGATGGAAGAGAGAGAGAGCGAGAGAGAGGTAGGAGTGAAAGTGAGAGAGAAGAAGGACGCGATAGAGGACTTGAGAGAGAGGAAGATAATGATGGGGGAAGAGAGAGGATTGGAGGGAACAGAGAGAGGGAGAGAGGGAGAGAGAGAGAGGTAGGGGAGAAAGGGAGAGAGAGGAAGGACGAGAGGGAGGACTTGAGCGAGAGAGGAGGAGAGAGGGAGGGAGATAAGAGGAGAGAGGGAGGGATCGATGGATGCATTTGGAGGGGGAGATAGGGAGGGAAGAATACATACATAGAGAGTGATAAGTCGAGAGACAGAGGGAGTGACAAAGGAGAAATGGAGAGAGAGTGTGTAGGTTTGGGGGTGAGAGGAAGAAGACAAAGAAGGAGAGATGGAGAGAAGGGGGAAGAGAAAGAGAGAGAGAGGCATATAAGAAAGAAGTAGGAGGGGTAAGAAGAGAGAGAGAGAGAGGATGTGAGAGAGTGAAGGGAGGTAGGGAAAGAGAGGGAGTTGGAGGGAGAGAGATGGAGGTAAGAATAAAGACATAGAGAGTGAAAGGTGGAGAGAGAGAGAGGGAGTGATAATGAAGATGGAGATAGAGGGAGAGAGGATATCAAGAGGGAAGAGAGATAGAAGCGAGGGAGAGGGAGGGAGAGAGAGGAGGAGGGAGCGATAGGTTAAGTGAGAAGGGAGTGATATATATATATTTGGAGAAAGAGAGAGAGGTATGTTTTGGGGGTGATATAAAGAGAGAGGGAGAGAGAGATATATATATGGAAGGTGGAAGGAAAGAAAGAAGAGAAATATGGAGGGAGGAACAAAGAGATTATAATAGATATAGAGTGAGAGAGCGTGTCTGTTTTGAGGAGTGAGATAAAGGGAAAGAAGGAGAGATGGAGGGAGATATAGATATAGATGGAGGGGGGATAGAGGGAAGAATATTTCTTGTATCAGATATATTGGTTTTGCAGATGGTGATTTCTAATCTATTAGGACTGTCTCATTTCAGATGCATTTATTTTAGTTTAGATGTTGATTTCTAATGATATTTGATTACTTGCACTAGATGCATTGATTTCAATGTAAATAATTTCTAATCATATTTGCATTGGTTTTAGTATAGATTATGATTTCTAATCTTATTTGATTGCTTGCAATAGATGCATTAATATCAATGTATATTTTGATTTCTAATTATATTTGATTGTTTGCACTAGATGCATTGATTTCAATGTAGATGATTTATAATCCTATTTGATTGTTTTCACTAAATGCATTGATTTCAGTGTATATGGTGATTTCTAATCCTATTTGATTACTTGCATTAGATGCATTGATTTTAATGTAGAAGTTGGTTTATAATCCTATTTTCTTACTTGTACTAGATGATTGATTTGAGTGTAGATGTTGATTTATAATCATATTTGATTACTTGCATTGATTTTAGTGTAAATGTTGTTTTCTAATCTTATTTGATTTCTTACATTAGATGCATTGATTTCAGTGTAGATGTTGATTTATGATATTATGTAATTGGATGTATTATGGTACATTAATTTTAAAGTGATTGGATTAACATTGTGCATTGATTTCAGTGTATGAAAAAAAAATATTGACAATGTACACTAAATTGTGTGTTATAGTAATTCAACCTATCAATATTGGAGAGCAAGAGAGACAAGGTATGATATTTACTCCAACAACTCGAGCTAAAGCTTTAAATGGTTTACGATTTACACTGTCCTTTCATATAATCGATGTGAAAAGATGACAAAACTAACAAGGGTGACAATAAAAATAGTAGAAGAAAATGGTTTGAGATTGATCACAATGAAGACTATTTTTAATCACTAAGGTTGTTAACGATATTTATCATCTCAACAAACTAAGGTAACTAAGAAAAATTAAAATTAAATGACCAAATAAATCTCAGACATTTATCATATTGAAATGATTATATTAGTATTACATGTATTTACATATTATTGATAAAATTAATAACACGACCGAAACCAGCCTAGATGCATCTTAACTCTAGATCTATCAAGCATTGAGAGATCGAATTTATTGAGGTGTAAAGCGTTCCTCAAGTTTTGCAATAAAAAAGAGGTGTAATATATTGTTAAAGTTTTTTTTTTAAATAGAAATATTTACAATAGATTTAATTTTGTTTTTCCATTTTTAGATCAGTCATATCGAAGTTTTTTTGGTCAATGTTTCAAGTCGTCAAGTGTGGTTCATCCTCAAGATAAAGATGAGCCACACTTGATGGCTCAAAATGTCGACAATAAAAACTTTTATATAAGTAATCTCGAAATGGTAGAACAAAATCACCCATCTCACAAAAGCTTCCACTTTGAAAATATATTTAATCATATTTATCTACTACTCAAAGCTTCAATAATAACAATATTTGTATACGATTGACAATTTATATTGATTTTTTATAATAATTTAAGTTTAATATTAATAAGATACTTATTATTTAAATTATATATATGATAAATGTATAACATAATTTTAAATTAAATCATATTATTATATATTGTAATAGTATATATAAATTTAATAATATTTTATATTTAAATATTTATTAAAAAATAATATTATATAATTATATAATATCTAAACATAAGCTAACCAATATTAGTAATATTAGAGTAGGTATGATATTATTTTCTTGGAATAGACTTCACAACATGAATTAATATAATACTAACTAGAGTGAGTTAATCCATATTCCTTAGTAAACAATAAAGTAAGTATATATATATATATATATATATATATATATATATATATATATATATATATATAGTTAAAGAAAAGTATTTAAAGCATTTTTTTACAGTATATTTGATCATATTTATACACTATTTAAAATTTAAATAATAATGTTTGTCTATAATTAAAAAAAATTATATTCATTTATTATAATATTTTTTTATAATAATCAATATATATATATATATATATATATATATATATATATATTCTAAAAAATTTATATATCAAACAAAAATAAGAGTATATATGTGTGTGTATAAGTCTTTGTTGATAAAAAAAATAAAAAAAGTATATCATGTCTTATTTTTTTTTTGCATAATTTGCCTTATAATAACGATATCTAAGTGGAGATGAATGATACTGAGAGTAACAAAGAAGACATAAAGGGACAAAAGAAACAATTAAACAAATGAATCTCCCAAATAAGGGCTCATTCTCAAGCCAAATTTTTTTTCCTTTCTTTTTTGAAACCTTGCCCCAACATTTTGAAGGTGATTTGATCAAAGTGATATGAAAATTATCATTACACACTGAGGGAGATTCCTTATCAATTTTTGAGGAAGTTGACTCATGAGCTTGTTTCAATATACTTAGAGAAGCATTAGTATACAATATATCTATATATATATATATATATATATATATATATATATATATATATATATATATATATATATATATATAGGTATATATATGTTCGTTGAAGGAGCATGGTCCACATGAGAAGTCGTTGAGCCTTGGATCTTGTCCCCAAAATGGATTTCATCATCAACACTTCATCCTTTTCCAATGTAGAGGAGGCATCATTATCCATATGAGGAGGGTTGTATGGCTTCCAACTTTTAGATATAAAATTGCAAATGTTTCACTTCTATTGAGAATTAAACATTGGACAACAATTCTGTAAGTGACCTATTTGATTACATACATGGCAGCAAAAAGCAACATTCTCATAATCCAAAGTATGTGTCTAATGAATCACTGATATTTAAATTGATTTGATCTACCAGTGCTTTACTTATATCAATTTCAACAAAAAATCTTCTATAGGTGTACACACTAAGCCACCTACAAGAGGCATCAATAATAAGATAACGACCTAGAGTGTCTCCAATGCTGTGAAAGATTGTATAGTGCCACAAGAGGCAAATTAGGAATCTTGACCCATATTGACATCTTCGTAATGAAAGTTGTGGATGGTTAAAAATATGAGAACCAATGGGTTAAAAATAATCTAACATTGCCCCAAAATTAGGGCCTTTTAGATAAAGCTTTATGATAATCTTTCAATTCTCAAAATAACACAATGAAGAATCCCCTTGAGAAGAAAATAACCTTGCAATATTTAGTCCATTATGATATGGATCCATTGGTAGAGATCAATTGTAAAATCCATTAAGTAGCCAAATTATTTTTTCCTTTGAATATGCAATGAAGATCCTCTAGATCTAAGTGAGAAATTTCTAAGGAGTGAGTTTCCTCCCAGGAGGCATCTGGGTCTAATTTTCCTTAGAGGTTCGAGCATGGAGGACATATTTATAAGAAAAAGTTTGAGAGGAGTAAGGCTTGCCTCTAGTCCCCCCTCACAGATGAAGAACTATGAAAATAGAGGTGTATTTACCAATATTGCAAATGGAGAGAGGATCAACGTCATCCATCTACTTACTTTGAAAAATCAAGTGTTACATACCTAAGGGAATACTCACTCGAAGCTCTAAATAAAACTCCAGATCTCAAACCAGATCTAAAGGGAAAAATCTCATGAGTAGTGGCTATCCAAAGGGGAGCTTGACAAATATTTGATAAGAAGTTGGTGAACCTGGCACACAATCTCCCAGCAACATATCTGCAAGTGTAAAGGAAAGTTTCCTCTGTGAGATAGTTTGGGACACCATGAGGGTTTTTGAAAACTTTTAATTATACACATCTTGAAAACCTTGGCAAAGCCAAAATTTCATTGTGTATGTATTGTAATAATTCAAATTTAATATTAGTAAAATCTTTGTTATTTTTATATATTTTTTAAAAATATATATATAATATATATATATATATATATATATATATATATATATATATATATTACTATTAATTAATCAAAGATACATCATGGTTCATTCCAGGTTAAAATTCCTCCAGATTCATTCCTACCAGACTGGTTGGCTTGGAGGTATTCCCAAAAGAACAAAGACAAGTGTATATTAAACTAGAGTATCTCATGCATGAAACCCACAGTAAATTTTTTTTACCCAAGATACAAAAACAACTAGCCATCATCCCTAAGCATTAGTGTACCTTGGCTCTAGAGCGTCTGATTTGTCTCCTGGTAGTGGACGTTAGAAAAA
Organism: Pinus albicaulis; assembly: GCA_034641835.2. Lineage (NCBI taxonomy): Eukaryota > Viridiplantae > Streptophyta > Pinopsida > Pinales > Pinaceae > Pinus > Pinus albicaulis. The sequence continues at coordinate 930,252,914 of CM076571.1, read as the reverse complement.
TGCCTCATGCACATGTGTTACACAACATTTTGTCACCGTCCCTGCAATCCCCATCCCGAACATTAGAGGAACGTTTCAGTGACTTATGTGTATTTTCATACCTTGCAAAAAGTGTCATTTCATCCCTTGTCATGAGAAGAACATTTCCTTTGTTGACTATTCCTAAAGCAGGCTCTCAAAAACATATAATTTTGGGTCGGAACTGGTAGGAAGTTATGGCCTCGTGTCCATACATAAATTAACACTAAGCCTCATGGCCATTGACGCTCTGTCTCAGTGGACTGCCCACGCCGAGCTATTTTTGGAAATATTTTTAAAATAGAAGCGAAGTTTCCATTCCCAACCACTTCGTGAGTGGAGTCACCATGGTTTGTTCGACTGAATAATGTCGAAGTACTTCCTTTGGCTTCTTGTTTCCTACATTTGAGCAACTCCCCAAAGGATAAGGCCTCCCTTCCACCTTGTTATCACCCAAAAAAATTCAAAACATCATTTTGACAAGGTTACAAAATTTCATGGATCAAAATAGGGTTTTATGAGTCAATTTAGGTTTGATCAAGGGAAGGTTTTAGATTTTTTATAGTTTAAAGCTCATCCTAAGTTTCAAATAAAGCCTTCTTTAAAGCTCTTTCATGTTAAACATCCATCATTTTAGGATTCATTTCATTTCCCAAATTTTTTGTATCAAAACTACCCAATTAACCAAGAAACCATAGTTTCATAGCGCATCACGTTGAAAAAACTCACTTTGCGCTACGAAAACACTGATAGTTTCGTAGCGCAAACAACAAAACTCTATTTTTTCTGACTTTGAGAAGTAAACTTCAAAGGCGGTTTCTGAGAAAATGAAAATGAATTTTGGAAATCTGAAAGAGGTTTTTCTTCATAACAGAACTAAATACAAAAAACTCTCTTAGTTTCTTCAAATCCATTAGGAGGTGGCAGAAATTGATAAATTAAAATGCACTACAAAACTGCTGTTACAAAATTGTCCTGTACATGACTGTTTAGCAGTCAAATTCAAGTTCAGTTTCTGGCCAAATGAAAATTTGTTCTAAAATTATTAAAGATTTTTTTCTTCATCACATCCCTCTCTACAAAAACCTCTCTCAATTTTCCTACAAGTGTTATTAGTTGAGAGATACAAGTATTTCATTGAAGCCCTATTTTCAGAAACAAAGTTTTCCTGTTTTACACATGTTTTTAAAATGCAGTTTCTGGACAGCAGGATATGTATTTCAAAACAAAAAGAGAGGTTTGTATTAAAGACATAATGGCCTACAGAAACATCCTTCAGTTTCTTAAAATACATCATGTATTAGGAGATATGGGCTCTGTTCCAAGACCTATTTTTCAGGAAAAAACAGGAAAAATATGCAAGGATGTATTGCAAATGAAGAATGAATGCCTCAAGAAAGTTAGAATGAAGTGGGTTTACAGTTTGTATGAATTGTAAATACTGAAGAAAGGTTATGTTTTGAGTTTCAGAGGCAAACACGGTTTTCACTTCGCAAATTTTTGAAGAATTTGCATACTCAGCAGTTTCGTAACGCATTTAGTGTAAAAAAGTAGAAAAGCGCTATGAAACTACGGTAACTGTTTTTCTTGATTGTTTTGATAAGTTTTTAAAGGGTTGAAGACTAAGTTAGGAACTCAATTTGATATGGAAGATGTATTAAAGGGTAATTAAAATGATTCAGTGGAAAGAATTGAGTTTTTGGAGGATAAAAACTTGAAATGGCAGTGCTAAAAAAAGCGCTACGAAACTGCTGTGTTTTCGTAGCGCAGAACATTACAGCATTTTGAGCAGTGTTTAAAGTGTTTTTAGACAGTTGGAGGCTAGGGAGGATTTATGGGACGTGTTATGCCAACTTCCAACAGCCAAGGACTACGAAATGAAGGGTACATGATGGTCAGAATGTTCAAATAATGCCAAAAGATCTTATGCCTAAAAAACGGGGTTCTGTTTCCTATGTTGGTGGAGGTCAGCAAAATGGTCATGAAGAAATGAAGCCCATCATCCAGATTGAACCATGTGATGATACACTTGGAAATTATGTAAATTTAAGTAGATAAGGTTGTTATAGATAGCAATAAGCAGTTTGAGTCCTTTTTGGATTAGGACTGTTAAGTAGACTAGGTGTCTTTTTGTAATAAATTCCATGTCTTATGGTTATGCAAGGTGTCAGTAGTTAAAAATTCAATGTATCTAGGCTAGAGGTAGATCATCCCATGTTGTAAGATGTCTATTAAAGGCCAAGAGTTCGAATCTGTAAGTGGTTAGACATTTTTGGAAAAATTGTACTTATTGTGAATTGATTGGTTTTCAGCCAATACAAATAATTTTCTACTTGACCACCTTGAGATTCAGAAGGAGTTTAGTGTTTTCCTATTCTATTTGCATCTCTTTTATTATCTCATTGCAGTGGTGTTCACCTATATCACTCAAAATTCATCTTTTAGATGCTCTAACTTCCTATATAAGTGAACTGACTATGTTTTTACAGTTTCATGTGTGTGTATCTCATGACTAAAACTCTGATATGCCTCAACTTCCATGTTAAGTAGATTTAGTGGATTACTGAATTGTTTTCACTCCATAAACCCAATGTATTCATGCTGATATGATTCTCAACCTAAATCTATCATTTATGTGTTTATTGCCTAAATAGATTTAGCCATCTATATTTTTATCCAAATCATTAACCCTTGAGAGAGCCCTCTCAGGGTGAGGAGGCTAAGCCTCATTCAAAAGATTAGGTTTGAAATAGTTACATAAAGTTGAATGATCAAACAACCTATCAGATCCAATTTTGTGATAACATTTTGGTGCATCTGTCGAGAGCTTGAATATTATACATCTTCCAAAAATTATGAAGCTGAACTCTTGAAGGTAGCAGGAGCTCAGAATCTGTTCGAGGCTGCAACTACCTTGGCTACTCCATTGTTGAAGAATTCAAAATTCATAGATTCATGGTGATTCCACTGGACATATGAAGAGCTCAGATGTTGCCATTCTTGTTTCAAGGTATGCATGTATATATTTTTCAGGAATTTGTGGTTTCCCAAATCATTTTCCCAAGGATGCATATTTTTTAAGGAATGGTCCAAAATTCAATGGAGAAGATTTGAGTTTGACTTTGAAGCATATATCAGATTTCTGTGACTTTACTGAGCTTCTTAGAGTGAAACATGAAGATGTTTGTATCATATTGTTCTATGATTCATTTCAAGGAAAATGAAAACAGTGGATTGAAAGCTTTCCTAACATATTTATTAAGTCATTTGCAGATTTTTGGCTTATGTTTTTAGAAGAATGGATAGATAGAACAGAGTTGGTGGCAGACTCTCCTTCAATTCAAGGCTTTAAACAATGGTGTTGGCAATATGATGCAGAGTGTTGTCCTTGATGGCAACCCACTGAATAAAGATGAAGACATGAGACTGTTGACATGTGTTGTCCTTGATGGCAAACCACCTGATGAAGTAATACTTGACCTGATGGACTTGGTAAATGATGTAAATCTGATGTGATATGATGTTTGTTGACAATATGATGCTGAATGTTGACCTTGAAAGGCAACCCACTTGATGAAGATGATGGCAACTTACTTGATGAAGTTGTGCTTGATAGAATATGGTTTGATGAACTAATTCTGATGTATCTACAGTGTGTACAGAAGACAATGAAGAAAGGAATTCAGCTTGTGCTAAATCTATGGTGAAAAAGAGTATGTCTCAAGGAATACGCGGGTTGGACTAGGGGAAGTCGCGTATGCACGCGGAAAATAACGTTCCAAGTCGCGTATGGGAAAAAGCGCTCAAAAGTGCAAAACCAGGGGTAACCACCATGGTATTGACCCTTTGTATTGGGTAATGATCCGCCTAATTGACCCCGTCCAGGAATACCATCGGAAGTAATGTGGTTTTGGGCTCATGGTATTAAAAAAGGGGCTCATGGTATTGAAAAAGGGTAAACCTATATAAGGAGAAGAAATTCATTGTGAAAATTATGGTGTGGGTGCAAGATGTCTGAGCTTGAATGAATACTTCTCTCTGAAGTAGATCTGAATGAAAGGGTTACACTTGAAGATAAATCTGAATGTATGATGCACCAATTATGAAGAAGGGGATCTAGATCTAGAGCTGAACATATATCTACGAGATACGCATGGAAGGCTTAGATGCGAAATAGGCGAACATACATGCGATAAAAGGATAAATCTGAAGCGAATATCTGATACGAAAGTATGTAGCTACTAGCCAATAGTTGAAGATACATACGCTAGTTAGATGCGAAGGCTTACGTACATATCCATGGCTTCGCTGAAGAAAAACGTATCTGGGATGAAGTTGTACGGATGTAGTTTTTAGATGTGGACGGAAGCACGTATATACGCGACATCAGTGAAATAAAGGCGCGTATGCAAACTAGGGCTTGCTGAAGCATGGGGTATGGAACATCTGATCTGTTCTGCTGTATTACTGCTATCTAATCTGGGTTGTCTGAATTGGTATGTATCTGTTGATGATGTATGTTTGAGCTTAAAAGTATGGAATGGGTCTAGTCTGAAAATATGATGAAATGTGGCCTGCAAGTTGTGTTCTATTGAAGTTGTTGGATCCAGTGTGAAAATTGATGAAACGTGGTCCAAGGTGGTGCTGAGGGTTGTAGCCTTCAGTCAGGGGGTCGTAGCTCCCTTCGAGGTGAGGCTGGTAAACGAGATCAGGGGGTCGTAGCTCCCTTCCAGGAGAGGCTGGTAAACGAGTCAGGGGGTTGGAGCTCCGTTCCAGGAGAGGCTGGTAAACGAGCGCAGGTGGGTGCCTGCATGCTGGTAGGAGTCTGCACCAGCACATATGTTGTAATATGTTTTCTCTATAATAAAATATTGAAGGCTGAGCAAATGTAGCGGTGGTTTTCTCCCGACTTGGGTTTCCACCTAAAAATCCTGGTGTTCATGTGTGATGCGTTGTGTGATGGTTTATTCTGTTGTTATCTCACATGTTTACTGATAACTTAACATCAGATGAATGAATATTGCAAAGAAATAAGTTAATAAATATCTTCATATTTAGATCTCTGCTAATACGCGAGTTGTATGAAGGATATCCGCGTGTATACGCGAGTTTACTAAAGGAAAGTAGTGTATGGTTTTTAGAGAGTGAAAAAGTAAAAAGTTTTGAATATGCAGTAAATACTGATTCACCCCCCCGTCTCAGTATTTTTCCCAACAATTGGTATCAGAGCAGGTTCTTCTACAGAAGCTTGATCGCTTGAAGGAGATCCGTCGTAATGGGAAAGAAGCAAAAGAAGAAGGTTGCTCAAGGAAAGAAGATGCCTCAGAAATCATGTATAGCAGAAATTGAAGGAGATGAAACAGGTATTGATCATTGTTCTTGTATTTCACTTACCTATATATGCAAAGGTTATGATAGTGAGGGAAGAATGTGAAGAAGATCTTAGAATTCTCATGGCATTTGAACAAAAGGAAGAAAAGGATACTTTTGTTGATGCTCTAGAGGAAAATGATTTTCTTGAAGAAAACAATCAACTCAAACTACGCTTAGAAGAATATAAAAATCTCTTAGAAGAACAAAAGATAATCAGAGAGACCATTGAAAAGCAGTTTGAAGAAGCAAAGAAACACATTAAGAAATTAGAATGTGAAGTGGTAAGTCAAAGAAAAGAAGTTGAGAAAGTAAAGACTTTGAATCTTAGATTTGCTAAAGGATCTGAAACCTTAGATGAGACTATCAAGGTTCAACGTTCTCCTCTTATAAAGACAGGTCTTGGATATATCGGAGAATCTTCTCAAGCTTCAGCACCAAATTATCTAAAAGCAGCTGCAGGTGGTTTACTACATTCAGCCACTCAGCAAGGGAATAAAGGATCTTTACAGGTAAAGCATGACCATCTCAATTCAAGGAACACTAACAGGGATAGCTATCAAAGAAGCTACAACCAACAGGTAAATTCAAATAGAAGATTTCATGATCGCAGAAATTTCTACTTCAATGGGCAATGTTTCACTTGTCACAATTTTGGTCATAAAGCTGTTCAATGTGTTGCATATAAAACCATCATGACAAGAGAAGCAAGAAAGAAAAGGATGAATATTGAACCAAAGAAGAACACCTATAACAACTTTTCTCCTCTTCAAAATGAAGTTGAATGTACTTATTGCAATAACTTTGGTCATGAAGAATCTGAATGCAGGAGCAAGGTCCAGCCAAAAGAGTATGTTCCCTCAAGCTCTAAAGTGTGGAAAAAGAAAGAAATACCGGTTGAAAATTATGGGATAGCGTTGTTTGCAGAAGGTGAAGAGAATCAATGGTACATTGATAGTGGGTGTTCAAGACACATGACAGGTGACAAAAGCAAAATTCATACTTATAATGCTCTAGAAAAGGAAAATAAAGTTACATTTGGAAATGATACTCCTGTTGTAATTAAAGGAAAAGGGGCAGTATTTCTAAAAGAAAAAGTGAAGGCTAAAGATGTCATGTATGTGGATGGATTAAGGCATAACCTTTTAAGTGTAAGTCAAATGTGTGATCGAGGAACAGAAGTGGTCTTTAGTTCAAAAGAATGTGTGGTTCGTGATCTTGACACAGGTAAAATCATTATTAAAGGAAAAAGAAATCCCAGCAACCTGTATGTACTAAACGGCATAGATCAATGCTACTTGAGCAAGTCTTCAGAAAACTGGCTATGGCATAGAAGGCTGGGGCATCTGAGTTTCTCTCAAATCAACAAAGCAAGCAGACTTCAAGTTGTGCGTGATCTTCCCAATATTAATCTTCCAGAAAATGTCATATGCAAATCTTGTCAATTTGGTAAGCAGACCAGAGTACGATTTAATGCCAAGGAAGGATCATCAAGTAAGCCTCTTGAACTCATTCATACTAACATATGTGGACCTATGACGAAAAAGACACCACGTGGGGAAGAATACTATATCTTATTTATTGATGATTACTCTAGAATGTGTTGGGTCGAGCATTCAAGCACAAAAGATGAAGCATTTGAAGATTTTTAGAAATTCAAAGCATTAGTTGAAAATGCATTGGATCTAAAAATCAAGTGTCTTAGATCTGATCGAGGAGGAGTATATACATCAAATGAATTTCTTGAATTTTGTGAACAACACGGCATAAAAAGACAATTCTCATGTTGGCACTCCATGACAAAATGGTAATGGCAGAAAAGGAATGAATAGAACAATTCAACAAATGGCTAGAGCTATGATTGATGATTCTGGAGACACCTCACACACCGCTAACGGGAGAAGCAACTCATACAACAGCAAACATTCACAACAAAGCTCATATTCGGGTAAACAGTGATAAAACTCCATATGAACTCTGGTATGGCAAATCTCCCACTGTAAAGAATTTTAGAGTTTTTGGAAGTAAATGCTTTATCAAAAATAATGATGAAAAGCTTGGCAAATTTGAACCTAGATCAGATAAAGGAATATTTCTTGGTTACCCATCTTCAAGCAAAGCATACAAATGTTATAATGAAAGGCTACAAAAGATTGTGGATTGTATTGATGTCGTTATTGATGAGTCTCCTGCAGCTTCTAAAGAAGAAAAACAAACAACAAAAGAAGATGATGATGACTTATGGCCTTCTACTTCAAATATAAATGATATAGACAATGGATCCAACGAAGAACTTGAAAATGATCTATCTGAAAAGGCTCCATCCAGATATGTTCAAAAGATTCATCCTGAATCTCAAATTTTGGGAGACAAGGATTCAGGTGTACGAACAAGGAGAACACTTGTGGGATCTTCTAGTCATCAGGCATTTCTATCCACAATTGAACCACAGAATGTCAATCAAGCTAGCAAAGATGAATGTTGGAGGCAAGCCATGGATGAAGAACTTGTTCAAATTGAAAAGAATGACAATTGGGATTTGGTACCAAGACCGCATGATAAAAATGTCATTGGAACCAAATGGATTTTCAAGAACAAGTTAAATGAGAATGGGGATGTTGTAAGAAAAAAAGCTAGATTGGTTTACAAAGGGTATACTCAACAAGAAGGTATAGACTTTGAAGAAACTTTTGCTCCTGTTGCTAGACTTGAAGCCATAAGAATGTTTCTTGCTTTTCCAAGTTATCAACAAATCAAAGTTTATCAAATGGATGTTAAATCTGCTTTTCTTAATGGTGATCTAGAAGAAGAAGTATATATAGAACAATAGGAAGGATTCATTTTGGGAAATAGTAGAAAATGTTGTTTGTAGTGAAAAAGGCTCTATATGGTCTCCAACAAGCTCCAAGGGCATGGTATTATCGTCTTGACAAATATCTTCATCAACAAGGATTTTCAAAAGGGTCTACTGATGGTAACCTATACACAAAAAATGAAAATGATAAACTATTGATTGTGGTTGTATATGTTGATGATATCATTTTTGGAAGTAATGAAGAATCTATGAGTCAGAAATTTGCTTCTGTCATGCAGCAAGAATTTGAAATGTCTTTAATTGGGGAACTAACATTCTTTCTTGGCTTGCAAGTGCATCAAACTGCAGATGGTATATTCCTCACAAACAAAATATCTTAAGAAAGAAAATTGAAGCAGTATGGCATGGAAGAGTGCAAACCTGTAAGTACACCAATGATAACCAGATGTAATCTTAGTTCTCATGATGATTCTCCCAAGGTGAATCAACCAGAATACATATTTATGATAGGAAGTCTACTTTATCTCAGTGGGACTAGACCAAACATTATGCACGCAGTTGGGATTGTTGGACGATTCCAAGCTAATCCAAATGAGTCTCATCTTCAGGCTGTCAAAAGAATATTCAAATATCTACAAAGAACTCAAGACTTTGGACTATGGTATCCAAAGAATGCTGATCTCACTCTTCATGCTTACCGCGTGCGATTGAAGTGGAAGTGTTGATGATCGAAAAAGCACTAGTGGTAGATTGCATTCTATATGGGACCCCGGTTAGTATCTTGGTTCGGCAAAAAGAAAAATTCTATTGCCTTATCTGCAGCAGAAGCAGAATATGTGGCTGCCGCATCTTGTTGCACTCAACTCCTTTGGATGATGCACACCTTACAAGATTTTTAAATCAAATGTACACCTCCTATCCCCATTAAGTGTGACAATACAAGTGCCATCAGTATTTCAAAGAATATAGTTATGCATTCGAAGACCAAGCACATTCCCATCAAGTATCACTTCTTACGTGAACAAGTGCTTGAGCAAACAGTGAAGTTGGAGTATGTTCCCTCCAAAAAACAAGTTGCCGATATATTTACCAAACCTCTGCCCAGGGAAGCGTTCGAGTATATAAGACAGAAGCTGGGAGTGTTCTCTGCCAGTCAAAAAAACAAAGCTGCATAAATTTTGAAGATGGCATTGGATACGGCTTTTACTGGCTAAATCAATATCTGGCAGTTCATCTGGCTTGCGTATCGATTCTTGACATTTTTCGGTTGGATTGACTCTCCTCGGCACGAAATTGCGGTCTTTGTTGGTATCTACGATACTATCAGTATCTCGGAGTGGTCGAGTTCTCTTAATTACTGTTTCTGGTAGATTTGATGAAGATGTTTTGATGATTTGTTGGTGAAAGGTTTCAGGATGCACAAACTAAGGGGGAGCCTTAGTCATATGAAAAGGATGCATGGATGCACAGATTCAGGGGGAGCATTAGCATTGCTGAGTATAATGCATTGTTGGCATTATGATGGTTCTGAAATATGTTCTCTTTCTTGAGGACTTTCTGGTGTTGGTCATAAATGGTCATATTTATTTTTTGGTGAAAAGGTCTTGCTGAGACCCATGATGTAAAATTGTAATATTCAGTCATGTAAGGACTTGATAAATTTGTAAACCCACTTGGTTGGGTAGTTGAGTCTCATATGTAAATCCACTTGGATGGATCTTTGATGTAAGTATGAGTCATTGGTGATAGGAAATTCATAGAGTCATGTACTCCATTGGAAAATATGTTTGAAGATTCAGCATGAACTCAGGGGGAGCTTGGTCACTTCAGTATATATCAGATCTGCAGAATGCTTCTTCCACATGAGGAGAAAAGGGGGAGAGTATGTTGGTTTTTGATCCGCCCTTTTCCCTTGATGTCAAAGGGGGAGAGTGACATGGTGTTTGAATGCAGATAATGGTGTCAAAGAATTGGGAGAGTGACATGGTGTCATTGTACTTATCTGTTGTGGTAACCAAACACCATCGTGGTTGCCATCAAGTCCAAAGGGGGAGATTGTTGGAAATATGATGCAGAGTGTTGTCCTTGATGGCAACCCACTGAATGAAGATGAAGACATGCGACTGTTGACATGTGTTGTCCTTGATGGCAAACCACCTGATGAAGTAATACTTGACTTGATGGACTTGGTAAATGATGTAAATCTGATGTGATATGATGTTTGTTGACAATATGATGCTGAGTGTTGTCCTTGAAAGGCAACCCACTTGATGAAGATGATAGAAACTTACTTGATGAAGTTGTGCTTGATAGAATATGGTTTGATGAACTAATTTTGATGTATATACAGTGAGTACAGAAGACAATGAAGAAAGGAATTCAACATGTGCTAAATCTATGGTGAAAAGAGTATGTCAAAAGGCATACGTGGATATGTCTAGGAGAAGTCGCGTATGCACGCGGAAAAGAACGTTCCAAGTCGCGTATGGGCAAAATCGCTCAAAAAGTGCAAAACCAAGGGTAACCACCATGGTATTGACCCATTGTATTGGGTAATGATCCGCCTAATTGACCCCGTCCAGGAATACCATCGGAAGTAATGTAGTTTTGGGCTCATGGTATTGAAAAAGGGGCTCATGGTATTGAAAAAGAATAAACCTATATAAAGAGATGAAATTCATTATGCAAATCACAAGTGTTGGTGCAAGATGTCTGAGCTTGAATGAATACTTCTCTTTGAAGTAGATCTGAATGGAAAGGGTTACACTTGAATGATAAATCTGAATGTATGATGCACCAATGATGAAGAAGGGGATCTAGATCTGAAATGAACTTATATCTACTAGATTTGCTTATGGAAGGCTTAGATCTTAAATGAGGCGAACATCTGTCTGAAGTAAAAGGGTAAATCTGAACTGAATATCTGATCTGAAGAAGTATGTAGCTCTGTAATGGTTGAAGATACATACGCTAGTTAGACACAGAGGAAGCACGTATATACGCGGCTTCGCTGAAGAAAAAGCGCGTATGCGCAGTGAAGTTTGTACAAATGTATACACTGGTTGATGTGGACGGAAGCGCGTATATATGCGACATCAGTGAAGCAAAAGCGCGTATGCAAACTAGGGTTTGGTGAAGCATGGGGTATGAAGCATCTGTTCTGTTCTGCTGTATTACTGCTATCTGATCTGTGTTGTCTGAATTGATATGTATCTGTTGGTGATGTATGTTTGAGCTTAAAAGTATGGAATGGGTCCAGTCTGAAAATATGATGAAATGTGGCCTGCAAGTGGTGTCCTAAAGGAAGCTTTGGATCTAGTATGAAAATTGATGAAACGTGGTCCATAGAGGTGCTGAGGGTTGTAGCCTTCAGTCAGGGGGTTGTAGCTCCCTTCCAGGTGAGGCTGGTAAACGAGATCAGGGGGTCGTAGCTCCCTTCCAGGAGAGGCTGGTAAACGAGTCAGGGGGTTGGAGCTCCCTTCTAGGTGAGGCTGGTAAACGAGTGCAGGTGGGTGCCTGCATGCTGGTAGAGTCTGCACCAGCACATATGTTGTAAGATATTTTCTCTATAATAAAATATTGAAGGCTGAGCAACTGCAGCGGTGGTTTTCTCCCGACTTGGGTTTCCACCTAAAAATCCTGGTGTTCATGTGTGATGCTTTGTGTGATGGTTTATTCTGTTGTTACTACACATGTTTTCTGTTAACTTAACATCAGATGATTGAATAGTGCAAAAGAACTAAGCTAATAATATCTGCATATTTAGATCTCTGCTAATACGCGAGTTGTATGAAGGATATCCGTGTATATACGCGAGTTTACTAAAGGAAAGTAGCGTATGGGTTTTGGAGAGTGAAAAAGTAAAAGCTTTGAATATGCTATAAATACTGATTCACCCCCCCTCTCAGTATTTTTCCCAACAAATGGAATGATGATCATATTAATGAGGAAGTAGATGAAAATTTTTCTTTGTCCTTGTCTTCTTATCTAAAATCATTTGAATGCAAGTCAAAAGATAAGATTCAATTTTTGGATGAAGTTGCTAAGAATATTGAGAAAGACATTGAAGTTTTACAAGTTCAAATTCAGTCATATAGTCTTCATGATCATGATCGTTCTTTTCAAAAGCTTTCCATGCCATAACACAAAGAGAGGGTGTTGCTTCCTTTCTCTTTTGAGATTAAGGAAGAATATATTGTTTTTGAAAATCACTTTGAACAATACTTTGATAGCACACAACTGAAATCTTGTGTGGCTGAGCAAAGCATACATGAGTTGTCCAAAGCTACAGAATGTCATGAGAAGCATCAAATAGATCATGTCTTCTTTGATCCTATGGCTGACTACATGGAAGAGTTCTATAGTCCATATTGTCAATTATATTTTCATTATGAGGATCAGATCTATTTTATGTTGCCTTGGTCATTTCAGTTTCATGCTTACTATTGGTTCAAGTGCACTCAACAGGTTCAAGTGTCATATCAGATCAATGATTGGCTTCATTGGAAGTTTCATGTTGCTTAAGTTAAAAATGGAGATTGTAGCTGTCAGGGTAGGTAGGAGTGTGTGAATAAGCTCAAAGTTGACTGAGCATATTTTCAGTAGGTATAGATTTGGTTCTTTTGCAGTGATCATCAAGCTTGAGCCTGAGGTTAAGGCCATTAGAGCTTGAGGAGAAAGCTTGGCAATTTCAAAGTTTTTTTTCTATTTTGATCAAGAAAATGGATAGCAGCACTGGAACTATTGGTTCTTAGTGTACCACAACGGCACACTATCCCAAGTGGAGCCACTGTTATCGACCAAAAAATTTCAAAACATCATTTGACAAGGTTACAAAATTTCATGGATCAAAATAAGGTTTTATGAGTCAATTTAGGTTTGATCAAGGGAAGGTTTTATATTTTTAATAGTTTAAAGCTCATCCTAAGTTTCAAATAAAGCCTTCTTTAAAGCTCTTTCATGTCAAACATTCATCATTTTAGGATTCAATTCATTTCCCAAAGTTTTTGTATCAAAATTTCCCAATTAGCCAAGAAACCACAGTTTCATAGCGCATCACGTTGAAAAAAGTCACTTTGCGCTACGAAAACACTGATAGTTTCGTAGCGCAAACAACAAAACTCTGTTTTTTTCTCACTTTGAAAAGTCAACTTAAAAGGTAGTTTATAAGCAACTGAAAATGAATTTTGGAAATATGAAAGAGGTTTTTCTTCATAACTGACTTAAATAAAAAAACCTCTCTCAGTTTCTTCCAATTCATTAGGAGGTGTTAGAAATTGATAAATTAAAATGCGCTACGAAACTGCTCTTACGAAACTCTCCTGTAAATGACTGTTTAGCAGTCAACTTCAAGTTCCGTTTCTGGCCAAATGAAAAAGTTTTTTGGAATTATAAAAGAGGTTTGTCTTCATCACAGCCCCAGATACGAAAACCTCTCTCAATTTTCTCATAGGTGTTATTATTTGATAGATACAAGAATTTCATTGAAGCCCTATTTTTAGAAAAAGAGTTTTCCTGTTTTACACATGTTTTTCAAATGAAGTTTCTGGACAGAAGGTGATGTGTTTAAAAAACCCAAGAGAGGTTTTTATTCAAGAAATAATGGCCTACAAAAACCTTCTTCATTTTCTTAAAATACATCATTGATTAGGAGAGATAGGCTCTATTACAAGACCTATTGTTTAGGAAAAAACAAGAAAAATCTGCAAGGGTGTATTGCAAATGAAGAATGAATGCCTCAAGAAAGTTAGAATGAAGTGGGTTTACAGTTTGTATGAACTATAAATACTGAAGAAGGGTTATGTTTTTATTTTTGAGGAAAACACAGTTTTCACTTGGAAAATTTTTGAAGAATCTACAAAAAAACGCTACGAAACTGTTGTAGCTATTTTTCTTGCTTATTTTGATCAGTTTTGAAAGGGTTGAAGACTGAGTTAGGAAATAAATTTTCTATGGAAGATGTATTAAAGGGTAATTAAAATTATGTAGTGGAAATAATTTAGTTTTTGGAGGATAAAAACTTGAAATGGCAACGTTACAAAAAAGCGCTACGAAACTGCTATGTTTTCGTAGCACAGAACATTACAACATTTTGAGCAGTGTTTAAAGTGGTTTTAGATAGCTGGAGGCTAGGGAGGAGTTATTGGACGTGTTATGCCAACTTCCAATAACCAAGGACCACAAAATGAAGGGTACATGATGGTCAGAATGTTCAAATAATGCCAAAAGATCTTATGCCTAAAAAACAGGGTTTTGTTTCCTATGCTGGTGGAGGTCAGCAAAATGGTCATGAAGAAATGAAGCCCACCATCCAGATTCAACCATGTGATGATACAATTGGAAATGATGTAAATTTAAGTAGATAAGGTTGTTATAGATAGCAATAAGCAGTTTAAGTCCTTTTTGGATTAGGACTGTTAAGTAGATTAGGTGTCTTTTTGTAATAAATTCCATGTCTTATGGTTATGCAAGGTGTCAGTAGTTAGAAATTTGATGTATCTAGCGTAGAGGCAGATCATCCCATGTTGTAAGATTTCTGTTAAAGACCAAGAGGTTGAATTTGTAAGTGGTTGGAAATTTTTGGAAAAACTGTGCTTATTGTGAATTGACTGGTTTTTAGCTAATACAGAGAATTTTCTACTTGACCAACTTGAAATTCACAAGGAGTTTTAGTGTTTTCCTATTCTATTTGCATCTCTTTTATTATCTCATTGCAGTGGCGTTCACCTATATTAATCAGAATTCATCTTTTAGATGCTCTGACTTCCTATATAAGTGAACTGACTGTGTTTTTATAGTTTCATGTGTGTGTATCTTATGACTAAAACTCTGATATGCCTCAACTTCCATGTTAAGTAGATTCACTGGATTACTAAATTTTTTTGACTCCATAAGCCCAATGTATTCATGTTGATGTGATTCTCAACCTAAATCTATCATTTATATATTTATTTCCTAAATAGAGTTAGCCATCTATATTTTTATCCAAATCATTAACCCTTGAGAGAGCCCTCTCAGGCTGAGGAGGCTAAGCCTCAGTCAAAAGATTAGGTTTGAAATAGTTACATGAAGTTGACTGATCAAGAAGACTATCAAATCCAATTTTGTGATAACACACCTTATGAGGGATCCCAAACCACCTCCTCCTCTCCTATAAATACATCCTTCTCACATAGTTGCAACTAGCTGAACAATCCTTACTATAGCTGGTGTGAGAGTAAAGCATAGACGAATCCATTGTCGAGAGAGATTCTCGACCCATTGCTTCACCAAGTCTAATCCCCGACGAATGCTTGAGATGATTTTGACTGGACCTGTTGAAGGAGGCTGAGACATCAAGGTTCTTTTGGTTGTAAACTTCTTCTCTCTACTTATTAATACATGACTAGTTTTTTGGTTCTCGTTTTGCATTTGATATGTTTAATCCTATGCAATATGTTTCATTCTCCTTGAATAATTAAATAGTTATGAATGCAAGTATGTTTTCGTATGTTTTCATCATTCTCTGATCCTTGTGCAAGTACACGGATATTACCACTGAAAAACTACGATGTATGAAGACAAAGATCACGAGATCGCTACCACAAGCTATGAAAAGAGCGTTAGAACAAAGGTAGGTCATCTATCCAAGATCAATTTCATTCATAAACTAGGAATCCAAAGGATTAGCATGTTCCCTTGTTGTTCAACCCACCCCAGGGCTAGAGGGATCCCCTCTGTCCACATAGGGGATTTACTTGCACAACAAGTTGGCGACCATACTTGGGATCAGTGTGTTTGTCGTCTCTCGTTGTTCATCTAGTTTTTTTATTATCGAGTCGACTTTGATCATTTCATCATTTTTCTGCTTTTTTTGACCTGTCTGACTATTTTCAGCCATCATTTTCAGTCCCAAAGTGTCAGATTTGACACCTGCTTAGTGGTTTTTTATTTATTCCATGTTTTTTTAGCTCGACACTGCTTTTGCTTGAACAGTCACACTGATTGGCGTATGTTTCTTGTGTCACATGTGCACCAACCTTTGTTTAGCACAAATTACAGCTAAACAGACGCGCTAAATCCCGTAGGTTAAAATTTGGCCTTTTTTCCTGAGTTTTGTCAGTTCCTCTCACCTCTAGGTTGGATTTTTATCTTTCAATTGGTCCATTGGGATTGTTTTAACTCTCTTGTCTCATTATTCTTAGTTTTTTGTACTTCATCTTATCAATGGAGTTTGTCATCCTAGGGTTTCTAGGTGTCTCCTGCCGCTTGTTCGACTCTCTCCTCACTAAGCCTTCTGAGTTGAGTTTGAGTCAGTTTGGTCTCTATCATTTCAAGTCGTTGACTGATTGTTTTAGCTTTTCTTTTGGTTCTACGTGTCTTTTGTTTGTTGAATGATCATCTTGGATTTCGTTTGGCTCTCCATCTGTCACCGTGAGCATAAATTACATTGCTCATTGAATCGATTCGAAAGCCCTCTTTTTGCCTGAAGGCGTGATTGTTTGTTTTTGAGTGTGTTTGATGTTTGAATTGGATTGATCTCTTTGTTTTAGATCGTTTCATTTGAATTACTCAAAACGAGTGTCCATTTTTATTTTTAGTGTAACGATGTGTTTTGCTTCTCATTCATCTAAAAAGACAAAATTTGCATTCTTTCTTTGAAAATGAAAAATGTTCTTTTGCATTAGTAGCTTTCAGTGAACAAGGAAAGAGTTTTACATTTTCTGCTTTGGTTGTCTTAGATGCATTAGTGAAATTCTTCTTGTGATTCAATTGATCACTGCTTTGTTATCATACTACTATCCTTCTCTTAGCTAGCATTCTTTGAATGGAAATGATTTTCTTTTGCATGTAGTTGTGCATTAAGAATTCGAGATCACATTCGGTGAGGCCTTGAAATCGCAACATTAATTCAAGATCAACTTTAAAATGAATTCAATCAACCTAAGGAAGTATTGAAACCTAACGCACATATATTTTAGAGGTCTAGGCTAGTAACATGTTTCAACATCATTAAACCTAGTAGTTTTTGTTTGCCATCTGGAATTAGATAACACTAGAATGGACTTATGATCCCTGTACCATTGAGTATATAAAGGGAGACCCTCATTGGTTGCAATCCTTTATCTATAGGAAGCTGAGTCTGCTGCCCTCTAACCGTGATACACCGAACACAACATTCGGGGAGACTGCCTGCACGTACTTCAAGTCCTTGGTCATTTCTCTTTCATTTTATCACCAAGGTGTATATTGCAGTTCATGGAAACTTGGCACACCCTCTTGCTTAGATTCCCTGAGTAGTCATTTTTCTCTTTTTGTGACTCTAAAATTGAAAAGATCCCCGAGCACTTGTCCTTTCACGCTTGTTTCAACTTGAAAGTGACTAGAGTCACCTTTTTCCTATTTATTGACTCTTAAAATATGAAATGTCAGAGTTTTGTTTAAGTTTCTTAAAAAATCAACTGCCCATGAAATATTCCTCATTAAAGTTATATTTCTTAGTGTTTTTGTTTTAAGGTTGTTTCCAATGGCAATGTTTCCGGAGTTTTCCAACCAAGGAATCCCCTTCGAAGGGAATCCTGGTCCTTTTCCTACTTTTGGGGATGTTGGCGCTCCTTACATGGAAACATTGTCCCTTCCTAGGTTAACTGTTGCTTTGCCTGTGTGGTTATTTTCGACCTCAGTGGTTTCGAGTACTCTGACCTTTGTTCAACCATCTCCTCCGCCTGAACAACATCATGTTGATTATAAGGTGGACCTCTCACCTTCTTCACCTATTTCTTCGTCCTCCTCTTCTACTTCGCCTGGTGAAAGTTTGGTCTCCAGTAACCAGGAGGCTAAGAAGAAGAAGAAGAAGACGAAAAAGAAGACATCAGATAAGGGAGAGGCCAAACCTGCATCTATTTATCCTAAGACACTTTTCATCGATAAACCATCCAACCTTCCATGGAAAGTCAAATTCCATTGCAAATTATGTAAGGGTGACCACCTTCTTAAAGATTTCCCTGGCATCCCCAAGGTGTTCGAAGCATGGTCCGACGGCCATACTCCGTTGTCTTTGGCCCCTGGAGGTCATGTTGGTGACACATCTCTGACTAGTACTAATAAGACTCGTAAAAAATAGGGTAATATCACGAATCCATGTAAGTTGTGTGAAGGGCATCATCCCATTCACCTTTTTCCATACATGGATGAAGCCACGAGAGTGTGTGACAACCCTATTGTTTCTACGTCCTGCCTTCCGTTTGGTTACCAGAAACTTTCTTTGAGTCCTCCGCTAGTTGATTGAATGATCTATCAAGATTCATCTTTGATCGATCCCACTTCCCTGGAAATTCCAAAACACGAATCCATTCCTGACCAACCATTGGTCGTGGAATCGGTTGATATAATCCCGCCTCTGGTTCATCAGGTATTTTCCGTCGAGAGCGGATCTCATACCCCTCACGTTCTTCTTGTTTCTTAGATTCCTCGGAATTGGAGAAATATCCTCCCATTCCTATGGTGCAGGAAGCTGCTCCTTTTGCTCCCATGCTTCTGGTCCATGAGGATGCTCCTCTTGCTCCCATAACACAAGGTGATGACCATAATACTCCTGTGATCCCCCTTTCAAGTAGTTTGATCACTTCTTTCGATTGGAGTCGATTGCAGGATACCATCTTCCTTCTTATGCGCCTTTTGAGATCATGATACAAGCCTTCAATGTGGTCGTACCTAGCACAATTGTGGATGAAGGTGCATCTATTAGTATTCTGTCTTCAAATACTTGGCAAGATTTTGGTTCTTCATTGCTTGTGCCTGTTACATTGAATCTCTTGGCTTTTAACAGAGGAACCAGTCAATCGTTAGGGATCCTTTCGAAGTTTCCTATTACTTTGGGAGGTAAAACCGTCTATATATACGTGATGGTTGTTCCAGGCCCCTTGGATTTTAATCTACTCTTGGGGGGCGACTATGCTTATGCCGTGGGTGCACTTGTCTCTTCCCTCTTTCATGTGATATGCTTTCCACATGAAGGTTGGATCATGACCATTGATTAGCTCTCTTTCTTTGGTCCTAATGTGACATCTGGTCCACCATCGTCTCTTCTGGGTCTTTATCTGCTGGTTGTATCTTCCTCGCCACAGGTTAATTATGTGGCCACTTGTTTGCTGCCCTCATCCAGTGATTGTGTCATCGAGTACCATATACTAGGGGAATTAAATCGTGATTTCCGAGATGTTGTTCTCCCATCAGATGAGAAACTCTTGGAAGCCATGAATTCTTATTCGACATGATGAGTTGTCACGACAAAGCATATTTCGTTTTCTTGTGCCAAGCTCCTTAAAAAATGAAATAAGGTGTCTGAGGATAGCTTGTTTACTATGTCAACCTCATTAAAAAATGAATTGGGTCTTATGAGGATAGTTCTTTTAATGTGTCAACCTCGTTAAAAAAATGAAACACTTTCCCATCCAATTCGAGTCTTTCGCTTGATATCGTAATTGAACCTTCACTTTATCCACTTGTTAGTAACCAGTAGTCTACTCAAGTGAATGGATTGAAGCTTGGGGGACATGTACCTTGAATTGAGTCACCATGCTGGGGACATGCCCACTTTTCAAGCATAGTTTATCTTCGTTTCAAGCTTGTGTAAAAATGAAACCAGTCCCACGCATAGTTTACCTTTGTTTTCAAGATTGCGTAAAAATGAAACCATTCTTAGTTTTGGGCTTGGTGTGCTTTTTGAGCGGTTTTCCTGCTTATTGTATCGTTGCTTATTGTGCAGATGTATGTTACTCCTTATGTTATTTTTGCGGATTGTGCCTCCCGCAGTACCCAGAATCTATCTTCTACAGCCTGGGTGATTTATAATCTTAATGGTGAGTTAGTAGACCTTCAAGGTATTTGTCTAGGACGAACCACAAACAATGTCGTTGAATATAGTTCTTTCATTGAACTCTTAACTGAGGCCATTTCTGTCGAAATTCGTGCATTAATTGATAACCTAGACTCTCAACTTGGTGTTCTTCAGCTTAATGGGCATTATTCTGTTAGGAATCCTCAAATATTAAGGTTGTACTTGGGCGTTCGTTTACGATAAAGATGTTTTGATTACATCACATATCAACATATTCCTAGATGAATGAATGTGTTAACTGATACAGTAGCCAATATTGTATTAGATATACATTTGCATAATTTGTAAAAAATCATCATCACATGATAAGATTCATACAGGAAAATAGGCATATATATATATATATAGAGTGTTTGAATCCACGTGCATCATAAGTTCAAAAAATATGTATGTTTTGGTTACACCTTGAGACATCATGTCTCTCAAAAAATATGCAGAATTAAAAGCCTAGGTGTTCAGTAGACGTGATGCTCATAGTAGCATGTCATTGCCCATACGAGCCGCCTCAATAAGCGGTGAACTCGGCTCGACACCCCTGTAGTGTGCCGCTGGTATATGTGAGGAACATCATCAAATCTCGCATAGTCAGGGATTGCACTGGAGAGTCCCTCCAGGTTGCATACGATTTCCTCTTCCTCACTTCCCTTGCCATGAGGAGCCACATAAAAATCACGAGGAATCCTTCGTGCTATTGGAGACATTCCTACAGGCCCACATCTGCAAATACATGGATTAACATCAGAATGTATATAATAAAAAAAATCATAATACTCATAAAAATAAAAAATGAGTTTTACCCAATGCTTCATCCCAATCCTCTCCTGCTATGAGTGGGAGATCCACATCAACTATAAAATTCATGCCATAATAGGGCCAGTCCTCCACGACGATTAGTTGTCGGTGGGGCTACTCAAAGAACTATGATCTCTAGGGCATTTGTTGACTGCCTCCTAATCTTGGCATCAAAGCCGCCCAACGGACCATCCGTGGCTCCTGGGCTAGTGGTGTAGGAACTACCACTTCCTGATGTTGTAAAATTGGTAACTATTCCAAGATGAATGGTACCAATATGGACCTATAGCTGAACTATTTCAGCTTACTGTTCTTGCATTTGGTCAATTGGCGTTTCATGTTGTTCATTACCGCCTCTGACTAGTTGTAGAGAGTTGGGCCATACAATCTACTGCAAGAAGTAGCTATGTTTTTGTGGCCTCATGCGGAGCCTGAGATCTAGCAGCTCGTGTGATGGTGTGCAACACTACTTTTAGTGCCAAATCGGTAATGGTTTGGATATCCACCTTCCCGCTTTTGGATCCTTTCCTTGCCCCTCGGCACACTCTGTCGATGACCATTCTCATGTTTTCCATTGTGGGCCGGGTACCTGTCAGGATTGGTACTGCCCCCCTCCGTGACAATCCAATTATGAAGTAAACATCCAAGACCTAAATCTCTAGTTCTTGGTCGTGGATTATGAATCTTTCCTGTTCAATGTCCCATACATTGATCAAGTACTATAATAACTCTGGTTGAGCTCAGAGACATGGTGCAATGAAGAATTTTTTAGGCTCACAGTCCCTGAGAACGTCCATGCATCTTACATTTCCCAAGGCTTGTTCATCTTTTTCACTGTGTTCTCTTTCCTTCCATTCGATTACCATTTTTCTCTTTCACACCTGCAAAAACACAAATGGGGTCATCATTATTCAAATGATTCGTTATTTGGAATGTTTAAAATGGGCTAATTAGTTGAATTCTAAGCTAAAGTTCATGGCCGTGGTTGGTGCGGCCCCGTTTGGATTCAAGGCAGGTTGGCACGAGTCCATGCCCGAAACCCGTGTTGACCACCGCACCCTAATTTGAACACAAACCCCTCCATAGATCTAAAAAATGGGTTGCAAACAAGGATATGAGTTCTTACCTAGAAAAGATGAATTCACGACTGGCCTTCTAGATTGTCCGCTATCAGCTTCGCAAAATCACAGTGAAAAAGGGTAAAAAGTGTTCACAAGAGGTAAAAGTGAAAACTAATTTATTTTTACTATTCTTGGCATTTTATAAAATTTTCATAACCCTAATTAGTTTTTTGAGCATATTTTTTGATTATTTTGCTATTTTATCTCAAAAAATGGGTTTTACGTGCGTTTCTTGTACAACAACAGGTGCTTAACGTGACGACGATTAAGTGACGAGTTGTATTTTATAATTTTTCGAACTCGATAAAAACACGAAAAAGTCACCCCCCTGGAGTCATCTTTCAGCTCTTTTTTGACCCTCGAAAATTGGAAATATTGCCGAGACTCTTGTCGTTTTGAAGTTGTTAAAAGCTACAAAACAATATCTACCCAATATACGTTTACCCCTTTTTCGGGCTCAGATAAATTACTTACAAAAAAGGAATACCTTAGCCTATCACGACTAAGAGGTTCTCTCAGACATAGTTTTCTACCTTTTCGGATCTGTGAGACTACCTATGAGAAGGCACCTACTGGAGTTTTCTTTTCCACTTCTTTTCAAACTCTCTAAACATGAAAAGATGTCAAGTTATTCCTTTTTCAAACTCGTTAAACCTACATGACATCGGAAACCATCACCATGACATAACCGAGTTCCTCCTTCCTAGGGCTCGTAAAATGTACTAGGATGGATTTTTTCTTAAGGACAAACTTATATGAAAAGCATATACTATCCCCTTCAAGCTTGCTTCCAAAAATAATTGGGTTAGTCGCCAGCAATAGTGGGGGAAAATGGAACCAGCTCTCAATCGTGTCGGTAGTATGTCGCTCTTGAACATGACACTCATCTGCATTCGTGTCAGGTTGGGGACATCTCATTTCGTCATTTTTTTCCTCCATGCATTTGGGTAATATATTTTGACCTCTCATCTGCTCTTTGCCATGTCATCATGAACTCAGATCCCTTGATGTCAAATACTTCCAAATTCTAGAGTCGTGTCGTCGATATGTTCAAGAGAAGTTTCCTTTTGCAGTTTTCAACCTCTAATCCTCTTTTCGGTCCTTATTCACTATCATCTTATTCCTCTGTCTCATGTCGATGATGTGGGAAACATTATGGCCCTCCTTCGACTAGGTCACTTCCTGTCGACTTCAACTCATTATTCAAGAAGCTAATCTATAGACTCCCTTCCGGTACCTTAGAGCTTGCATGCCTCAATGGAAAGTTCTTCGCATTCAACGACAGGTTCTCGTCATTGGCCTTCGATCAAGTGATTTCGTGAGTGTTTGATGCTAGCTCACTGTTCACATTTTGTGAATTGTACTTGTTGTACCTTGAGATCCATTTTCATTATTAGTGGTTTCTCTCGTGCTTGTTAACAACTTTCATCATTGGCTAGTAATCAGGTGAATTTCTTGCATGTTCAACTTCAACTCACTTATTCGCATGCTTGAATTTGTACTTTTTTGGGTCAAGATGGAATGCATGACCCTAGGTTTTGTCTGATAAAATCCAGGCTGTGAGATGTTTTGGTTTATCAAGACTATGTGCATGACTCTTTTGATTGGATGGCTGCGACCATACCTGAGTCTATTTATTGATCCTTCTTACTGGATGGCTGCGTCCATACCTCAGATTTCATTTTTACATGTACTCTTTATGGATTATTGCACCCATGCCACATATTCATGTATCAGAGATATCAATTGTACTTGTACTTGCAGGTCTTTTGACGACGATGTTTGGTTTGCACATGTTCTCGTAAAGCATTTCACTCCTCCCTGTCTCTCGGACCTCATGCTTTAAGGGGAATCTGTTACATATTATTTTTTCATTGTCCCTACAATCCTCATCCCGAACATTGGAGGACCATTTCAGTGACTTCTGTGTATTTTCATACCTTGCAAAAAGTGTCATTGCATCCCTTTCCATGAGAAGAACATTTCCTCTGTTGACTATTCCTAGAACAGGCTCTCAAAAACATATGATTTTGGGTCAGCGTTGGTAGGCAGTTATGGCCTTGCACCCATAGAGAAATTAACACTGAGCCTCGCGCCCATTGGCTTTGTCTCAGTGGACTGCTCGTGCCGAGTTGTTTTTGGATTTAAAAAAAAATAGAAGTGAAGTTTCCATTCCCAACCACTTCGTGAGCGAAGTCATTATGGTTTTTTTGACTAAATAACGTCAAATTCCTTCCTTTGGCTTCTTGTTTCCTACATTTGAGGAACTCCCCAATGGATAATGCCTCCCTTCCACCTTATGAGGGATCCCAAACCACCTCCTCCTCTCCTATAAATACATCCTTCTCACATAGTTTCAACTAGATAAACATTCCTTACTATTGCTGGTGTGAGAGTAAAGCAGAGAAGAATCCATTATCAAGAGAGAGTCTAGACCCATTGCTTTGCCAAGTCTAATCCCAAAAAAATGCTTGAGATGCGTTTGACTGGACCCGTCGAAGGAGGTTGTGACGTCAAGGCTCTTTTGGTTGTAAACTTCTTCTCTCTACTTATTAATACATGACTGATTTTTTGGTTCCCATTTTGCATTTGATATGTTTAATCCTATGCAATACGTTTGATTCTCCTTGACCAATTAAATAGCTATGAATGCAAGTATGTTTCTGTATCCTGCCATCATTCTTTGATCCTTGTGAAAGCACACAGATATTACTGCTGAAGAATTGCGACATGTGAAGAAGAAGGTTAGGAGATCGCTGCCACAAGCTACGACAAGAATGTTGGAACAAAGTTAGGTCATATTTCCCAACTCAGTTTCATTCATAAACTAGGAATTCGAAGGATTAACATGTTCCCTTGTTGCTAGACCCACCCCAGAGCTAGAGGGATCGCCTTTGTCTGCAGAGAGGATTTACCTGCACAACAACATGTGCCTCTATGTGATCCATATGGCCCTCCAAGTGATCATATCTATTCTAAATATGCTTCTTCTTACGCCAAATAGATACCAACCTATCCAGTATGTGCCACTAGTTATGCTACAAATTGTTCATGAAAACTATGAGTTTATTACGGTCGTCTTTCACATCCTAATCTAATTGATCAACCATCAAAGTAATTTGACATAATTATGCCTCAATATATTCAAATCGGGGAGGGGGGGGGGTTCAACCTTCCTAGCGAGCTAACCTACTAGTCAACTTCTCCCCTAGGGTCTCGCTGGTCAATTAGATGCATCACTATGATGCCTCGATGGTCGACACCCCTACGTGTGCAACCTCTTTGTCGTTGCATGTCCTTCCATGGCCTCCTCACTATAAGAAATCCATAAGACCCCCACCAATATATTATCTCCAGAAACTAGAATTGTCAACCCAGTCCTTTGACCAGTGGTACTGCAAAGGAAACAAACACATGCCCCACCTCCCTATCTACAAACCCTCCCCTAGAGCACTCTTACTCTTGGAAGCTTGTAGGTTGAGTGGTGATAATACTAGGGTTGGTTGAGGAGATGATATGAGCAACCCTCATTCTACTATTGGAATTTGATGGGTTTGTGGCACATGTACTTGTCTTTTCAACATTGAGTCAATAAGAATTTCTTCATTTTGGTATGGATTCCCATGCATTCCTTTGTTGCTTGTAATGGCTAACCAATACTCTAATTATGTTTCATGTGTGCTTTCATATTAGGTTTATGTTAAGGAACTAATTCGTGGCATATGAATTATATGTTTGCTTTGAATCTTTGCTCGCTTATTTCATGTTGTGCTAGTAACTAACTGTGAACTAATTTGTAGTCAAATTCTAGAAATTCCTTATTGGTATGTTTCAGATGGTCTTAGCTAATTGATTCCTCTTAAGGCATACTTTTCTTGTTGTTTTGTTGCTATGTTCTGCTACATTGTTCTACAATTTTTTCAATTATGGGTTGATTTTGTTGTCATTATCTAGGCATTTCACACTTTCTCTCATGATAGCTTCTCTGCATCTGATAGCCAAGATAAAATACACATGGTGGTAGTCAGTCCCACATACCAAATGCGGATCCTATCCCAAATGGCGTGAGGTATTATTTGGAATTCACACCTAGTAGACCCCTTACTGTTTCCAGTTCACTTTGCTCTATCAACATAAGGTTATGCAAGGAAACAGGGAAATAAAGATGGCTCTGGATGAAAATAAACCACACTAAACTAATGCAATTTCCATATGCCATAGATATATTCCTTAAACAGAACACCCCTACAACATACATCATTTGAACATAATACGCGATTCAACCAGAAAATCAAACATTAAAAAAGAATTCATTGTGTCAGTGAAAATCCAACTCCATTGAGAAAACAAAAGAAACATAGTTAATTTATTTATATAGTGACACAATTATTTACATTATACTTCAACAATACATTATTCACACAAAACATTGTCGCAAACCTTGTTAAGACTCTATAACTCATTCATTGATCTCACTATTGATACAAAATACATAAGTGATAGAACCTATGGATATTTCATATTTATATTAAGAATTAGTAGCACAAGTTATACACAAGCTTCATATACCCGAATGTTGGAACTCAAACTATGATCGTTCATATTACACTATCTAGCCAACACCATTACAATAAACCAAGAAAATATTCAAAATAGAATAACAGATTATGAGATCCATAGTAAAACCATCAACAAAACTAGAAAAAAAAACTATTATCCAATAGTAGGACATAAATAGCATCAAACATAGTAAAAAAAAACCACTAATCAGATAACTGAATCTACTACTGTTGGAAACAACTCATTTTATAGTTTTTTGTCTTCAACATCATACTTCAGGGAATCACTAGCAAGATCACCTAGCTAGCTTACGCTAATGAATTATTCTATGGTACATGTCAAGATACAACCATTCTTTGGACCAAACTAGTATGAATCACCACCAATGTCCATATACTAGCCTAGATCCATCTTAACTCCGGATCTATCAAGCGCCGAGAGGGATCAAATCTCTCGAGGTGAAAACCTCTTTTTTGAGTGCAAAACTTGAGGAAAGGTTTGTACTTCGAGAGATTTGATCCATCTCAGCGCTTGATAGATCCAGAGTTAAGATGGATCTAGGCTGGTTTCAGTCATGTGCTGCCAAGGAAAATTCAAAGATATGATTAATTTTATCAATAATATGTAAATATATCAAATATTAATGTAATCATTTTAAATATGCTAAATATTTCTAAGATTAACTTGGTCATTTTAATTTTAAATTTTCTTAGTTACCTCAATTCGTTGAGATGATAAATATTGTTAATAACTATAATGATGAAAAATGATGAAATATTTTTTTTGAATGCAACGTGACAATAATAGTGTTGAAAGATAGAAAATGTGAATAATAAGAATGTACTCATGTTACAAATAGTCTTCATTGTGATCAAACTCAAACTATTTTCTTCTACTATTCTTATTGCCACCCTTGTTAGTTTTGTTATCTTTTCATATCGATTATATGAAAAAGAAAATTTAAATCATAAACCATTTAAATCTTTAGCTCGAGCTGTTGTATTAAACATAATACCTTATCTCTCTTGCTCTCTAATATTAATAGGTTAAATTATTATAACACAAAAATCAATGTACATTGTCAATAACTTTTTGTGCTTACACTAAAATCAATGCATATTTTTAATCCAATCACTTTAAAATTAATGTACTGTCATAAATCCAATTACATCAAATCATAAATCAACATATACATTGAAATCAATTCATTTAATGCAAGCAATCAAATAAGATTAGAAAATAACTTCTACATTGAAATCAATGCACCTAATGCAAGCAATCAAATAAGATTAGAAACCAACATCTACACTGAAATCAATGCATTTACTCAAAGAAATCAAATAGGATTAGAAATCTCCATCTACACTAAAATCAATGCATTTAGTTTAAACAATCAAATAGGATTAGAAATAATCTACATTGAAATCAATACATCTAGTGCAAGCAATCAAATATAATTATAAATCGATGTCTAAATTGAAATCAACACATCTAGTGCAAGCAACTAAATAGTATTATAAATCACCACCTACACTGAAATCAATGCATCTAGTGAAAGTAATCAAATATCATTAGAAATAAATATCTACACTAAAATCGATGCACCTAGTGCAAATAATCAAATAGGATTATAAATCACCATCTCCACTTAAATCAATCCATCTAGTGCAATAAATATTCCTCCCTCTCTCCATCCTCCATCCATATCTATATCCCCCTCCATATATTCTTTTTTTGTCTCTCTATCTCACCCCCCTAAACACACGCGCTCTCGCACTCCATATATATCAATCTCTTTTTCAATCACCCCCTCTCCCCATCTCTCTCTTCTTCCCTCTCTTCACCTTCCATCTATATCTCTATCTTCCCCTTCTCTCCCTCTCCCCTGATAATATCTCTCTTTCCACCTTTTCTCCTCTCTCCCTCTCTCTCCATATTCCTTATCACTCACTCTCTCTATCTCTCTAGAAACCAACATCTACACTTAAATTAATGCATTTACTCAAAGAAATCAAATAGGATTAGAAATCGCCATCTACAATGAAATAAATGCATTTAGTGCAAACAATCAAGTAGGATTAGAAATCATCTACATTGAAATCAATTCATCTAGTGAAAGTAATCAAATATAATTATAAATCGACATCTAAATTGAAATCAACACATTTAGTGCAAGCAATCAAATTGTATTAGAAATCACCACCTACATTGAAATCAATGCATCTCGTGAAAGTAATCAAATACCATTAGAAATAAATATCTACACTAAAATCGATGCGTCTAGTGAAAATAATCAAATAGGATTAGAAATCACCATCTCCACTTATATCAATCCATCTAGTGCAAGAAAAATTCCTCCCTCTCTCCATCCTCCATCCATATCTATATCCACCTCCATCTATTCTTTTTTGTCTCTCTATCTCACCCCCCTAAACAAACACGCTCTCGCACTCCATATATATCAATCTCTTTTTCAATCACCACCTCTCCTCATCTCTCTCGTCTTCCCTCTCTTCACCTTCCAACTATATCTCTATCTTCCCCTTCTCTCCCTCTCCCCCGCTAATATCTCTCTTTCCTCCTTTTCTCCTCTCTCCCTCTCTGTTGGAACAGGGACTCATACAAGCTACAAAACTGGTCCATTTGGATACTTTTTGTTTATATTTAATCTAGCGGAGGGGTTTTGGGGTGGGTCAAAGCCCTCAAAGCGTTGTAATGGGTAAAAGGGTAAACTAGGGGTCCGAAAACCATGGTTTTCGAACCATAGGAAAGTATAGGCTAGATTGCTATAAATAGAGGGACATTATGTATTGTAGAGGATAGGAAATGATGAGATATTGATGTGAACTGTGGTTTAAGCTATCTGTTTGGGTTTTGGGGAAAGGACTCCGGTTGGCTGTGTGTGCAGAGATCCAAGTCCAGCTATGTGCGGACCCTGCTGCTGTGTGTGTAGGTTGGGAAGGGAATTGTAAGGAATGATTGATGAATGAATGAATAAAGAAGGATTGATAGAGAACTGAATCTATGAGTACTCTTGTGCGAATCATTGGTAATTGTTGCACTGTGTATTTTCTATGTTTAAGCTGCGAAGATCTGTGTAAGTGTGTTTTTGGTATCTGGATTGGTTATGTTATGTTATGTTCTATTTATGTAATGTTGTGTTACTGTCATAAAGGCGTATAATTATAGATCTAGCGCACATGGATGTGAATATAGACCTAATTAACCCTGCACAGAGTAAAGTAATCTGGGAATACAGGATTGAGTGCAGCTCTGCTTTCCTTACCTATCCATTCTCAGGGTGCGGAAACCTAGTTCCAGTACTCACCCATACTACTTTGGGTGAGACTTTGACCTGCGTAAGCAGCTCACTTCCAAAAGGGCCAGTAGTATAGGGGTTTGTTGGAAAACCTTGCGCTCCGAACCTGGGTCAAGACCCCTCGAGCCAACAAATGGTTCCATTGCCGGGACCGGAAGAAGTATGAGAAAGGGATCGGGTAATGACAAAAGAATATTGGAAGCTTGAAAGAAAGGAAATCAAAGACTGGTTAGAAAGGCAGATCCAAAAATTCGTAGTAAGGAGTTAACAGCGAAAAGGTGGAAAAATAGGTACATCCTTACAGAGAGCTACGAGATGTTTTTTGTGACATTTGCGATCGAGCTCCAGGAGTGGCTGGCCAAACTGGTGGAATTCCAGAAGTGCTGGAAGGACGAACAAGTCACTCAGTGGACTCCGGAGCTGATCCGACAGCTAGAAAATATTGATAACACTATCACGCGCATGGTAGATCACTGGGTGGATAGTGTGCTTGGAGGATTTGTGACAGAATTTTCCATTGATCAGTTTGTCTCATACTCTGAGGCTGAACGACGATTCTTTAAAGGGTTCCGGGGCAAATTCCTAAGGACATTACCATTGTTGATCAAGATATTACTGTGTGAAAAGAGCATTCTATGTAGTCATACTAACTGAATGACCTCAGATCTAGATAGGAGCGTGACACACAGTGGTAAATACTATCAGACCAACCTCGACAAAGGGAGATCCACCTAGAACCCTTTACAAGAACTAGCTACACAAGATCCTCCGGCTACACTGCCACCCAGACCGCACAAAGGTAAGAACTCACCCGTACCACCACCCCCCCTAAATAGCGATATGGCCGCGCACCTAAGCTTCCTACCTTCAAAGGGGTAGGGGATGAGGATATGGACCGGTTCTGGTTCGTTGCAGACTCCGTCTAGACTGCGCAGAATGTGGCAAATGATACGGTAAAGAGGGCGCAGCTGTCGTTGGTGTTCGAGGACAGGGCCCTGGACTGGTATATGTGATACATTGCCCAAAATGGGAGCGCATCCATTCAGGATATCAAGGATGATCTGAAGCAACAGTTCCAAAAGCCGAAATCTTATTCCCAGTTGGTAGCGGAAGTAAAGAACTTCAAACAAGGTACATCTGAGTCAATATGGGAGGTTGATCAGCGATTGAAGAAGGCAATCAGGGAAGGAGGATTCGAGTATGATGATAGACAACATACGAAATGGTTCATCTCTATGTTGTTACCTCACTTGCGCACGCCAATGAGTCATCAGACCTTTGAGTCGCAGGAGAAAGCTGTGGAGGTCGCTATGAAATCAGAAGCTGCACCACGCGAAGATACATCGATAGGGGTACAAAAAATCTAGGAACAGCTCGGGGCTATGCATATGGAGATACAGAACATGCAAAAGGAGCGAGGGAAGGACGGTTGTGAAGATCTAGGGAACCAGTGCCCTCTATTGGCGGATTACATGCAAGTGGGAGGACCTAGTCCGGTGCGACTAGGAGCAAGTAGGGAACCCATCCTGTCACAACCAGGATCGAGCAGACCTACGCTATGGTGTGAGGATTGTCGTGTATCAAGACTGCATGATATGAACCATTGCCCTCGGTTAGGTGCATATGTCCCTGAACTGAAGCAACAATGGTGCAGGTTCTGCCGCTCGGTGGGATATGATGAGCAGAACTGTCATACTTATGATTTGATGATAGATTGTGGGAACTTGTATAGGGTACAATTAGACCCTGTGTCTCCAAGAGGGTCTGCGCACTTCAGAGGATCTCTAGCCCGAGGCAGAGGAGGCCGGGGAGGGAGTAAAGGACGAGGAGGAGAGCAGCTAATCTGTTATAACTGCGGAGAGATGGGACACTTCGGCAGAGAATTCCCAAATCCCACTAGGACATCGTGCAAGTATTGTAGGCAGCTGGACCATGTGGTGGAGGACTGCCCAATTTTAATAGCCAAGATGCAGGAAAAACAGCCCACCCCTACGTAGAATGTGCAACAAGTTAAAACCAAACTAAGGAATATAGATCCAAGTGTAAAGGTCATGACATGCAGCGAGATGGTCACCCAAGGAGAAAAAGAGGAGCTTTCCCCCCAGGAAGGAGTGAGCCTCAAAGGACAGGAACCACTAACAGCCCTCGCGCAGCTGCCAGCACACCTCAAGATGGAGGAAGGGATTGAGCCCTTTCTGTAGGCATGTCTGAAGCTGCTACGAAACCCGCAGGCCGTAAGAATCCTCCAAGCACTACATAATAGCGGCACAACTCAGACCAATTTGATTCATGGGACCAAGGATGTACACAAACTGTACAGCTATAAGAAACGCACCGGGATAGAAATGTGGTTGACTGCGTAGATTGGCGACTACGAGATGGACCAGGTTATTTTAGACCTTGGATCGAATGTGAATGTATTACCAAAGAAGACATGGCAACGAATGGGAGAGCCTAAATTAGAATGGTCCACCATCCAACTGCGAATGGAAAATCAACAAAAAATCATTCCTCTAGGTAGGCTACCAAAATTCGTGGTTGATATCGTAGGGGTAAGGGTCCTAGCAGACTTCGAAGTAATAGAAATTGTGGAAGATGCGGATCCCCACCCTGTGCTCCTAGGGTTGGACTGGGCTATAGACATGGGGGGTGTCATCAATCTCAAAAAGCGCAGCATGGTGTTTTAGAACAATTGTATGTGCGTAATAGTACCACTAGACCCAGTAGAAGGTGTGCCGTATACTGAGCCAGCCTACGAGGAGGAGGAAATAGATCACATCTAAAAATTTACTGCGCGGGATGAAGAGCGGGTTATCCCTATATATGAAGGAGTGCTCTGCTGGGAAAAGGACAGTGAGTGTTTCTCCGACTTTGATGAGGAACTGGAAAATTGGCAAGGACGATTACACGAGGTGTCAGCGTTGCGATGTCTTCGGACCACCAAGAATTTCCGCCGCATCTCTACCAAGCTGAGAGTACTACATTACCATGATAATGCAGGTAATACCGTGACATTGGTTGAAACCCAAAATCCTAAGGAACACAGGCTAGGGGCACTGCCGCTAACCTTGTGCGAGGCACCTACGCATTGGGGGGGTACGCAAGAGAAGTGCCGAGGTAGGATGATCCTGCGCTTAAGGACCCCAGCTGACAGATGGGTCCCGAGGATAGTAGACCCATGAGGATACTTGCTAACATACAAAACTCAAGGGTGCGGTAAAACCTCGCCCGAGCAGGCTCCCCTGGTTATTAATGACCTAGGACTGCATTTGACTACGGAGGTACACAAACCCACACGCATCTGGGGGAATTGGCGAACACTTCAAATGACGAATGGTACACAGACACTTGACACAGCCCTGCCCTACAGAAACGTCCCATCCAGGGGAGGGATGCTTCAATCGAGAAGCTTGGTGGCCAAGTTAATCAACTGGTACCTGACCCGCGTTACAAACCACCTGGTGCCAACCCTACTTCAGGATCTGCAGACGGCACGCAGGCGTCATCCAAGGTCTAACGGTTCATGGGAGAGTCCTTAGGTACGACTAACAGTCATCAGCCCACCCCACACCGATAGGAACGGAACCTCGCCATTATGCCAAAGGAGTGGCAGACCATCAATGCGGCCATTTATGGTAAGCCGGATTCGAACAAACGATGGTAAGTTTCGCATGTGGGCTACTCCACCATTAAATGGCTCCGGACGATGTACAAATAGCAAGATAACTTCGCAACAGGCTACTTATTGTCTCTACACCATGCCCCTGTTATCCGACGATTGGCTTACTTGGATCGTTGACATCACCTGGGATGCAGGTCTTTCTGTTGCTATGGCGGATCCTGCCTTGCCGAATGTTTCGGTCCCTGGCTGTTTAGCACCTACAAACATCATATTGAGGGGACATGGGAATGCCGAGTTAAATCAACTGACTGAGCGTTGGCCCCCTGTAGCAGGAATTTCCTGTGAATCTCGGGCGGAGAGGCAACCTAGTTGCACGACTGGAGATCCTGACCTTCATACCTTAGGGATGACCGCGGGACCCAGCTAGATGGCCTCGGAAGACACAGCAGAAGAAGGTATGCTATCCCCCACCTGCAGTATCACAATCAACTCAAGACTAATTCTGCGCCAGGAAGGAACGATGTGATATAGGGATACGTTGCAACTCCTCCGCAAGTCTAGAGTACCGCCCAGGAGAAGCCACGTCTGTTCGCTACCCCGCGCTGCCCTAGCTAACGATCCTGCTCCAACCAATATGAAAATTCAAATCAATTTGGCGCAGCTATCCCACGCAACACTACAAGGATTATACAACGAGGTGTTGCAAGAGGTCTGCCACCAAGACCGGATTACACGACAGCAGGGTGAAATACCTCCGGCAGTACGGGCACAGCGGGTCGCATCGGTCACAGACACCGCACATGTTATTCAAGAGCAGCGTACTCAGGGCGCGTAGTTGGTTGAAGCAGCTACACAACTCTGGACAACAGTCCGGCACCATTCTACGCTTCAGTATATCCAAAAGAAATTACAGCAGGAAGAAGTTGTTCTTGACCAAGTCAGAGCTTCCTCCCCCTCCAACGTCTCCGCGCAATGCCTAGCCATCATGGACACGATTGAGGACCTTCCCCGTACCAAGCATGTCGTCCAAAAATGGTTGAAACCTTGGGCCGACGCCACACTTCAACTCTCCTAGGATGCTCAGTCCGCCATTGCGCACCTTCACCGGCTGTTAGAACGAGTTACCACATCTCCAGACAGCCCTGCCTCCTTGACACTTGTCAACATTGCACAACGAGCTGCTACCCAGATTCAGGAAGTGCTCCCTCCGCTCGTCTGTGCCCTTGATACCTTGCATGCACAGATCGAGGCTGCACCACTGCTGTGACTCGGGACGAGTCACAAGATTGTGTTGGGGGACTGTTGGAACAGGGTTTCCTACAAGCTGCGAAACTGGTCCATTTGGATACTTTTTGATTATATTTAATCTAGCGGAGGGTTTTTGGGGTGAGTCAAAGCCCCGAAAGCGTTGTAATGGGTAAAAGGGTAAACCAGGGGTCTGAAAACCATGATTTGCAGACCATAGGAAAGTCTAGGCTAGATTGCTATAAATAGAGGGAAATTCTGTATTTTAGAGGATAGGAAATGATAAGCTATTGATGTGAACTGTGGTTTAAGCTATCTGTTTGAGTTTTGGGGAAAGGACTCCTGCTGGCTGTGTGCGCAGAGATCCAAGTCTAGCTGCAGACCCTACTGCTATGTGCGCAGGTTGGGAAGGGAATTGTAAGAAATTATTGATGAATGAATGAATAAAGGATTGATAGAGAACTAAATCTGTGAGTACTCTTGTGTGAATAATTGGTAATTGCTGCACTGTGTATTTTCTATGTTTAAGCTGTGAAGATCTGTTTAAGTGTGTTTTCGGTATCTGGATTGGTTCTGTTCTGTTCTGTTTGTTTATGTAATGTTGTGTTACTGTCATAAAGGCGTATAATTATAGATCTAGTGCACGTGGATGTGAATAGAGACCTAATTAACCCTGCGCAAAGTAAAGTAATCTGGGAATACAGGACTGAGTGCAGCTCTGCTTGCCTTACCTATCCTTTCTCGGGGTGTGGAAACTTGGTTCCAGCACCCACCCATACTACTTCGGGTGAGACTTTGACCTGCGCAAGTAGGTCACTACCGAAAGGGCTAGTAGTTTAGGGGTTTGTTGGAAAAACTTGTTCTCTGCACCTGGGTCAGGACCCCTCGAGCCAACACTCTCTCTCCATCTTCCTTATCACTCACTCTCTCTATCTCTCTAGAAACCAACATCTACACTTAAATCAATGCATTTACTCAAAGAAATCAAATAGGATTAGAAATTGCCATCTACACTGAAATCAATGCATTTAGTGCAAACAATCAAATAGGATTAGAAATCATCTACATTGAAATCAATTCATCTAGTGCAAGTAATCAAATATAATTATAAATTGACATCTAAATTGAAATCAACACATTCAGTGAAAGCAATCAAATTGTATTAGAAATCACCACCTACACTGAAATCAATGCATCTAGTGCAAGTAATCAAATATCATTAGAAATAAATATCTACACTAAAATCGATGCATCTAGTGCAAATAATCAAATAGGATTATAAATCACCATCTCCACTTAAATCAATCCATCTAGTGCAAGAAATATTCTTCCCTCTCCACCCTCCATCCATATCTATATCCCCCTCCATCTCTTGTTTTTTGTCTCTCTATCTCACCCCCCTAAACACACACACTCTCGCACTCCATATATATCATTCTCTTTGTCAATCACCCCCTCTCCCCATCTCTCTCTTCTTCCCTCTCTTCACCTTCCATCTATATCTCTATCTTTCCCTTCTCTCCCTCTCCCCCACTAATATCTCTCTTTCCTCCTTTTGTCCTCTCTCCCTCTCTCTCCATCTTCCTTATCACTCACTCTCTCTCTCTCTCTCCACCTTTCTCTCTCTTTGTCTTTCTTCCTACCTTCCTCTCCCTCCCCCTCCAAGTCCATCTTTCTTTCCCTCCCTCTCTCCACTCTCTCACATCCTCTCTCTTCCTTCCTCACTTTCCCTTCTCTCCCATCTCTCTCTCCCTCTCTCTCTCTCTTCAACCACCAACTATGTTACTATATCCCTCTCCTTTTTGCATTCCCTTCCCCCCCCTATCTCCCATCTTTGTCCTTATTTGCCCTTTATAGTCAGCCCCAAACATACATGCTCTCTTGTCTCTCCTGCCGCCTTTCTCCACTCACTCCCTCTATATTTCTTATTTACTATTCTCCTCCAAATCCATCTCTATATTGATCCCTCTCTCCTCTCTCTCAAGTCCTCTCTCGTCCTTCCTCTCTCTCTCTCTCTCCTAACTCTCTCTCTTCCATGATCTCTCTCTCTCTCTCTCTCTCTCTCTCTCTCTTCCCTCCAATACTCTCTCTCCCCCATCACTCTCCTCCTCTCATCCTCTCTTCCTTCTCTCTCCTACCTCCCTCTCTCTTTCCCACACTCTCTCTCCCCCATCTCTCTCTCTCTCTCTCTCTCTAATCCTCTCTCTTCCATCTTCCTTTCTTTCTCTCTCTCTCTTTCCTCACTCTCTCTCTCTCCTTCCAACTATCAGATCCCTCCCTCTCTCTCCCTTCTCTCTCTTTCTCCCCCCTCTTTCCATACATCTTACTTGTCTCTTTATCTCACCCCAAACATACACTCTCTCTCTCCATCTCTGGCTTGTCACTCCCTCTCTCTCTCTCTCTCTCTCTCTTTCTTCTTAGTTGTGTGAACTAATGAACATTAACATTCAGGAATATAAAGGAGCTATGGGAGTAAATATGAAAAGAGGTTTTATTTATTTACCATACCTCCCTGGTTTATTTATATTTTTATTTATTTAATTATACTTTTTATTCTTACTATGGTATTTAAATTTATAGGCTTGTTACATAATCTTCGATTTATTTATAATCCTATTTATATATTATACATATTTATCTTACCACTTTATACCTTTTATATTTATTTATTTACCATACCTCTTTATACCTATTTTATATTTATTTATTTATCATACCTCTTTATACCTCTTTTATATTTATTTATTTACCTTACTTATTTTATAAATATGGTATTTGGCCCATGGTATCAATATTAATTTGTCCCATGGTATTCGTCCCATAGGCTTCGTCTAAATAAAACCTCTTTTTTAAGTCTTTTTAAATATAAAAATATTTATGGAGTAAATATAAAAATAATTATTATTTATTTACCATAAATCTAGTTTATATATATATATATATATATATATATATATATATATATATATATATATATATATATATATATATATATATATATATATATATATATATATATTTATTTACCATAGCTGTGGAGTAAGTATAAAAATAGGTTTTATTTATTTAGCATACCTCATGTTTATTTATATTTATATTTATTTAAATTTTAAAATATTGCAACTTTGATGGGGAAATATTTATGTCTTTAAATATTTTAATTTATCCGTAGAATATGGGGTTTCTTTTTAAAGATTCATTTTATAAATATTTAATTAAAATAAATATTAAAATATTTTGGATTTTGATTGTTTGTGTTGAATTAACTCTTTTCCTTTGATTTAGCAAAAGGTATTGACTTTGGTAAAGAGTAAAGCTGTTTAAAATTTTACTTAATTTGGAAATTCAATGTGGTAATGTTTTTTTGTTAAAGGTAAATTTATGATCCATTCAAATTCACGTATATAATTTACTATCCATTCAAATTATATAAATAATACATAGTTGTATTTTAATAATTAATCTCAACCTATTAATAAGTTTAAAAAGTTATATATAATATAAATATTCAAGTTATATAAAATTCAAGATTAGGTTAATGCTTTGGCCGGCATTAGAAAAAGTAAAATTTATTATTTTTTGAGAACGTGACATACCCGACATCGGGGTCATACTGGGCTGTAGATTGCGCCTCTCGGCGCAATAACCAACCAACATAGGTGGAGGATACACTATCGATTGAGAGATATTTCATTTGAGGCATAGTCTTCTCGACCTTATTCACACATCTGCGCAATCTATTAGGAATTTTTTGCATGTTGTGTGTAGTGTTCTCCATCCTTTGTATTATTTATACACACTTAGGAAAAATTTCAAAATTATCCTCCTTTTTCTCATTGTTCTTTCTTATCTCCAATAGTCCCCCAACACTACTTGTGGCTTGTCCTTAGGCCACTCTATCATGGTTGTGCACCAATGGAATAAATAACCTCTACAGACTTCACCACAATTTTTTCAAACATTTCTTTAGCAGCGTGTGTGATTTCCTTCGTTTCCTCTACTAATACTATAATATTTATGGTAGTATTGATAGAAAAAAGAAATTTGGAACAAAGTTTAATTCTTGGGAATGAATTTATGCATTGTGATTTGTGCTGAAGTGAGATCATCTATGAGTTGCATGGATTAAACTTGCAATTGTTCCACTTTTTGAACCAGTTGTTGTTTACCCACTCTCCATTGGTTAATATTTCTTCCCAATTTCATTGGGATTTATATCAGCAAATTCCAATACACTGATTCATTTCCAGTTTTTGGTGATATTTTTTTAAGCTATAGGATGAGAAAACTCATAAATACCATGGATGAATTGATTTTTGTGTTGAAGACTCATACAAATGCTTGAGTAAATCATTGGCAATTCCTTAACTATTTTCATTGTAAATGGTGATCACTTCTACCAATTCTTGTTCCCATGAAGACATAATTCAACTATGTTGAGACTCATAGAAATATTTAGGTTATGTGATGATACTAGTACTACTAAAGCTTTAAAAAATGTTTGTATATTGCTTGTGCATTAAATGGTTGGAGTGATATTCCAATTATATAGATAGCATGTGATGACTTTGCTTGCACAGAGGTCAATGGCCTTGCTTATATACTTGACCCCAAAATAAATGATTGAATCATGGTTGAAAGAAATGTGAGTTCATGGGATGGTGTGGTTGATAGACATGCCAAAATTGGTATTAGGGTGTAGTCTTAGAACCATTTCAGTAGATTCAAGTTATAGGATTGAAGAAAAGCTCATCTACCTCTTCTCATGTGTATGTCAGAGCCTTGAAATAGGGAAATTCAATTCATTTTATGTAATTCAAAGTGGATTTGAGTTGGATGTTTCTGTGGGAAATTACCTTATATTTATGAATGCTAGGTGTCGGAATAATAGGATCACATGGTTGTAGCTTGGTTAGATGTAGTATCATGGTATGCATTGATTGGTGTTTATGCACATAATGACCATGCCTTACCCAAACTTGACACTATTTCTTGAAGATGTCAGCACATCCGCCAACAGGTATGCACATATTAGACATAGACAATGTTAAGTAAAAGAAGCGTCATGATCAATATCGGGTTCCACGCAAGTTCTAGGTGGGTGACAAGGTTTGGTTACATTTGTAGAAGGAGCATATCATTTGGTTCCACCACAAGATTCACCTGCTTCTATATGGGCCATACACCATCAACAAGGTTGTAGGATACAATTCCTTCGATCTCAACATTCGACCATTCCTTGGCCTACACCCAGCATTCAACGTGGATCACCTTCGACCATACTTTCCACCATTACTCGACACATTAGACATTGCAAAACAACTTTCACCCACAAAGCTAAACCTAGATTGCATGGAACAGGACAGAACTGATTGGATCATGGAAATGAAGATCAAGAATACTCACCAACAAAATATCAAAACATATTAGGTTGACAAAGCTCGCCAACTTCTGCACCATGGCAAGTGGCTCACTAGGGACCAAGTTCAGTAGAAGTTTCCTCATCTCATGGAGGCACTCAAAGTAATGGGGACCATTGCTTCCTAAGGGGGGAGGACTAATCCAGGTGGATATTGGTAGTAACCCGCCTATTTCACTTATACCCCGACCATTATTTGTTTAATTTTTTCATTTTCCTTAATTGTAGCACAGTTTAGTATTTTTGGCCATTTTTCAAGTCCTAAACTTTTAGAGTCATTTTGAGACCTTAAACGATATTTTTTTGGAAAAAAGAAAAAGAGAAAATTTTTTTTTAGTCGAAAGTTGTAGTCCTCAAACATATATTTCTAACGAGGTATTATGTGCATCAAACGAAGATCATATGCCAAAGTTACGACCCCGGTAAGTTGATGTACCAATTTACCCCAACGGGGTTGACAATTTTGATGCTTCATCTCCTATGGTTATGTTTTTGAATTTTTAGGGTTTTCCATTATTTCTCAATAATAAATAGGCCTTTGAGCCTCATTGTAACACATTTATGAGGCATGTAGTCGCCACATCTCTTCTCAGAGATAACCTACCATCGACTGAGCTAGTTTATTTCCATTATGTATGTAAGCATATTTCAGTTCTTTTATATTAATGAAATGAAGTTTTATTTCTGCTACATCTCTGTGTTTATGGTTATATCTATATTATGTTGTTTTCATGTATAAGTATGGATCACACAAAATTAGATTAAAGGAGATAATGCAATCTATGGGAAAGAAAGATCAGTTCACTTCGAGATAATACAAGCAAAGGAGAAAGCTCCAGATGCTCCATAATTTTATCAAAGGAAAATGATAATCAACATGGTAGTCTAATTTCTTAGCTACAAAAATAATCCATACTTCAAATATGATGTAACATAAAATTCCATGTGTTCCTTTTGGAATATTGAAAATCTTATTTTCTGTCAGAATTATAAAAATAAAAAATGCTAAAATCATGAGAGTTTATATGAATAGGAAAATTCATTAGGATTAAAAGTTAACGAGGCATACGAAAATTCATGGGGAAAGTGAAATATCACCCAACCTATTTTTATAAATATTTCCTCATACCTCAAGGTGAAGGGGATTTTGGAACTTATGTGTTGCTAGCATTTAGATAGATTTTTGTCCTTAGGTAGTTGTAACACTCTTGCTGTTGGTCTCTTTTAGGCTGAGTGGTGGTGAGGCTAGGTTTTTGTCTGGGAGATGATATGAGCAACCCTAATTCCATTATTGGATTTTGATGTGTTTTTGGTGAATGTACTTGGATTTGCAACATTATTAATCACCACCACTGTCCAGATATAACCAACCAACATAGGTGGAGGATACACTATCAGTTGAGGGATATTTAATTTAAGGAATATTCTTCTCGACCTTTGTCACACATCTGCAAAATCTAACAGGAAGTTTTGGCATGATGTGTGTAGTGTTCTCCATCGTTTGTATTATTTATACACAATTAGGAAAATTTTCAAAATTATCCTCCATTTTCTCATTATTCTTTCTTATCCCCAATAGTCCCTCAACACTACTCATGGCTTGTCCTTAGGCCACTCTGTCATTGTTGTGCACCAATGGAATAAAGAACCTCTACAGTCTTCACCATAATTTTTCAAACATTTCTTTAGCAGCGTGTGTGATTTTCTTCATTGCCTATACCAATCGTATAATATTTATGGTAGTATAGATAGACAAAATAAATTTGGAACAAAGTTTCATTCTTGGGAATGAATTTATGTAATGTGATTTGTGTTGCAGTGAGATCATCTATGAGTTGCATGGATTCAACTTGCAATTGTTCCAATTTTTGAGCGAGTTGTTGTTTCCCCAATCTCCATTGGTTAATATTTATTTCCAATTCATTGGGATTTATATCATCAAATTCCACTAGACTGATTCATTTGCAGTTTTTTGGGATCTATTTTTAAGCTATAGGATGAGAAAACTCACAAATACCATGGAAGAATTGATTTTTGTATGGAAGACTTATACAAATGCTTGAGTAAATCATTGGAAAATCCTAAACTACGTTCATTGTAAATGGTGATCACTTCTACCAATTCCCATTCCCATGAAGACATAATTCAACTATGTTGAGACTCATAGAAAAATTTAGGTTATGTGATGATACTAGTACTACTAAAGCTTTAAAAAATGTTTGTATATTTCTTTTGCATTAAATTGTTGGAGTGATATTCCAATTATATAGATAGCGTGCGATGACTTTTCTTGCGCAGAGGTCAATGGCCTTGTTTATATACTTGACCCAAAAATAAATTATTGAATCATGGTTGAAAGAAATGTGAGTTAATGGGATGGTGTGGCTGATGGACATGCAAAAATTGGTATTAGGGTGTAATCTTATAACCTTTTTAGTAGATTCAGGTTGTAGGGTTGAATAAAAACTCATCTACCTCTTCTCATGTGTATGTCGGAGCCTTGAATTAGGGAAATCCAATTCATTTTTATGTAATTCAAAGTGGATTTGAGTTGGATGTTTTTTTGGGAAATTTCCTTATATTTATGAATGCTAGGTGTTGGAATAATAGGATCACATGGTTGTCGCTTGGTTAGATGTAGTATCATGGAATGCATTGATTGGTATTTATGCACATAATGTCCATCCCTTACCCAACCTTGACACTATTTCTTGAAGATGTCAACACATCCGCCAGTAGTTCTGAACATATTGGACATAGCTAATGTTAAGTACAAGTAGCTTCACGATGAGCATCAGGTTCCTCACAAATTCTAGGTGGGTGACAAGGTTTTGGTTACATTTGTAGAAGGAGCATATAGTTGGGCTCCACCACAAGATTCACCCGCTTCTATATGGGCCATACACCATCACCAAATTTTTAGGGGAAAATTCCTTCGAGCTCAACATTCCACCATTGATTGGCCTACACTAAGCTTTCAACATGGATCACCTTCTACCATACTTTCCACCATTACTCGACACATCAGACATTGCAGAACAACTCACAAAAACAAAGCTAAACCTAGCTTGCATGGAACAGGACACAAATGATCAGATCATGGACACGTAGATAAAGAACACTCTCTAGCAAAAGATAAAACTATATTAGGTTGACAAAGCTCACCAACTCCTGGACCAAGGCAAGTGGCTCAATAGGGACCAAGTTCAACAGAAGTTTCCTCATCTAATGGAGGCACTCAAAGTAATTGGTACCATTTCTTCCCAAGGGGGAGGACTAATTGAGGTGGATAGTGGTAGCAACTAGCCCATTTTACTTGTACCCCCACCATTGTTTCTTTAATTTTTTTCATTTTCCTTAATTGTAGCACAATTTACTCTTTTTGTCAGTTTTTCAAGTCCTAAACTTTTAGAGTTGTTTTGAGACACTAAACGATGTTTTTTTGGAAAAAAAGGAAAAGGGGAAAATTTTTTTGCAGTCGAAAGTTTTATTCCTCAAATATATATTTCTAACAAGGTATTGTGCGCGCTAAACAGAGATCGTATGCCAAAGTTATGACCTTGGGAAGTTTATGTACCAATTTGCCCCAACGGGGCCGACAGTTTTGGAGTTTCATCTCCTAGGGTTAGGTTTTTTCATTTTTATGGTTTTCCATTGTTTCTCAATAAAAAATAGGCCTTTTATCATCATTGTAACACATTTCAGAGGCATGTAGCTGCCACATCTCTTCTTAGAGTAAGCTACCATCGCATGAGCTAGTTTATTTCCATTCTATATCTAACCATATTTCAGTTATTTGATATTAATGAAATGAAGTTTTATTTATTATACATCTGTGTGTTTATGGTTATATCTATATTATTTTGTGTTCTTGTATAAGTCTGGATCACACAAAATTAGATTAAAGGAGATAATGCAATCTATGGGAAAGCAAGATGAGTTCACATCGAGACAA
Source organism: Pinus albicaulis (assembly GCA_034641835.2). NCBI lineage: Eukaryota > Viridiplantae > Streptophyta > Pinopsida > Pinales > Pinaceae > Pinus > Pinus albicaulis. The sequence goes on along the minus strand of CM076571.1, from coordinate 930,208,800 downwards.
TACAAGCAAAGGAGAAAGCTCTGGATGCTCCATAATTTAATCAAAGGAAAATGATAGCCAACATGGTAGTCTAATTTATTAGCTACAAAAATAATCCAAACTTCAAATATGATGCAACATAAAATTCCATTGTGTTCCTTTTGGCATATTCAAAATATTATTTTATGTCAGAATTAAAAAATTAAAAAATTCTAAAATCATGTGAGTTGATATGAATAGGAAAATTCATTAGGATTAAAAGGTCATGAGGCATATGAAAATTCTTGGGGAAAGTGAAGTATCACCTAACCTATTTGTATAAATATTTCCTCATACCTCAAGGGGAAGGGGATTTTGGAACTTATGTGTTGCTGGCATTTAGATAGTTTTTTGTGCTTAGGTAGTTGTAGCATTCTTGCTTTTGGTCTCTTTTATGTTGAGTGGTGGTGAGGCTAGGTGTTTTTCTAGGAGATGATATGAGCAACCCTCATTAAATTATTGGATTTTGATGTGTTTTTGGTGGATTTACTTGGATTTGAAACATTATTAATAAGAAGTTCTTCCTTTTGGCATATGTTAGTGTCAGTATTTGCATCCTACCATCAGTGATAAAAAATCCTCTTTTCATATCATTTTAAGGGTCCCACTCAGAAATTTTTTATCATTCCACTAGGTCATGCAAAAATTTCGTCACTTATGGTAGCCCTATTCCAAAAACATCACTCTTCCTTAAAATTTATTACTTGATGGCATATTTTCATACCTTGCTGAATGTACATCAGTCATGAAGTCTAAGTCATTGTGTCATCATGAAATTAGGTCAGTGAAGGTTTCATTAGGTCATTAAGGTTTCCAAGGTCCAATAAAACTTCATTTCCATTGCATAAGACCAGCAAGTAAAGGGTGATCAAATAACATCTCTTCACCATATGAAGATTATTTGTAAAGAGAAATTCTTGTTTCAACATGTAATTTTGGTTTTAAGATGTAATTTTTTATTTTCATTATGTAATTTTATGTCATTCAAAATGTAATAAGCTCTCATGGTTCCAAGGTAGCTACATACTCAAGGTTCCATCAGCCAAATTAGTCAAATTTCTAAAAGGCATCAGTGTTCCTAAAGACTTCCCATCACTCCTATCCCTCAAAATCATCATTTTCCACAAACACTAAAGCCTAATTTCCTCTCCCATCGAGCTAGGGTTTGCTATGGAATAAAAGAAATCTGAGCAGAGGGTGTATAAGGGAGGTTATATTAGCAAGATTGAGACCATTCCAACTCATAAACATCATGTCTCCATCATTTTTCAAGAAGACATTCCAAGGGACAAATCGTTTGCCACACATAGGTCCAGTTTTTCTTCAAAGCATGTGTCCGACCAAATAGAGATGAATTTTACAAAAGTGAAAGGGGTGTTTTTCCATCATAGGCCAAGGAACAAAAACCTCCTTCAATTTTTACACAGGTGTTATGGTTTTGGAGGAATGCTAAAAATATGGTTGCCACAGGAGAATTGCTGCACTTTTGGAGTAGTCTTGGGAAAATCAAAGTTTCTCCTTGATGGAATATCCCAATGACTTAATTTATAAGTCAAATTATAACTAGACAAATAGAGATTTCCAATGAGATATCATGAGCTCCATTTGGAGTTGAGGAACCTCCAAAAGTTGCCTGCAAGAGCACATTTGATTTTTTCACCCCCATTCTGCACTTTTTGACCAGTTATGGGAGAATTGATTTTTGAGGGGGTATACTTAATCATTTTCAGTTCTTGATAGGTCCATTGTGTAGCCAACAGAGAGGTATTTCCAACAAGCTGTTATGAGATCAATTTGGACACTGGTAAGGCCTCCAAAAATGTCCTGCAATGTGGAGCTACGTTTCTGGAGGGTGGTGTTGCACTTTCTCAATAGGCGTTGCACTTTTAGCAGGCAACACTGCGCTTTTTACTAAGGGGCGTTGTGCTTCTGGGAAAGGCACTGCGCTTTTAGCCAGTGAACTCTCCAAGCATAAAAAATTAAGCACAGTCTTTCAAACCTTCAGTAAATGCTTCCAACACCCTCTAGCAAGTAAGTACATCATGTTTATTACCTCCTTGCACTCCTAAGAATTGGTTTCATAGTGTTCTTGTTCCGAAATGAAATTGGCATTTGTTTTAGGGAAGAAACCTTAAATCTATTCATCATTCCCAATTTGATGCCCATAAACCCTGCATTCCCTTCCTACATCACTGTAAACCCTATTCTTATCCCTACAACTTTCCCCTAAACCCTAAGTCCTAGGTATTTAAAATTTCCTAGGCACCCATACCCAAAACCTGTATTTGAATTACTATTCCTAATTCTCTAAGAATTTTGAACCCCTATCAGTCCCCAAAGTTTCCTAACCCATTGCCTCATCTCCCTAAATTTTCCTACCCTAATCCCTAATCCCTAGACCTATCCCCACTTCCATTTCCCTCCCCTAGGGTTTCTAGACCAAGACACCATGGAAAAGGAAAAATATTACGTGGAAGAGGAGGAGGATAGAAGATGGCAGAGGTATATGTTCATGAAGAAACTAATGAGGATGAATATCAAGTGCCAAGAAAGAGGTCTAGGACTAGAGGGCTGAAAAGAGCTCTAGAATTAGAGAGGAAAAAAGAGGTTGAACTTGCCAATGAACTAGCCTTGAATGAGAAATTTTACATCATGGTAAATGAGAACCAGGGAAATTGGTTTGATAGGGTCAATAAACATCTTGAGAAGCTCCTAGAAAAGGAAAATAAGGACAATGACATATAGAGGAAGATGGAAAAGCACTACTGCAAGAGAAATCAAATTGTAAGGTCAAAGCTGTAAAAGGCCAAATCCGAGACTTGAAACCCTAACCAAGAAAAATGAAGGGGACAAGATTGATATCCTTGTTGAGGCATCACTCATTTCCTAACATACCTCATCAACCTTCCATAGAATAAATTTTGAAGAAATTTGAGCAATTTTGGAAATTTTTGGAATTTTTTGCATTTTTGGCAGTTTTGCCAGTCACACTGTCAAAAGCGCGGCGCCCTAGGCACTATGCTTTTTCTAAGGACCTCCATTGGCCAAAATGAAAGCAAAATTAGATTAAAAAGGCTAATTAAATTCATAAAAACAACTTTACAAAACTTTTTTGGGTCAAAGGAGCAGTCAAAAAGTCAAAAAGCACTCAAAAAATCACATTTCTACCTTGTTTTGGAGGTTGGTGTTTTGCTTTTGACTAGTCTTGGGAGAATCAACTTTTGGAGGGTAAAATCAACACTATTCTGAAAACTAAGCATATCTACGGAAACTAGACTAGACAAAATTTCCAATGAGCTATCCTGAGCTCAATTTGGACACCTGGAACCCCCTCAAAAGTGTTGTTGAATTTTGTGTTACGCTTTTCACCTTGGCGTTGTGCTTTTGACAAATTTTCTGAGTTTGTTGATATTTCCAAATTTTCTCAGTTTTTTCATTTTAAATTTGGCAAATGAAGTTTTACCAATGTAATTCAATGATTTAAATTTAATTTTGATGTTTTTACACTTACACAAGGGTAAATACATGAGGTGAAAATCCTTGATGAGATGTAATGAATCAGTTTCCAAAAAGTGAGGGATGAGTCAGTTTGACCTCCCTACACTCTAGGTTTCAATTCAGTTTTTGGTGGAACAACTCCTCAACTCAGGGATTCGACCATTGAGATTGGGAGAAGTTGTTTGATGTCTATATTTATCATTTCTTGACTCATTTCACAGATTATATAGGTTGGATGTTGTTGCATTGATCAGAGACTCTAGTATAATCAGCATTTGGATACCTGTGGTATGGAAATTTATCATATTTTCTTCTTATGTTACATATGTATGAATGTTTTGTCTTCATGATCCATTTCATCTCTATTATATGTTGATTTTCAAGTTGATAACAAGAATACATCTCTCATGCTCTGTTTTGGGAAAATCTTCATAATCTATTCATTTTCTTCATTTTAGAAAGAATACATGCTTTGCCTTGCTCTTTCTAGCTCCTCATCAGTCTGATCCATCTCACCCTAAAAACCTAAAGTGTTAGCCTTCTTACCTCCCTTGCCCCATTGAATCTCTACAACCCTAATCGTATTTTCCCTGACCTAGCCTCTTTGACCTAATTCACCCATCCAACAACCCAATTCAAACAAACAAACCCTTGTACTCATACCTAGCCTAAAACCCTAATTCATCCAACCCTCTTGGCTATGACCTTGTGGAGAGAGACCTTTCCAGTTTGGTAGGGCTAGCTACCAAGATAAAATATTGGTTAGTGGTTACCTCTGTTTGGACTCTTTCTCAGCCTTAGAGGTCCAGTGGAGTGATAACAACATAGATTCCCATCCATTCCTATGTTGGTTGTAATGGCTAACCGATACTCCAATTATGTGTGCATGTGTGCTTTCATATTGGTTTTATGTTAATGAAATAACTCATGACATATGACTTATATGTTTGCTTTGAATATTTGCATTCTTATTCCATGTTATGCTAGTAACTAACTGTGAACTAATTTGAAGTTAACCTCTAGTACTTTCTTATTGGTATGTTTCATATGGTGTTATCTAATTGATTCCTTTTGACACATACTTTTTTTATTGTTTTTTTCTATGTTCTTGTACATTATTCTACACATTGTCAATTATGGATTGATTTCTTCCTCATTCTATAGGCATTTCACACTTGCTCTCGCAGTAGCTTCTCTTCATTTTATGGCCAAGAGAAAACACACATGGTGGTAGCCAAGACCACATATTGAATGGGGATCCTATCCACATGAGGTCTAATTGGTACATTACACCAGGTAGACCCCTTACTGTTGACGGTTCATTTTGGTCTGTTAATAGAAAGTTATGTAAGGAAATAGGGGAAATAGAGACAACTCTAACTCAAAATAACCCACTCTGAATTAATGCAGTTTCCATACGTCATATATAAATACGTTAAATAGAAATGAATTAATACACCCCTACAACATACAATGAAACCTTCCCAAAATCTACAACATGCATCATTTGAACACAGTATGTGGTTTAACGAGAAAAGTAAATATTTGACAATAATTCATTGTATGAGTTAAAAGGAAACTACATTGCAAAAAAAAAAAAATTATAGTTCATTTATTTATGCAGTGACACAATTATTTACAATATAATTCAATTATAAAATATCCACGCAAAACATTGCCACAAACCTTTTTAAGACTCTATAACTCATTCATTGATCCCACCATTGATACAAAATACATAAGCAATAGAACCATGGAAATGGAACAAGACATCTATATATTTCATATTTATATTAACCATAACTAGCACAAGTTATATAGAAGCTCCATATACCTAAATTCAGGAACTCAAACTATGATAATTCATATTACACTATCTAGCCAACACCATTATGATAAATAGAGTAAATATTGACAATAGAATAACAAAACTATCAAAGCCATAGTACAATCATCAATACAGCTAAACAACATAACGATTGCATAATAGAAGAACAAAACTAACATCAAACATAGCCCCCAAAAAAAAAACAGGCAAAAGAAACCACTACTACTGGAAACAACTCATTTTTTATCTTTTTTATTCAATGTCCTACTTCATGGAAACTCCAACCAGTTCATCTAGCTAGCTTGCCTTGATGAGTTATCCTCATACATGTCAAGTTGCAACTATTCATTGGACCAAACCAGGATGAATCAACACCACTGCCCAGATCTAACCATCCTGCATAGCTAGAGGATACATTGTTGGCCAAGGAATATTTTATTTAAGGCATAGTCTCCTCGACCCTTGCCACACATCTACGAGGTATTTTGGGCATCTGTGGCATGTTGTGTGTAGTTCCCACCATCCTCTATGCGATTTATCCACTCTTAGGAAAATCTCAAAATTTTCCTCCCTTTTCTCATTGTTCTTTCTTATCCCTAATAGTCCCCCAACACTAAACATGGCTCATCCTTGGGCCACCTTGTTGTGGTTGTGCACCAATGGAAGAAAGAACGCATACAACCTTCGCCACAATTTTTTCAAACATCTATTTAGTAATGTCTGTGATTGTCTTCATTTACTCTACCAATCCTATAATATTTGTGGTAGTCTTGAAATGCACATGACCAATTTGGAACAAAGTTTCATTCTGAGGAATGACTCTGTGCATTGTGAATTTTGCTGCAGCGAGATCATTTATGAGTTGCATGGCTTCAAATTGCAACTTTCCACTTTTTGAGCTATTTGTTTTTGCTCCACCCTCCATTAGTTAATCTTTCTTCCCAATGTGACACTTTTGACAATTGCAACACTTCATTTTTCCATGAGTAGAGATATCAAATAGTTACACATAGTTTCATTTTATTGCTCCATAGTTTGAATCCTTGTCCCAATGTCTTTGAGCTCGGAATTATCTTGCAATTTATTCCATAAATATATTTTGGCCTCATATAATCGTTCACTCTCAAAATATTTGGAGGCTATCTGGACCCTTTCCCTTCTTTCTACTTCTTCCAGTGGGATAATGGGATTGATCTCCATTTGTAGCTCTTCTAAATTTTCTTTTAGTCCATGAACGACCTCTTCAATCCTAGACAATTTCTCCTCTGTGGGAGTGTTATTTTCCATGGGGACACTCGACATATTACTATATATGCTCTAATGGCCCATTAGAGTGTCCTTTCTCTTTTGTCATCTCATTTCATTGCTTCTTCATATTTTGTGTGTGATTCCTACAGAGCCTTGCGCTCATTACTGAGTTGGATCAAGTCCATCAAGCTTGCATGTTCCTGAAATTACACTTCTTAGGCAATGGAATACTCCTGAGAATGTAAAACATGCATTGGTAACTAAGAAATAATTAGATCTACCTTGGGCAACACTTGAGCCCATTGTTGGTCATTAGTGGCCATGAAGTGTACAACAAATAGGGGGATGACCAAGGTGTGATGCTATGATAAATTCGACGATGTTTGTGACATTCTGGTAATATATCCAGTATAATAGGTGCATTGGTTTCCTCTGTCGTAGTTGTCGGCTATGTTGCACTAGGTGTAGGAGTAGTTGTCCTAGACGCCTAGATCATTAGATGAAATTTATCTAGTTGTTTCTACATCTGATCCTATAATTCTCTCTACTCCTGTGAAAAATTTTCAATGGCTATGATGATAGCGGAAGCTTCTTGCTTTGTCACTTCTTTGATTTTCTAAACTAATTTCTCCAAGTCCTCCTCCAATAGAGAAGGTTTTTCAAGGCCTGTTGTCTTGCTCACTTTTTGCTTCTTTCTTAAAACCTTCTTTTGACCTTACAATGGACTCTTCTCACCTCTTGGAAAAACTCACTCTTTGTTGGGTTCCCATTGGGGTGTCTTGGGACACTCTTGTTCAGGTTTCCATGGAAAATGTTATGGGCATTCCTTCGCTTATGGGGCATATGACCCTGTTTATTGTGGTCCTTGGAATTCCCCCTTTGTGAAATCATCAATTGTATGTACCTACATCTTCTCATTAGGGGTTGTTATACGCTAATCCACCAACCAAGCATACATTATCTGTGACATTGTATTCTCATAAAAATTGTAACAAAATTTCCATCATTTCTTGTTAGGTCTACACGTGCATGTACATACATGTGGTGAGGAGTTGCATGGAATGTAGTGATTTCCTTATAGGCTTAAAAAACCTATACCAAAATGTGTGATACCTTGAAAATAAAATAATGAATGACTTATTTCCATTTATAAAATTTTAAATTTGTGTTAATCTAGCTCTTTTTATCATAAGTATACTAGAGCAATCCAAACCACATTGTAATGAATTCTAGCTTGTTTGGAAGACAAAAGTTTGTATCCATCCACAAAATGCACTGTATTTTTCTATCACCTCCTTAGCAGCATCATTTTCATTCTTTTTTCAAATACAGGTTATGGATCCTCTCCTGCCATGGATAACCCATAAATCCTAGATATGAGCTATGAATATATTTCTATGGGCTCATCGAGCCACATAACTCTATTTTTTTCACAACTTAAGATTAATTTAACACAAATATTTACTTCATTACTAGACCAAAATGGGGGATATCTAGAAAATTTAAAATACCTGATTTATCAAGCCCCCTGGCTCATTATTGAGGCTCACAAACTTGTGGAAGTCTTGGTTGCACTATGATAGTCATGTACTTGTCTTAAGAAAATTGGGGAAAATTGTTGCAGTAAGTGACATCATGGTCATTATATTTCAACTTGTCAATCATGTTGAGCATGTCAGCTACTTTAACAACCCTTTTCAGAATTGGAGTCATTAATAGTTTCATTAGGGGAATTTTGAGGTCTAAAATGGGCCTCCTAAGAAAAATGTACAACCAAAATAAAATTTATAAGAACCAATATGATTCAAGATGATGATGTCAACCATGGGGGGTGATTCACCATTTTTGGAGTAAAAAAGTGAAAATATTAAAAAATAATAAAATAATAAAACTACCTTTTCAACTCGTATTTACAACTTATCTCCCTAAGGTTTTATTCAAATTTCTAGCGGGAGTACTCATTGGATTCAAAATTTAATTCATCATCGAAGGAGTACCCATGTTGCATGCTTTCGATTGACCTTGCTACATGAAAATGAGAAATACATGAAAAACATGATTGAAATCACACTTTTTCATGTATTTATCATTTTTCATGTAGCAAGGTCCATCGAAAGTATGAAACATGGGTACTCCTTGGATGAGGAATCAAATTTTCCATCCAACGAGTGTTTCCACTCAAAAATTGAGTAAACGCATAGGGATATAAGTTGAAAAAATATTTTTTCTTTTTTCCCTCTAAAATTTGATGATGTAATGTAATCTTATTTTATTATTCCACTATTATTTTATAATTTCTTTACGAGGTCCATTTGAGACCTCAAAATTCCCCTAATGATACTCTGACTCTTTCAACAACTGAGTTTTTATTTTGCAACAAGATGTGGAGGTGGCACACCACTAACGCCCTTTGTCCTTGATTTCTTGGGAACTAGTGATGAGGCCATGGCATATGTATCTAACAGCTAAAAATTTCCTCTACAACTACAATTTTATCTTAGAAATTCTCTTTGTTTTTTGCTTCATACCTCGACTTTATATTACAAATATGAGAGAATGAGAAAAGAATTGGATGAAGTACTAGCGACTTACTTGCCTTGTGTACTTTTTCAACAAAAATAACTTTTAGTAATTTTGGTTATATCCTAAAATAACTTCACTAGGCAGGAACATCATTTGTGATTCTAGCCATGGTAGAAGTCATGCCAAGCAACCTTCCAAATATAACCACTAATCTAGAACATATTTTCCTTTAATTATATTTAACTTTTTTTTACATACAAATTTCCATAATCTCCCATCCACATGGGTGACATATGCTTTTTTTGGTGCCTTTTTCTACAATTTCTTGGTTTCTTTTGCCATCATAGACCACTAGCTATAGTCCACTTTTCATGTTATCACTAGTACTACACACTTTCCTTGGCTTCTTATACACCTGACTGTGCAATTTTCTTAGTGCTTAGTGTGTTAGTCCTTCACTACAACAAGATATATCTACTTTGCCAAGTTAGTTGCATTGTCCCTATGAGCACACCATTCTTTGGGTTCTCAACTTCACAATGCTGACATGTAAACGCCAATAAGGTTACAAAAAAAAAGATTGTTTTCCCCTATAAACATATCAACTTTGGAAAGTGGGCCAATTGTCTCCATACAATTTTAGTCGGCTCCCATTAACAAGTTCATTGATGGGATACTCATTCATTTTATCCAATTGTACTGTCATTGCATTTGTGCCATATTGGATAATATACAATACAATCCAGTGCATATTAAATTTCCTAGGGTGTTTCAATTTTTTTTTTGTCATACATCAACACAAGATCATCAACCTGGAACTTCTTTTGCTTGATATGGAACTCATGCCATGCCTTTTCCCTAGCCTTCACCTCCTAATAGGTCAACATTTTTCACGTCTCAAGTTCAATAAATATGGAGAATCATAAATGAAAAGCTTCATTACTAAACTACATATCAAAGTACTTTTTTAAGAGCGAATCATTTTTACGAACACACTTGCAAGCAATATTTCAAAATACAATATTTTCAAACGTTCTATTTTGCTTGATTTTATCCACAGGAGCATGTAATGTGCAAATTTATTAGTTCAATACATAAAGTTGGTTTTTTGAGTAAACTGATATATAATTGTAGTCTAAAACCTCTCCAAAACGAAAATTTGAGATACTAAGATTTTGAATAAATTAATGAAGTAAATAACACCAATATGATTTTACGGTTATGTAATATCCATGGGAGTTTGCATTAGAAAATCTAAACTGTAAACAAACAAACTTAGGAAAAAAGGATAAGAAAACAAAAATATAACTCCTAGGATAACCACATTAAAGAAAAATACCACTATCTAACTAACTAGAAGAACATATAAGTGAGAGGAAGAAGCTTACCTTAAGAATATCATTGCAAACAATAACACAATACTCTTTGTGCCATTAATATGTTCTCAAGAAATATTGTCAAGTTGGAAGTGACAGGTTTGGAGGTGAAAGTAAGATCACCAAGTGCAATTCTATTCAAGATGGAAAGGTCTAGTTATTCCTGGCCTTGTGAAAAAGGATCATCTCGTGTGAATGAGCAACTACTTCAGTTTTTGAATCCACAGAAATTTCCTAAGTATGAATTGGTATCTTCGCTGCTTCAGTTTTTGAATGCACATAAATTTCTAAGCTAAACGTGTTTATATCAATTCATATTTACAATGGATTAGGTAAATTTCTTTGCATCAAGTCTCTATTTTTCTTCTTTTTCTATTTTAGATTCAAATATACATGATCAGACCAATGTGTGGGACTAGTAGGAAGTAATTTGAATTGGGATCAATGTTGCAGTATGAGGATCATTCGTATCGCCCATTTCAAGCTCTTAACAGGGCAGTGCTGCATAAGTTATGGCAAACAGAGACTTCCCTTGTCTTGTCTTGGTATGACACCATAGGATTATTTCATCTTGTGACTGTTGTAAACTACATCACAAGCCCTTCCACCCTTTTCAAGATCTTAACAGGGTAGTGTTGCATAAGCTATGACAAACAGAGACTACCCCTGTCTTTTCTTGGTATGGCGCCATAGGATTATTGCATCCTGTGACTGCTGCAAACTACTTCACAATCCCTGCCACCCTTTTCAAGCTCTTAACAAGGCAGTGTTGCATAAGCTATGGAAAACAAAGACTACCCCTATATTGTCTTGGTATGGTGCCATAGGATTATGGCATCCTATGACTACTATAAACTACTTCACAATCCCTGCCCCTGATTGGAATGAAATTACGGAGGTGTGTTATTCAATCCTCCCACACCCACGTCCCCATCTTCCTCTCTTGAATCTTCTGGTAAAATCCTGTAAAGTCTCTTTTTTTCAACTTTCTTTGTCTTCTTTTGTTAAGGTTCATCTGATATGGTAAAAATTCTGTATAGTCTCTTTGTTTCTGTGTGTAATTCAATTTTGTTAAATGCATATAAGTAGCTCTCTATTATCAATTTTGTTGTTAAATGCATAAAAGTAGCTCCGCTCTCTGTTTTATATGCGATTATGGATGATAAGGCCATTGTTATTTTTGTGCTATTGTTGTGGATGTAGCATTCCATTACCTCGTTGGGCTTTGGAAGAAGTCTAGAGAAATCCAGATTCTTTGGGCTTTGGAAGAAGTCTAGAGAAATCTAGATTTGGTATACACCGATAAGGCTGGAAGGAGAAACAAAAAGTATATCTCATTAGGATGCGACACCCTCCCTCTTCCTCTACTCAAGGGAAGAACACTGATTCAGTTATACACAGATTATATGAGAAGTTTCAAAGATACGTTATGCCCATATAATTCTCTCTCCCTTTCCCATTAATTGAAACATAGATTTCCATTTTAAGACTTAAATTGATCTAAATAGGTTTTGCTTGTTTCCTTCCTAAGAATGCAAGTTTTTCATACATGCGCAGGAAATTCAAGTTGGAATGGGGCCTTCTGGGGAGCTTAGGTATCCCTCAGATCCTGTTGGCGAGAGAACAAGTCTCACAAAGAAGACCCGGGTTCAAGTTAAGGGCCAAGAGGGTTTTTCGTCGTAGTCTAGCTTCACGCCGACATTTTCACCTAGCTCTGAAGAGCTGAGAGTCTCACCCGAGGCATGCCGTGACCTTACTAAGGTAGGGAGTCAATTGGTATCAACTCAACAACATTGATCTGGGTAAATCAAAGTTATGTTAAAAGTATAAACAACCGCAACACAACGTTCCATGACATATATCTCTCGGAAATGCATTCATACTTGCAGTAAATAAAATTTTAAGGGTGCTTGCAAAACCATTCATTCAAGACCATAACAGACATCCAAAACAACACTTCTAATTATAATAAGCATCAACTATCAGTGACAAGTTATTACAGAGCTTAACTACGTGAGCATGAACAGAACAGAATACAAGAAGTCCTACTGGACAGAGAGAAATACAAAAATACAGAGGAATGGAGAATAGTACAACCTAGACAAAGCTCTCATGTGGCTCCCTGCTGCTTGATCCCATCTATGCCAATAACCCCTCTTCACACTGGCCGGCTGCCTATTTGTTCTGCTGCCAGCGTGACTGAAAGTTCCTCCTTTCTTCTCACTCGGTTGTCTTCTGTTTCTTTCTGTTAGTCGGGAGTTCTGCTTCTCATTTCCTTCCGCGCTCTTCCGCCATTTGTGCTTGCTCCCGCAACAGCCGTGACACCTGTCCTTTACTCCTTCGCAACCTTGACATATTTCTGCCTACCTGGTTGCGTTCTGCCACGTACTAGCCACAAAAGCTGCTGAATTTTAAAACAAGGGCCCCAACAAGCCCCGACCACATCCTATTGACTTGCCCCGAGTCAATTGTTCTGCACTTTCTCTACTTCCATGGGTCCACTCGGCCCTGCACCCTGCTTTGCCTACCTTCCTTCTCTCGGTTGTCCAAACAAGGGCCCCAACTCTGGGACCTTGGTTAGAGCTGATTCCTTGAGTTCTTGGAAGGTTTTCATGACCTGCTGCCATCCTTGCATTAGCCCATCAGTCTCGGCTGTGATTTTCGTGACAACTTCTTCCCCTACATTCGGTGGCAGGGCACCAAAAACGATGTTGATTTGAGTATTGGTCTCAGAGGCCAATTGTTGCATTGTCTTTGCACTGACTTTTACGGGCTACCAGAGCTCCCGAATGGCTTGCTTGGCCACCATTTAATTCTCTTCAATTTGTTGTATCTAGACTTCTAACATGTCTGCCTGTGCATAGAGTTGGTCAAGTCCAGTCGGGTCCGTGGCCTCCTGGATTTCTCTTGAGATTTGTTATAGATGTAGCGAGACCGGTTGTGCCTTCAGAGTAAGGGCTGTCGAGCACTCCTGTAGACCCTTCAGTAGGTCGTATGCTTCTTTTGCTGCAATACTCATAACTTCCTGAATTTTCGTTACTTGGCCCTGTCTTTCTGAAATCTATGCCGAGGACAAAACCGCTGGGTTGGGTAACATGGGTCGGGCTGCCAATGCTGCCTTGAGTTCTACATTTTCCTACTGGAGAGTTGAATAAGCCACCCTGAGGTGGACCGCTCGCCCAAATACATCTATTTCCTGCATCTCTTCTGGTATTTGGCTGCAGCTGGCCGTTACCGTAGGCCAAACATCCTTGAATACTCTAGTTACTGTCTCCAGTTGTTCCTATAACTACCCCTTTTTTGTCTTCAGCCGTTCGTGCTCTTCAGTAAGAGTGCTTATTTGTTGTTGTTGTTTCTCGCATTTCTGTTGGAGCTCTGAGTGGAGTCTCTCGGCTTGTTGTGCTGCTCTCTGAATGAAATGGTACAGTTGGGTTGTCCCCCATGTTTCCATGCTTTCTATACCAGAGGTACCCTAATCTGGCATTCATGCATGGAGTGGCTGTCCGCTGGCGACAGATCTCGCTGACTAGTCCTGCGGTGATTGTGGCGGTGTTTGTTGCGGTAGCCGATTGCTGGAGTCACCCATCTGTAGATCTTGTTGCCCTTCTTGACCTGCTAGGTCAACTAGGTGGAGCGAAGTCTGCTCGGGGAGTGACCCAGTTTTTTTTCCATTGACTTCTCTATCTGATTAATGAGCTCGGAAAAAGTAGTTGGCGAGATAAGGGTTGGGTCAACTGGGGGTACCTCCTCTATACCCGAGTTAACTTCCATTCCGTGGTCCCCATTATTTATTCTTTTGACGACTGGATCTGACACGGTGGCTGATGAAGTGGATGGTGCAGAGTTGTGGGGTTCTCGGGAGATGGATGAGATGGTGGGTGCGAGGTGGCAATATGCGGATGTTTAAGAAATCAAGGGGGTATATAGGGTTGTGGGCTGGTAACCCTTTGGCCTCTTTGGGCTCAACTGTCAGCTCTTCTCTAATTGGTACCCCCATACTCAACTGTCGAGGTGGATCCTCCCGATGATATCGACCACTGGGCTAGATCCTGCGACCTTGGCCCTTTTTTCCTTCGGTGCTGCTGCTAGTTTCGCAACTTTACTCTTTCCAACCAGCGTTGTAGCTGCTAGGGGTGGTGAATTAAACAAAACATTGGGTATGGGTGCAAATATGGAGGCCATGCTCGGAGATGGATTGGAATGGGATGAATGAAACTCTGAAAATGTCAGAAATGTAGTGGCATCTCTTGTTAGTACTTGAACTACCCTATTAAATTTTTTTACCTTGGTGTTCAGTTGCTCAATGATTAGGAAAAGTTGTAGGTTTGACATCCTAGTCGCTGCTTCCTCTAAAGTTTCTCCCAACAGTAGGTTTGGAAGCATTCCGTCAAAGAAATACGTGTAGACTCCATCCCTGACCTCCATCGCCACTCCTTGCTATGAACAAACCTCTATGTGAAAGGTTGCTTCGTCAATCTGGAACTTCAAGGGCCTCATCTTGAACGTTTATTTCAGTACGCATGTAGGCCTGAGAAAATTTTGCTTGTGGGTAACCCCGAACCATACCTACTCATTGTATCCATCTAATAAATTTCTTGGAATTATTTGTTGACTCATCATGACGTCAACCATCTGGCCATACCAGACTCTGAAAGCTTTTGCTTTCACTTCTTTTGTGCTAGGGTCCACGGACACTTTCCAAGGCACAAAATTCATTGCCACAGGTTGGTCTTTTGTTATCTCGACTGATACCCGGATACTTGGGAAGGTCCATTTCCACATGGCCAGAGCCATGATCAAATATCCATAAATAAACCCGGTCGTGTTGGAAAAATACTGAGAGGGGGGGGGGGGGGGGGGGGTATCAGTATTTAGTGTAGACAATCAAACTTTATTTTTCCTTTATAAAAACCCATACGCTACTTTACCGAAGGCAACTCAGCGTGATATACGCGGATATCCTTTGGCGTAACTCGCGCATGTCCGTAGATCTAATTATGTGTTTGAATCTTAACTCGATCATTGCATTATTCATTCATCGATATTTCAGAAACAGTGAACAAAGTGCATGCACGTAATAATCATCACACATATGCAACACACATGAACACCAAGATTTTTAGGTGGAAATCCAATTGAGAAAAACCACCGATGCCATCGCTCACCTTCAAAATTTATTATTAAGAAAACTTCTTACAATCATGTACTCGGTGCACTCATACTGAAGACGTTGTGCACCCACCTGCAGAAGGCTACAACCTTCTCTCGTTTACCAGCCTATCCTGGAAGGGAGCTACAACCCCCTGCTCTCGTTTACCAGCCTCTCCTGGAAGGGAGCCACGACCCCCTACTCTCGTTTACCAGCCTCTCCTGCAAGGGAGCTATTACCCCCTGACTGAAGGCTTCGACCCTCAGCACCACTGCAGACCACATTTCATCAATTTTCAAACTGGATCAAACAGCTTCAACACAACCCTTCACTTATCAATAATCATACCTTGCTCAAAGCTTCAAAGAGAACAGTGAGACCACTGTAACCAGAATATCAGATATAACCCAGACTT
Source organism: Pinus albicaulis (assembly GCA_034641835.2). Taxonomy (NCBI): domain Eukaryota; kingdom Viridiplantae; phylum Streptophyta; class Pinopsida; order Pinales; family Pinaceae; genus Pinus; species Pinus albicaulis. Next base: position 930,192,745 of record CM076571.1, on the reverse strand, counting down.
CAGAATAGATATGCAGAAACACATTCAACCTTCAGCAACCATTAGATCAGAAGTCATACGCGCTTTTATTTGATCAGACCCGCGTATATATGCTCTTTCCAGAAGACAAACCCGCGTATACTTCAGTGCATTTTCTAGGGAAAAACCCTAACTGCGCATACGCGCTTTTCCTTCCTCAGACCCGCGTATACACGCGATTTTCATGAAACAAACCTACGTATAGATCTACAAAAGATAAACTTTGCAGTACAGACCAGATCTATGAACTTACCCAGATTTCTTCAATCTCTTGAACAGGATTGCGCCAGGTCTTCTTTACTTCTTTTCAGATCATCCTTGACATTCACCATTTCTATATCTAGAGATCTTGAGCCTTCATCATGTTCATAGGTGCATCATAGATTCAGATCTATCAATTAGAAACAGGGTTCAACCATACAGATATACTTCAGAGTGAAGTATTCATCAAATCCCAGACACATGCACCCCCTTGCAAAATGAATTTCTTCTCCTTATATAGGGTTAACCTTTATCAATACCATGAGCCAAAACCACATAACTTCCAATGGTATTCCTGGACGGGATCTCATAGAAAATCCAATGCTTAATACAATGGGTCAAAACCATGGTATTTACCCCTTGTTTTACATATTTAGAGTGCATTTGAGCATACGCGACTTGTGACGTTAATTCTCGCGTTCATACGCTACTTCGCCTAGACAAACCTGCGTATGCCTTGAGACACACACTTTTCATCAATGTTCTGGCACATACTGAAATTCCTTTCATCATTACCTTCTGTATTGATTGTAGATACATCAGATTTACATTATTTAGCAAGCTCATCAAGTCAAGAACAACTTCGTCAAGTAGGTTGCCATCATCTTCATCAAGTGGGTTGCCATCAAGGACAACACTCTGCATCATATTGCCAACAATCTCCCCCTTTGGACTTGATGGCAACCACGATGGTGTTTGATCACCATATCAGATAGATACATTAAGCCCAACCATTATCACCATAATTATTCATGATATTCTCCCCTGATTCAAACACCATGTCACTCTCCCCCTTTGACATCAAGGGCAAAGGGCAGATCAAAACCAACACAAGGTTTTTCTCCTCATGTAGACATAAGAGCTCTGCAGATCTGATGTGCACTGAAGTTACCATGCTCACCCTGAGTTCATGCTGAATCTTCAAACATATTTTTCAATGAAGTACATGACTCTATGACCTTCCTATCACCAAGACTCATACTTACATCAAAGATCCAACCAAGTGGATTTACATATGCAACTCAAATACCCAACCAAGTGGGTTTACACATTTTGACTCAACTACCCAACCAAGTGGGTTTACAAATTTGAACAAGTCCTTACATGACTGAATATTACAATTTACATCATGGGTCTCAACATGACCTTTTCATCAAATTACAAGTATGACTTTTCACAACCAAAAAAAAAAAGACCTCAAGAGAGAGATCAAGTTCCAGAATCATCATAATGCCAACAATGCATTATTCTCAGTCAGGCTAATGCTCCCCCTGAAACTGTGCATCCTTTCCATATGACCAAAACTCCTCCTTAGCTTGAGTAACCTGAACACTTTCAACAGCCAATCATCAAGGCATCTTCACCCAATATCAGAGAATTAAACAGAAATATAAGAGCTGAAACATCACCAGAGAAGCCATACAACATCAGAGATACTAAACAGCACCATAACTTGTGCTGAAGAATGCTGACCCAGAAACTTTGTCAACAAGCACCCATACGCGGTTTTCTGTGTATGAACTCACGTATATACGCGACTGTCTTTAAAGAAACCCGCATATCCAATTTAATCTTTTGAATTTAATCAGATCTGATCTTCTGAGAGGCAGAGACAACACCTAGCTTTTGTCTGAGATATTTGAATGCTTCCCTGGGCAGAGGTTTGGTAAAAATATCAGCAACTTGTTCTTTGGAGGGAACATACTCCAACTTCACCTTTTGTTCAAGCACTTGTTCACGTAAGAAGTGATACTTGACGGGGATGTGCTTGGTCTTTGAATGCATAACATGATTCTTTGAGATACTAATGGCACTTGTATTATCACACATAATGGAGATAGGAGAAGTACATTTGATTTGAAAATCTTCCAAGGTTTGCATCATCCAAAGGAGTTGAGTGCAACAAGATGCGGCAGCCACATATTATGCTTTAGCAGTAGATAAGGCAATAGAACTTTGCTTCTTACTGAACCAAGATACCAACCGAGGCCCCATATAGAATGCACCACCACTTGTGCTTTTCCGATCATCAACATTTCCAGCCCAATCTGCATCAGTGTAAGCATGAAGAGTAAGATCATCATTCTTTGGATACCATAGTCCAAAGTCTTGAGTTCCTTGTAGATATTTGAATATTCTTTTGATAGCCTGAAGATGAGACTCTTTTGGATTGGCTTGGAATCGTCCAACAATCCCAACTACATGCATAATATCTGGTCTAGTCCCAGTGAGATACAGAAGACTTCCTATCATAGATCTGTATTCTGGTTGATTCACCGTGGGAGAATCATCATGAGAACTGAGATTACATCCGGTTACCATTGTTGTACTTACAGGTTTGCACTATTCCATCCCATACTTCTTCAGAATTTGCTTAAGGTATTTTGTGTAGAAATTTTGAATAACTGATATGTTATCCACCGAGATTCTCCTGATCACACACTATTTTAGCTTCATGCATAATACAGAATCTCTTCTACCATTGATCATCACATGCGGAAATAAAATCAATTGCATGCACACATTAAAGCCATAAAAATTCACACATATGAACACGGTATTTCATGGGAAAGCTTAAAGCTGAAAACCCCCAACTATCTGTATATTATACATGTCATGGAGATCATGTAACAATCATAGTACAAAGCTCTTTGCAAGCTCTCATGCACTACCTCCCTTGCTACACACTATCAAGCTAGATCTAGCAAAACTCATGCCCCAACCTTTAGCCACTTGATAGCCAACCTGAATTGCGTGTTTCAATGCTATGGGATGGTCTCTTTATATAGATAAACCACCTGGATTGAACTACGCAATCCTCATTGATTACTCCACCTATCTGTGTGTTGCAAATAGCAACAGTATAGTCACAACTGATAGCTAACCTGCTCTTTCACCTATTTCTGCACTGGTCTCCATTGAAACTGTCCATGCACTGAAGTTAACTGATGTATTCTTTAGTTGATTTATGAGTTTATAATTAGTGAATTAATTAATAATTAATTCACACCACTCTCACTAATTGTATCTATTAGTTAACTTGGATACAAAAAACTCAACTATGTTTAGATTAGTTAAACTGAATACAACTCCACTAACTTCCTCAATCAACTCCACCAAACTCTGTCACATGAGTTCTAACTGAAGTCATCATGCAATAGCTTCACTTAAACCCTAGGAAAAGTGTATTTCCTTCTGTCAGTTGCATGTGCCACATCCAGGCATCAAACTGAAGTGCTCCAAGAGAATAAGATAATGTTTAGAGTCTAAATATTATTAAGAGCTAATAATATTCGACATATCTATTTTTAGCCTGGCAGTCTAAAAATAGAAACCACCCATATGTCTAAAAATAGAGGTCCATCTATTTTTACCAACATGACCAACCATCCATAAATAACATCTCACAACTTATAGATCATGATCCATATGTCTAAAAATAGACATAGTCTAAAAATAGACTTTGCGACAAAAATCACCTGTGTGGTCCCCCACCTAGTTTAGGTGATCACTTTCCAACTAGGATCAGGAAAGATGTTTCAGGATGCCTCCTTCACTATTTCTTGTTGCCATCTTCAACACTCCCTCTCAACAAGAAAGGACTGTATTTGCATGCGACATGCAACTCCATGCATTCGCCCTGCAACCTTCACAAGCGCCATGCAACTCCATGCATCTGCTCTGCAACTCCTCTGAAACTGAATAGGCTCCAAACAACTCAATCAGTCTGATGCATCTATCATCAAAGTCTTCGACTTCTGCTTGGCCAATTGCACATGTCATCAGGAACCACTGCGCTGTTGAACTCTTGCACCCATGCACTCTGCACTTGCTGTCAACTCTGATCCGCGCTCCAATATCCTACACTGTCACTTTGATCTGCCTGCATCACTCCAACTGATCCTTGCTACTGCTGCGTTGTGGGCACCTCGTAGCCAGGTTCAATTCATGAGATCCACACCATCTCATGAATTCTGCCCAGAAATCGCCTCTTGGGATTATTCATGCATGTTGCCCCACCTCTCACCTGGTGGTATAGCTGCATGCACTCCCTCTGCCCATCTGGCACGAAATTTCTCTGCATGAGTGGTTTCTCCCACTCCATGATCCTCTTGTGGCTGCTCCACATCCCGAGGTTCACTATCACCTGCATGCAAAACTTGCTCCCTCTCAAGCTTCAGTTGCATCTCTTTCTCCCGCTTCCCAACAGTAGGAAGCTCCGTAGAAATCCCATCTACATCAAATCTATAAAGATTCTTCTGCATCTCCAGTTGTGGCTGCTCCACAACCTTGCGAGACTGCTTCTCACGCTGCATGTTGAGAGGCTCCCTCTCAACCACCAAGTCACTAACCTCTGCTTTTCTCTTTAAAGCTTTGCATGCATCTTGTACCTCAGTGCATGTAGATTCTTGGCTCGCGCACATTACAATTGTCTCGCCGTCGCAAAATTTTCTAACAAAAGAGCTGATTTTAAATCGATGATATCTCCCTCATCCGAGCTCCGATTCGACCGATTTTTTTTTCTTTCAATTTGGGTATTTTTTCGCAAGGAATCCAAATATGCTATTTGTTTCTGAAAATATTTCACCAAAAATTTTCAGATATTCCCTACAAACTCGCGCACCCAAAAATTCTCGCTCTCATTCCATGTAGAAAATTATATACAATATGCATGTATATTTTCGGCTTTCTCCATCTTTATGTTTCTTGAGTTTATCCTCAAACTCAACCGCTTCAATGCTTTGCAATTGCTCCAATGATCAATATCGCTCCGATACCATGTAGAAATTTGAATAACTGATATGTTATCCACCGAGATTCTCCTGATCACACACTATTTTAACTTCATGCATAATACAGAATCTCTTCTACCATTGATCATCACATGCGGAAATAAAATCAATTGCATGCACACATTAAAGCCATAAAAATTCACACATATGAACACAGTATTTCATGGGAAAGCTTAAAGCTGAAAACCCCCAACTATCTGTATATTATACATGTCATGGAGATCATGTAACAATCATAGTACAAAGCTCTTTGAAAGCTCTCATGCACTACCTCCCATGCTACACACTATCAAGCTAGATCTAGCAAAACTCATGCTCCAACCTTTAGCCACTTGATAGCCAACCTGAATTGCGTGTTTCAATGCTATGGGATGGTCTCTTTATATAGATAAACCACTCGGATTGAATCGCGCAATCATTGATTACTCCACCTATCTCGTGTGTTTAAAGGCATGTTGTAGTCACAATCGATAGTTAACTCCGCTTCTTTCACCTACTTCGCATATGGCTTCCTCGAAATCGGTCTATGCACCGCACCGATGTATTCTTTAGTTGATTTATGAGTTTATAATTAGTGAATTAATTAATAATTAATTCACACCACTCTCACTAATTGTATCTATTAGTTAACTTGATACAAAAAGCTCAACTATGTTTAGATTAGTTAACCGAATACAACTCCACTAACTTCCTCAATCAACTCCACCAAACTCTCTCACATGAGTTCTAACTGAAGTCTTCATGCAATAGCTTCACTTAAACCCTAGGAAAAGCGTATTTCCTTCTGTGAGCTGCATGTGCCACATCCAGGCATCAAACTGAAGTGCTCCATGCATAATACATAATACATGCATAATACAGAATCTGTATTAGCTTCATGCATAATACAGAATCTCTTCTACCATTGATCATCACATGCGGAAATAAAATCAATTGCATGCACACATTAAAGCCATAAAAATTCACACATATGAACACAGTATTTCATGGGAAAGCTTAAAGCTGAAAACCCCCAACTATCTGTATATTATACATGCCATGGATATCATGTAACAATCATAGTACAAATCTCTTTTCAAGCTCTCATGCACTACCTCCCATGCTACACACTATCAAGCTAGATCTAGCAAAACTCATGCTCCAACCTTTAGCCACTTGATAGCCAACCTGAATTGCGTGTTTCAATGCTATGGGATGGTCTCTTTACATGTATAAACTACCTGATTGAACTGCGCAATCCTCATTGATTACCCACCTATCTCAGGTAAGTTGCAAATAGCAACAAAGGTAGTCGAACCGATAGTTAACCTTGCTTCTTTCACTCCGTCTCTCGCATGTTTTACCTCCGAAATCGTCCATGCAATCGGTTAACCGATGTATTCTTTAGTTGATTTATGAGTTTACAATTAGTGCACCAATTAATAATTAATCACACGACTCTCACTAATTGTATCAATTAGTTAAACTGAATACAAATAACTCAACTATGTTTAGATTAGTTAAACTGAATACAACTCCACTAACTCCCTCAATCAACTCCACCAAACTCTGTCACATGAGTTCTAACTGAAGTCTTCATGCAATAACTTCACTTAAACCCTAGGAAAAGTTTATTGTATTTCCTTCTGTGAGCCGCATGTGCCACATCCACTGGAACCAAGTGTCTAAGCACACACATAATACATGCGCATAATCTGCACTACAAATAATCCGTATTAGCTTTCATGCATAATACAGACCCTTCTACCATTGATCATCACATGCGGAAATAAAATCAATTGCATGCACACATTAAAGCCATAAAAATTCACACATATAAACACAGTATTTCATGGGAAAGCTTAAAGCTGAAAACCCCCAACTATCTGTATATTATACATGTCATGGAGATCATGTAACAATCATAGTACAAAGCTCTTTGCAAGCTCTCAAGCACTACCTCCCTTGCTACACACTATCAAGCTAGATCTAGCAAAACTCATGCTCCAACCTTTAGCCACTTGATAGCCAACCTGAATTGCATGTTCAAGCTATGGGATGGTCTCTTTATATAGATAAACCACTTGGATTGAACTGCGCAATCCTCATTGATTACTCCACCTATCTGTGTGTTCAAATAGCAATAGTATAGTCACAACTGATAGTTAACCTGCTCTTTCACCTATTTCTGCACTGGTCTCCACTGAAACTGTCCATGCACTGAAGTTAACTGATGTATTCTTTAGTTGATTTATGAGTTTATAATTAGTGAATTAATTAATAATTAATTCACACCACTCTCACTAATTGTATCTATTAGTTAACTTGCATACAAAAAACTCAACTATGTTTAGATTAGTTAAACCGAATACAACTCCACTAACTTCCTCAATCAACTCCACCAAACTCTGTCACATGAGTTCTAACTGAAGTATCCATGCAATAGCTCCACTTAACCCTCTAGAGCGCTATTCTTCTCGTGAGTCGATGCCAGTACCATGCATCAAACTGAAGTGCTCCAAGAGAATAAGATAATGTTTAGAGTCCAAATATTATTAAGAGCTAATAACATTCGACATATCTATTTTTAGCCTGGCAGTCTAAAAATAGAAACCACCCATATGTCTAAAAATAGAGGTCCATCTATTTTTACCAACATGACCAACCATCCATAAATAGCATCTCGCAACTTATAGATCATGATCCATATGTCTAAAAATAGACTTTGCGACAAAAATCACCTGTGTGGCCTCCACCTAGTTTAGGTGATCACTTTCCAACTAGGATCAGGAAAGATGTTTCAGGATGCCTCCTTCACTATTTCTTGTTGCCATCTTCAACATTTTGCGCCATTTTCAACACTCCCTCTCAACAAGAAAGGACTGTCTTTGCATGTGACGTGCAACTCCATGCATTCGCCCTGCAACCTCCATAAGCGCCATGCAACTCCATGCATTTACCATGCACCCTTTGCATGCGCCATGCAAACTCATGCATGCACCATGCAACTCCATGCATATGCCATGCACCCTTTGCATGCACCATGCAAACTCATGCATTTGCTCTGCAACTCTTCTGAAACTGAATAGGCTCCAAACAACTCAATCAGTCTTGATGCATCTAGCATCTATCATCAAAGTCTTCGACTTCTGCTGGTACCAACTGCACATGTCATCAGGAACTACCGACAATAAGTGAACTCTCGCACCCATGCACTTCGCACTTGTCGTCAACTCCGATCCGCGCTCCGCATCCGACACCTGGCCACTGATCTGCCCGCATCACTCCAACCGATCTTGCCATCGCCACGGCCGTGGGCACTCGTAGCCATGTTCGAATCCATGAGATCCACACCATCTCATGAATCTGCCCAGAAATCTCCTCCTGGGATTAATCATGCATGTCGCCCCACCTCATACCTAGTGGTATAGCTGCATGCACTCCCTCTGCCCGTCTGGCACGAAATTTCTCTGCATGAGTGGTCTCTTCCACTCCATGATCCTCTTGTGGCTGCTCCACATCCCGAGGCTCACTATCGCCTGCATGCAAAACTTGCTCCCTCTCAAGCATCAGTTGCATGTCTTTCTCGCCTGCATGCAACACTTGCTCCCTCTCAAGCATCAATTGCATGTCTTTCATGCACTTCCCAATAGTAGGAAGCTCCGTAGAAATCCCATCTACTTCAAATCTATAAAGATTCTTCTGCATCTCCAGTTGTGGCTGCTCCACAACCTTCCGAGACTGCTTCTCGCGCTGCATGTTGAGAGGCTCCCTCTCAACCACCAAGTCACTAACCTTTGCTTTGCTCCTCAAAGCTTTGCATGCATCTTGTACCTCAGTGCATGTAGATTCTTGGCTCGCGCACATTGCAATTGTCACGCCGTCGCAAAATTTTCTAACAAAAGAGCTGATTTTAAATCGATGATATCTCCCTCATCCGAGCTCCGATTCGACCGATTTTTTTTTTCAATTTGGGTATTTTTTCGCAAGGAATCCAAATATGCTATTTTTTTCTGAAAATATTTCACCAAAATTTTTCAGATATTCCCTACAAACTCGCGCACCCAAAAAATTCTCGCTCTCATTCCATGTAGAAAATTATATACAATATGCATGTATATTTCCGGCTTTCTCCATCTTTATGTTTCTTGAGTTTATCCTCAAACTCAACCGCTTCAATGCTTTGCAATTTCTCCAATGATCAATATCGCTCCGATTCTGTAGAAATTTGAATAACTGATATGTTATCCACCGAGATTCTCCTGATCACACACTATTTTAGCTTCATGCATAATACAGAATCTCTTCTACCATTGATCATTACATGCGGAAATAAAATCAATTGCATGCACACATTAAAGCCATAAAAAATTCACACATATGAACACAGTATTTCATGGGAAAGCTTAAAGCTGAAAACCCCCAACTATCTGTATATTATACATGCCATGGAGATCATGTAACAATCATAGTACAAAGCTCTTTGCAAGCTCTCATGCACTACCTCCCTTGCTACACACTATCAAGCTAGATCTAGCAAAACTCATGCTCCAACCTTTGGCCACTTGATAGCCAACCTCAATTGCGTGTTTCAATGCTATGGGATGGTCTCTTTATATAGATAAACCACCTGGATTGAACTGCACAATCCTCATTGATTACTCCACCTATCTATGTGTTGCAAATAGCAACAGTATAGTCACAACTGATAGTTAACCTGCTCTTTCACATATTTCTGCACTGGTCTCCACTGAAACTGTCCATGCACTGAAGTTAACTGATGTATTCTTTAGTTGATTTATGAGTTTATAATTAGTGAATTAATTAATAATTAATTCACACCACTATCATTAATTGTATCTATTAGTTAACTTGGATACAAAAAGCTCAACTATGTTTAGATTAGTTAAACTGAATACAACTCCACTAACTTCCTCAATCAACTCCACCAAACTCTGTCACATGAGTTCTAACTGAATTCATCATGCAATAGCTTCACTTAAACCCTAGGAAAAGCGTATTTCCTTCTATCAGCTGCATGTGCCACATCCAGGCATCAAACTGAAGTGCTTCAAGAGAATAAGATAATGTTTATAGTCCAAATATTATTAAGAGCTAATATATTCGACATATCTATTTTTAGCCTGGCAGTCTAAAAATAGAAACCACCCATATGTCTAAAAATAGAGGTCCATCTATTTTTACCAACACGACCAACCATCCATAAATAGCATCTCGCAACTTATAGATCATGATCCATATGTCTAAAAATAGACATAGTCTAAAAATAGACTTTGCGACAAAAATCACCTGTGTGGTCCCCCACCTAGTTTAGGTGATCACTTTCCAACTAGGATCAGGAAAGATGTTTCAGGATTCCTCCTTCACTATTTCTTGTTGCCATCTTCAACAAACTCGGTCATCATGACTTAATTAATTGACACAAGTTGTTATGAGATGAAATTACAATTTATTGTCCAATTTATTTAAGGGAAAAATAAATTAGACGCCCCACATTCCTCACTCCTGGTGCATCAAAATTCCTCACTAGTGTGGGTGCATTTTTTTTTGTCCTTTCTGGTTTCCAATCTCACTGTTTTTTTGCAAATTTCAACATTTCAAAATTTGATGCGGCCTTCACACAAAGACACCATTGAAATCACATACCCAGATTCTCATGAGAAACCTCTCTTAAGCTTGATCTGCCAGAGGAGAACCAACAATATGCCATCCTACTTCCTAGCGTAAACCGACCATTAAGGTATGCAACATTCTTCTAAACCCACACATGATGATCTTGCTCTTGTAGGATTATCATAACCTCCCTTTAGCAACCCTTACTCGTCCCTCGTACTCAACCTACTTTAGGACTACATCTCTCTTCACCCCCTTGATGTGCCATATAGTGGGAATACAAGTCAAACATGCTAAGATGTGCCAAGCGATAAGGCATGCCAAGATGTGCAAGGGTGTGTCAATGTGTTTCAGGGACTGTCAAGACAACAAAATGGAGAAAAAAATTATACTACAAGGAAATGAACACATAAGAGGGTTAATAAGTCATCAATTTACCTCTTCCAAGAGGGGCATGCTAGGCACACTAACACTAGGCAGCAATAGGTGCCAAGTGCAAATTCTTAGTGCATTCTAAGTTCCAAGTATTCCTTTGTTGCTTCTCATCTACTTTCCAACAATTGATCATCACAAATAAATTTAGTACTAAACCATGCTAAATCATACCAAGGCATCTCAACATATTCTGTATATGCTAAGACTTTCCAAGCGCCAACACATGCCAAGCGCCAATATGTGTCAGGGACTACTGTTATGCATGTTATGAAGTGGAAGGGAATGTTGAAGAGTGCTAAGGTGTGCTAGAGAGTGATAATGCATGTCGATGAGTGTTAAGGAGTACTAGGAAAAAAATTAAGGGAGAACTAGGTAAAAATTCATGGAAGTTAATGAATACAAGGAACGTGTACTGGGAGAGACTAGTGTTAATGGTCAGTGTTAGTTGTCATGCCAAGGAGGGAGTGACAAGGTATGCTAAGCATTGTAAGGCATGCTAGGGAATATCAAGTCATGTTAAGAATTCCCAAAGTGTGCTTGGGAGTTCCAGGGTGTGCTAATTATATCATGTGCCAATTAATAGTGCCAATATATGACAATACATGCTAGGTGCTAAGGATGTGGCACAGGGTGCCAGGGTATGTCAATATGTGTCAAGGCAACAAAAGGAAGAACCAATAAGAGGTTTAATAAGTCAGGACTTTATCTTTTTGAAAAGGGACATGCTAGGCACACTAATAATAGGTCCCAATACATGCCAAGTGGCATTGTGTCCCAAGTGCTAATGTATGTCAATGCATTCAACCAAGGTGTTCCAGGGAATGCTAGAGACTATATGCAGCATGCCAACACATGCTAGGAGATTTCCATGTTGTGCTAGTGCATGCACCAGGTGCTAAGAAATGTTAGTGTGTGCCAAAGCATTGATTTAAGGTGTGCCTAGATTGTTGAGGATTGTTAGGTCTTTCTCATTAATAGAATTGTCAGAGCTTGATTATGTATTAAATAATATATTTCCTACACACAATAGTGGAACTTTATCTAAATGATATTTGCTAGATAATAAACTTAATAGATATGAATCATGTGTTGACTCATAGGAAATCTCTATTCGACTAGTCATTACTTAAGGGAAATGATACACGCTTATTACTTCTTAAAAATTTGACTGACCCTAACCACTATGGCCTGAGACATATTATAAAAAATTCTCCACAATAATGGTATTAAATCGTTATCTTTTGACAAAAACTATATTAACAGGCACATAGCATCATCAAAAACTCATTGGAATGATCAATGATGACAAACATTTTTTGATCGTCACCAAAACTAACAAAAAGAGCATTGGTGAGGGTCATTAAAAGTTCATCACTAGAAGTGTCACCAAAGAGAGAATTAGTGATGGGCCTTTAACGACCCTCACCAAAAGTGAAATGTCTTTGGTGACAGACCATAAAGGACCATCACTGTATACACTTACAGTGACGGTTTTTAGTGATCAATGATGACGGACATTTTTTGACCGTCACCAAAAGTAACAAAAAGAGCATTGGTGAGGGTCATTAAAAGTTCGTCACTAGAAGTGTCACCAAAGAGAGAATTAGTGATGGGCCTTTAACGAACCTCACCAAAAGTGTCATTGAAAATGTCTTTGGTGACGGACCATAAAGGACCATCACTATATACACTTACAGTGACGGTTTTTTAATGACCGTCACCATATGTGACATTGGTGACGGACTTTAAAGGTCCGTCACAAGCATGACCCTCACCAATGTGCTTTTTTCTTGTAGTGTCATGTTCTAGGTTCCTAGGGTTTGTTGATACTATTGTTATTTTAGGGTCCATAACCATTAGATTGAATTCACCCAAAAACTTATAATTTTTTTTATTTGTTTCCAATTATGTAAGACCCTAGCCTTTTTATTTTTAGGGTTTTTTGATACTATCTAGGGCTTCAAAAACCTAGAAAAAGTTTATGTAAGATACTAGGGCATGGAAGTGAAACCTTAGGTGTAAATTCTTCTAAAAGATTGAAACCCTAACTAAGTTTAGATATTGGATATCTAATGTTTAACTTTGAAGTTTTGATAGTCCTAAAATTATTTCTTTATGATGTCATGATAACCCTAAAATGATAAATTTAATTGCATACTCTTGTAGATATATAGTTTGTTGTGTTGTATTTATTTTTGAGATGTGCAGGTACAAAATTGTAAAGTTGGAATCATGCCTCGTGGTTGATGATGAATTTTTGATAATGATAAGCATGACAAAGAGAGGGATCTATAGAAGCCCTCATGATATTGAAGTTTGCATTAATGGTTGGAAGTTGAAGTTGAATTTTTTGAATGGAATAATGTTATATAATTGAAGTTCTCTAATGATGATCCAAAAGGAATAATTTATATGGTTGAAATAATAAAATAACTAATGTTGGACACAACTCACTAGTTGATAGGGAGCTTTGATATATTTCCTTTGCGAAGGAATGTGTATATCCTTTCTAATTAAGAGGAAGGACATGGTTCTGTATTTTGTGTCATACACTAGGCCATGACTAACAACAATATTCCTTGTGAAGGACATGAGAAGAGAAGGGTGGAAGGGTTAATATCTTGGTAATTAGTGTAAATGATACCTATAACCCTGTTAGGGTGTGTGCCTTGGCCTAGTTGATATGTAGATCACTCTAAGGGAGGAAATATTTGTGTAAATACCTAGATCCATGTGAAAGAAAGTATATTGGTTTAGATGATATGTAAATCCTTGTTTAGGGTGGATATCTTAACCTTGATGATGTCTATATCCTTGAGAGGGTTTCATGCTCAATTTATTTTGTTTATAGGTAAATAGAACTATTGGGTTGCCTTTTTGTCCAAATTTTACATTTTTTATCAAATAATTATATTCTTGTCACTTGTGCATTTATCATTATTAACCTATTATGTTGCTAATTAGAGGCATTCAGGGGGAATAATTATTAAATTATAAATTCTTCTTGTTAGTTGATTTGATGAGTGTTTTGTGTGTAAATTTCATTAATGAGATGCCTTCTTGGTGGTAGGTGAATACGTCTAGTGTAGGAATGCATTTGAGTATGGAGTCACCTCATGCAAGAAGCAACAACTTGGGCTCAATTACAAATATTGAGAGCTATGTGCTGGAGCTTTTGCCTATGATTAGAGATGATTTAGTTGTGATTTAATAATGGTAGTTTCACTGAGTTCATTAGCCGAATAATTCTATTTCTGAAATTCTCCATAAGTCAATTTTAACTAGTTACGGAAAAGTGGAGTACGAAATTGATGTAGGTGAAAATATGTATTTTGTGATCAAATGGGGCAGAAACTTGAAATTCTGACACATAGGTTTTGTTCATAGCACCGTCATCCATGTAACCCAAAAACCGTTTGGAAACATTCATTACCATGAAGGCGATACAATCAAGGGAATATTCCAATGTAAATTTAATCATGTTGAACATGAATGGCTTGGTCAATTAGGATTTGGTTGTGCATGCCTTGTTGAGATAAGTGAACAACATCAAATGTCGAGGATCAAATCAACCTACATGTGCCAAGTTAAATTATAAATATTAGAGTATTTGATACTTCTATGCTTCATAGTCCAAGGCATCTCAGTGGTCTATAATCAAAATAATTTTCTTTAGAAAATAATGCATCTTACATTACAATAGCAAACAATATGATTACATTACACATATCATGGTTCAACTAAGTGGTAGTTAAGTTAGCTCCCACTCCAACGATATCTGAGAAAAAGCCACCACCTGAACTCCATAATCAATAGAATCTGTACCTTTCACATACATGCCTATCCTAGCGGAAAAATGCATGGCTAAATCAGCTTCAAAAGTAGTAAAATCCTCAAGATAGGGGTTATTTGTGTTGCCAAAACTTACCTTGCAATAAAATCCTCTTGTCAAAAGTTGCATTGCATCTTCACGTATAGCAATAAAATTTTAAGCAGCTAAAAATCTCTCAAGCTACATGAAAATTTCATATAGATCTATTGAAATTGACAACGTCACCATAAATATAATTGCACACATAAAATTGCAGCCAAATCAGCAAAACTGCGCACATATTTAAATACATTTCCCCTCCGAATGAAAATAAAAGTCTTTTGAATATATGTAATATTCTATAATATAGAATGAGAATATTAAGAACCCTATGACTTAAATCCCTGTGAAGAATAATGTTCAATTCCATAACACTAAGAAGAATAATGTTTAATGGTATTTCTAATTTATTTCCTGCTTGTTGGCTCAAAAACAGAAATATTTCTCAAGAAAACCACCAGAGCTCTCTAGTTGTCTGATGCCTCTGCCAGCAGTGCATGAGGATCAAAATTCCTCTAGAAGCCAAGATTGCACCTTCCAGCAACATAAGCATCCTAGGAAAAGAGGAAGGATTTCCCTAATTCGACATTTTGTTTTGAAACTAATCTCATTTCCAGCAAATTTTTAATCTCCCTCCTATATTCTGATTAGTTGTTAAAATAAAAAATTGGTAGTTCATTGTATATATATGTTTCCTCGAGTGGCAAAGGAAATGAATTATTTATTCCATCGATTAGACATAAGGAATTTCTCAGATGTAAAGTCGAACTTCTGAGATGTAGATCCAACATTGAATTTTGCAGGAGGAAGGTAATATATATAGATATATAGATATAGAAGGTGGAGGCTATAATCGTAGGGAATGATGCTGGAGCTTGCTGTGAAACACTGGATCATGAGAGGGGGCCAGCATTGCAACATTTGTATTATTCGATTTGATATTTGTGTAATTTGATTTTTGTAGTAATGAGAATTCACACTTCATTTACATTGATTGGATTTGATTTATTATTTGTGCAATTTTATTTTTGCAGCAATGTGAAGTTTGTCTTTAATTTACATTTCCAGGGTATTTTGAATTTACGAGATAGTGTGTTAATGTAGTTTCTTTTTAGGTATAGTGACTAATTCAATATTTTTGCAGCAAATGTGAACTCCATATTTAATTTACATTTCCAGGGTATTTTGAATTTATGAGATAATGTGTTAATGTAGTTTCTTTTTAGGTATAGTGAGTTGGGATATCAGGCCCATCAATTAGCTCATTGTCTACATTTTTTTAGGATTTATTTAGTTTATTGCTATAATGATTTGTTTCACTGCAGTTGTAGGTGTGCTTGTGTTTGGTTTCATTTTATGAGTTGTGTGTTTCATTCCCTGAGTGTGGCGTGCTTTATTCAATTTTGTTTTGCCATTTCCTTTATGTTTAAAATATTTTCCATTTCCTTTACGCTTTATGTTTAATTGCACAGGCTTGATTAATAGTGTTAATTATTTTTGTTCCAGCAATTTAATTTAAAACATGGAATATTAATTAACAAGTGCTTCTTATCAATTTATTTCACAACGGAACATATATTAAGTTGCAAGAATTTAAATGGAAGTAATCATGGTATACAACCAACAAGGGATCATTTAAATTTATATTCATATTGCTTGGCACTTATAAATAAATTAAATTGTTTTATGAATTGATCTTAGGATTGTAAGGATATCACATTTATTTAAATACCAAGATTAGTTTAAATATATTTTAAAAATAATTAAAGTGTCCAAGAGTACTTTCGAAAATATTCTTGATCAGTTTGCATTGAATATTTTCATACACTTATGATTTCCTTCCATCAATAGTATTTGCAAGCAACATTTTAAGTACCGAGTTTAAAGCATAATTTTAAGTACAAATCTTGAAGAATAATTTTAAGTATAGATTTTAAATCGTTATTTATTTCATGCTTTCATATTCACAAGTGTAGTTGTAGTTGATTAAGAAGTTTTGCACCCTTTTCCTGCATAGATTATTGATTTGCAGTATTTATTTTAAAATGTATTGCTTCTTTTCCCACATAATTTCCTTTCTGCATTAGTTATAGGGTTTTTATTGGACAAATCCCCGAGGTTGTATTCTATCATATATTTTGCTACATCTCTAAGTCTTACATTCCCCCGGGTTGACAATTCAAATGTGGGTGTAAATCTAGCATTTATATCTCCCAACATTTTGGCGTTGTTGCTGGGGAGGCGTTGTAGGATCAGGCCTCGTGATTTGTTATGCTTTTACCCTTTCTTTCGCAATAAAATTTTTAGATTAATGAGATTCCCCTTGCTTTCTGAGGCATACTGGACGGTATTGCCAGAAAGCTCATAAGCCAAGTTTTCCTTCCACAAATGAGTGATTTTATTTACTACAAGTGAGTTTTGTTTCTTTTACTGCAATTGAGTTTTAGGAGTAATCTCTTTTATTAGGTAACTTTATTTTCCACAATCTATATTATTCATTTTCTGCGAAGTGTGATTTTATTTCCTGAAAAGTGTGGATTTCTTTCTTTACTACAGTTGAAGTTGATTTATTTTTCCCTTTTACCTCAGCAGGGCAACTAGAGGGTGGATATGATGGTAAGACATGAGTGAAGAGCCACGCATCTGGTTTTTATTGGGGTCACTACAAAGTTTGGTTGCCCCTAAACAAATATTCCAAGTTTTATGCTTTACAGTTAGAAAGAAAATGTCAGGAAGTGTGATGTTATTCCATGAATTATATCAAATTATAGCAAAATCTGGAATCTCTACTTCACAGAAAATCATATTTTGGAATCAATCAAGGAAAGGTCTATTTCTCTGAAAGAGAAGACTCATGAACATCTGGATGATCTTCCTAAGGAGATCGAGAATTTTTAGATCATGCATGATGAGGAGGAGCCATTAGAAGCAAAACATATATCTGATCTGACCTTCACTTTAGAGGATAAACAAAGAAATGTGGAGGATTTACATGATGCACTGAATTTCACTCATGAATCAAGTGAAAAAGAGTATATGGATCCCATAGAATCTTGGTTCCAAATGTCTGTCAGTATCCACTCCTCATTTATCATTCGACAATTTGTAGCATCACATGAGTTAGTTGAGCTGGTACCTCATGTTCTGGTATTTTCTTGCATATACTTTTCAAATTTGAACAAGAGCATAGTTATTCTTTTGTTGCACACCTGGATGCATTGGGAGTACTCCTACACTTAAACTTAGGAGTATTATGCTTATTAGTGTAGGGTAGGGTAGAAGAATAAATGAATAAAGATGTTATAATGCTATTAGGTTTTTGAATTTTAAATCATAGCCATTGAAATTGTTTTTGATCCACATTAGGTTTTAGCACACATATTTGTGACAAATATTGTTGAGTACAATTCACTCTAATACTTCATGATTTTGAAAAAGTAACCATGATTAATCACTCTAATAATTTGTCGTCTAGGATATATATTTTCAGTTTCTCTTAGAAGGTACTATTTAAGAGCCTCCTATGGTGGACCACTCTAGTAAATATCATAATGAGTTGTCATGCGAACACTAGCATTGTTGACTCAAAGAATATTTCAGCCATTATCTGGGATATTTTTAATAAGTTGTTAAGATAGAGGAACTAGCCAGTAATGATTAGTCATTTAAAAAAATTTACGACATCCCGTACTCTTAAGGAGTAGATCTGTCTCCCCATTTATTAACTATCCTTTAAGGTTAATCATAATCAGAGCTTAAAAAATATTTAAGGGAGGATAGGAGGTCTCGTGATGAGCCAACCTACCATGATCATGAGACCTAACATGCATGAAATTGCTCTTGCTGGTCACCAAGCCAGAGTAATGGCTTTCAGCCAAAAGCTGGAAGACAGGAGGTCTAATCACGAGATGGCCTGTTCATCCATGTTATTTCTTGTGAGTGGCACTGCCATTAGCTGGTTACCACGCTAGGACAGTGGCATTCACCTAAAATTAAAATAAGCTAACTCTTAATCTATATTTAGTAAGTGGGAAAAAGACATTTTGTTGGGTCAAATGATGTCCCTACCAAGGTTATGGACACTTGCGGCCAGCAGGGCCATGTATGTGGTATTATAGTTAATTTCATACTATGATTTTCTTGGTTATCCTTCTCTTCCCCTAAAACTCATCATTTTAACTCTTGGACAATGGATTTAATATGATTTGAACATGATTATTTGAGTTCTATATTTCAAAAATCAACAATCTTTAATGATGTGGTACCCTTAGGGAAGGTTATTCTTTGTGCTAGATTAAGAGGAAATGCAGTTTGGAATCTAGATGACAATGAAATATAGTGTTCGATAAAGAGGTTTATTATTGGTATCATAACTCACTTTGATCCTCATGGTATTTAGAGTGATGAATTACTCATTGACGACTGCTCATAAGATTCCAGTTGACATTAATGTGCATTGATTGTAGTTGCCTCTAAATACATGCTACATGACCTAGGTACACTATTGTTATATTAGGTGCATGAAACTTGTGGTATTCTTTTTAAATTTCACCTTCTCAACAAGAATTTTACTTTTATAATAAGAATTTGGGAAGAAACAAAACAATGAATTTCATTTTGGACAAGGTAACAAGTATTTGCAACACTCTTTTATTAAAAATGTTTCCTTTCGGTACTTGCTCTTGTTTTATCATTCCTACAACTGATACTTTCACATGGTTTTAGTTGGTATTTTAATAGTGAAGTTGCAAGCTAATTAATGCATTACAATATTAGGCATCTTCATCCTTTCTTGATAAAATGTTTGGTCACATTTTCCCTTTCTTATTTCATAGTTTTATAGTTTAAATATTTGGCTTGCACGAGGACGTGCAAGATGCTCAGCATGGGGGGATGTTGGGCCACCTTTTTGTCCAAATTTTTACGGTTTTTATCAAATAATTATATTCTTGTGACTAGTGCTTTTATCATTATTAACCTATTATGTTTCTAATTAGAGGCATTCATGGGCAATAATTATTAAATTATAAATTCTTGTTGTTAGTTAATTTGATGAGTGTTTTGTGTGTAAATTTCATTAATGAAATGCCTTCTTGGTGGCAGGTGAATAATTCAGGTGCAGGAATGCATTTGAGTACAGATTCACCTCATGCAAGAAGAAGCAACTTGGGTTCAATGAAAAAGATTAAGAGCTATGTGCTGGAGCTTTTGCCTATGATTAGAGACGATTTAGTCGTGATTTACTAATGGTAGTTTCACTGAGTTCATTAGCGAAATAATTCTATTTCCGAAAGTCTCCATAAGTCAATTTTAACTTGTTACAACAAAGTGGAGTATGAAATTGCTGTAGGTGAAAATATGAATTTTTTGATCAAATGGGGTAGAATCTTGAAATTCCAACACACGAATTTTTTTTAGAGCACTATCATCTAGGTAACCCAGAAACCCTTTGGAAAAATTCGTTACCATGAAGGAGATGGAATATTCCAATGTAAATTTAATCATGTTGAACGTGAATGACTTGGTCAATTCGCGGTTGTGCACGCCTTGTTGAGCTAAGTGAACAGCATCAAATGTGGAGTATCAACTCAACCTACTTGTGCCAAGTTCAATTACAAATCTTAGAGGAATTGATACTACTATGCTTCATAGGTCAAGGCATCTGAGTGGTCTACAATCACAATAATTTTCTTTAGAAAATAATGCATCTTACATTACAATAGCAAACAATATGATTACATTACACATATTGTAATGTCTCTCACTTTTTTCTTTTTTCTTTTCTTATTGGATTAATGAGTTCCTCACTATATTCGTCATCTCCTCCTTAGCCTCATTGGTTTACTCCGTTTCACTTTTAAATAATTATCTTTCTACCCAATATTTTGTACAAATCTTAACCAATATTAAAGTTAATGAAAATCAAATATAGATGATAT
Source organism: Pinus albicaulis (assembly GCA_034641835.2). Taxonomy (NCBI): domain Eukaryota; kingdom Viridiplantae; phylum Streptophyta; class Pinopsida; order Pinales; family Pinaceae; genus Pinus; species Pinus albicaulis. The sequence goes on along the minus strand of CM076571.1, from coordinate 930,171,815 downwards.
GTGTCGCCTACAATTTTAAAGGAATCATATTTAAATTATACCTTACCTCGTTCTATATTTCTTTCTCATTTTTATAATCTACCAATTCCCTACTTCATAATTGAATTTCGTTGTATACTCTAATGGAGAATTAGTTTAATTTTTTCACTATTCTAATTATTTAGATATTCAAAGAAGTTTGATATAATTCCTTATACCGATCATCTTTCAACTTTAATGCTATATAATTTCTACAACCGATGATTTAGGACAACTTGTCCCCACATTGATTTCCTTTCGAATTTCATTATATTTCTAGTTCAATTTTAATACATTCCCGTCAAATTCCAAGAAGGAATTCACTGCTAGTTCAATTTTCAAAGGTAAGTGGTTAGGTATTGTTATAAAATTTTGATGCAATAACAAGACACCCACTAACTTTGAGTTGATTTAATAGACTTTAACACGCTATTAAATTCTCTAGTATGCCTTTCATCCTCGTTTCTCATTTTGAGATATTTATGTCAATTGCTATCAATTATAAAGGGTTGGGTGGCATCGTTCATTACTCTTCTCCATCACTGCCATGTGCTTTTGTACAATCTATTTACTTCATCGAATCTGGGAATGTACCCATGATATTTTCTACCCAGATTTGATAACTCTACTCTGGTTTCCGAGGATCTCTTCATTGATTTAACGTTTTATTTGGGCATCATCCTCCATGTGGATGGTGGAAATGAGAGGCTTATTAGGGTTTTTTCGAGAGGTATATTATTGAACTTGTTGCTTCCATATTTTCATTTTCTGTGTTAAAATTTTGGAGGTCTCGAGATTTCTCTCTGTGCCTCAATCTATTCTTAACCGAGCATAATTTCACCAGTCTACATGAATTCGACTTTCGGTTGCGTTCATATGCACATGTAACGTTTCCATTTTTAGCTATCCAGTGCTTTCATACATATATTGTCACTTTGGTTTATTTACTATAGTCCTGTGATTTTATCAGATGGAAATATTAAATTTATACTCCTGAATTTGGTAATTAGTTTACTTTTATGGTTTCCCATTTTCATTTTTAATATGATGTTTCCATTCTTGAAATAATGCGCTCTTGTAGACTTATTTCTAAACATAACAATCTAGGTCCTCTTTATTTTCTTGTCCTGAAATGAATTTCTTCGATAATTAAAATTTGGATATCCGAAGGTTTAATGTCAATAGCTCAACAACTTTCCAATTTCATGATTTTTGTAACTTATGCATATCGTTTTAAAATCTTCATATTTGCTTCTGGTTCTGAGTTTCGTTTTCTTTTCTTGTCCTGGTTTTGCCTCCAGTTGGCTTAAGGAAATGATTTATCACTGGTTCATTTCTGAATACACTCATGTCAAATGTATTGGACTCTCGCTTCCAATTTTCTTGAAGGCGACATCTCGGATTTTTATTACCAGGTTAGAAAGGATTTTTCATATACTATTTTGTTTTTTCAAGACTTATATTTTAACTTTTGTCATTTATGCCTCGAATCTTTACTTCTTTGCGATAAACTTACGCTTTTTATATCCCATTGGTTGTTGTGGGGTGTAGGTGGTTCTGCTATGAATATCTTCATTACTGAAGGTATTCTCTTAATTCCTTAAAAATCGATCTCTGATTTCTCTGTACTGACTACGCTTATATTTTTATTTCATCTACCATTTTTACTTGGTTATTTAACTTGTTTCTTCTAATACGTGTAGGTATATTGATACCCTAGTTCATTCATTTGATTTGATAGAAATAATTTCTATCTTTTCAAGCCCTCGTTGACAATTCTCTTGATTTTACGCAGGTCAGTATAATCATACCCAATGTCCTCTTGACCCAACAAAAAAGATGATGTGTTCGCATATTAACCTTACTTTTCACTAGTAATGGATTTTTGTCAATTAAATTGAGATAAATTGTAATAATTTTATTCCAGGTTGTAGTTATTACCTACCAACCGAACTGTGTATTGTATCTGTACAAACTGGCTTTCAACAAGAACATTGGTAGACTTAATTTATTCCTATTATGCATTTTGAAAGGTTTTTATGAAGAATTTTATTTCTTGACAACTTCGAATATTCTGGTTGTCATTTATAATCTCTCACTGTTTAAAATTTGATAATATTGAGTTCTAAAATTTTATGTATTCTCGAAACAAGGATCATAGTTTCGATTTATGCCTTACAGATTTATGCTGGAGGTTCAGATAAAAAGTAGTATAAATTTCCTTGAAATTTTCAATCTGATCTTTAACTTTCTGTTGTGGCTAATATATATTGATAGGAATAAGAGAAAAATGTTTACTTTATGTGTACATATTTGTTTGTAAATAGTGAATATATATATATATATATATATATATATATATATATATATATATATATATATATATATATATATATATATATATGAAATTTAGAATACTCCTCCATTTAGTTATAAAATTATTATATCTGGTTAGTACAATATCCTTTATTCATGTTATTTCTATAATAGTCAAGAAAATATCACATGGAGATCAGAATGTTACTTTGCTACTTTGAGGTTGGGATATATCAGTAGGTAATATTTACATGTACTATCCATTTACATGGAGATTTTCTAACTGTCCTAAATCTTCAAAGTTTAATTTCTGCTCTGTTTAGTATCTCAGTTCTGTTCTGTGTTAATAAAATGGCTGATCATCTTACTTCGACTATTTGATGCTATACTATTTACTGAATAGATATGATAGAAACTAATAAGTTAAACTAGATTAGTATTACATACATACTCAATATATGTCCAGCATAGGAATTTAATTTTCACCTGAATATATGCAAAATTTGTTAAAACAATCACTCCTAGCATATTTATTTTCTACTAAAATTAAAATTTTCGGTGAGATACTAATCTCTAGATTTAAACCCAATATAGGTTTATACATTCTGGCAGATGGGTCTCCCCAGATTTCTCCCATACAACTATACAGATTGCAGAAATTATGCCTATCAAAATCTATTAAATGTATGGGATACTTAATAACTCAGCATTTCAAAATTTAATTAAGTCATTAAAAATAATAATTTATATACACATAAGTAATCCAATATAATTTTGAAATAGCTTGCTTCAGTGTGCATACCAATTTATATGACTAGTCCTCCAAACCATAGAGTTCTATCTCTGTAACTCACCCCCGAGCTGAGGCCTTTTACTTCCAGTGGTAGACAACCCTTTTTCTATCCTGGAACATCTTATTTAAGTAATGATTTCCCAAGCCTATTTCTAATTTCTGCATCCAGAAATTTCAGAATGCTTTCTTCCCATTTTTTCCTAGGCTTCCCTCAGTGAGGTACTTTAAAGCTATATTTTGCGCTTTTCTAGCTTTTCTTCCTCTTCCCAATTACTTTCCTCTTCATTGGGGAAATTATATTTTTCTCTCCCAATATAATTTAGTAATATTCCTTTCAAGGTTTTCTGAAAGTTTTTGGGAAAGTCTAACATTATCCATATCCTCATGGATCAAGGTTTAGGATCTCCAATCTCAATCTAGTCATACTGCACACATAACCATTCCATTTATTTTTATTAATAAATATTTAAATGAATCCACACATTGTTTCTCCATCAGGGTCCACTTCCCTTTTGGATTTGTTCAAATTTCAAATTCAAAAGCATAGCAATTTGGGGTGTTACACATTCCCCCTCTAAAAGCAAACACCGTCCTCGGTGTTGACAAAATAAAATTAAGCAGTTCACTGTGAAAATAGCGATAGATATTTTTCCATCATCTTAGTTTCTCTTTCCCAAGTAGCTTCTGAGCAGTAAAGTGCTTCCATTGCACTTTTACTCTAGCTACTCTTCGATTCCACAGTTCAATTTCTTCCCGCTCCAAGATTTGAAGCGGCTTTGGAAGGAATTCCCCTTCTGGTTCCACCTGAATCACATTCCAATCAATAACGTGAGCAGAATCATGTACATATTTTTTCAATAAAGAAACATGAAACACATCATGAACCTTAACATGCATGGGTAAGGCCAGTTTATAAGCCACTGGTCCCACCCTTTCCAGTACTTCAAATAGTCCACAATATCATGGAGCTAATTTTGCACAACTCCCAGTTTGAAAAGTGCTCATCTTGGGCTTAATGCACAGATATACATGATCACCCACACTAAACTCTTGGTGAACTCTCTTCTTGTCTTCATAACTTTTCTATCCATCCTGATCTATCTTGATGTATTTCTAAACTTGTTTTACACTTCGTTCCATTTCCTGCAAAGCGTCTAGCCCAAGCACTAATTTATCCTCGAGTTGGCTCCAGCTTAAAGGAGTGTGGCATTTTCTTCCATAGAGTTCTTCAAATGGACTCATCTTTATGGAAGTTTTATAGCTATTGTTATAGGAAAATTATGCTAAATGTAAATAGTCTTCCCATTTAGTTGGCCTATCCATCACATACATCCTTAGCATATCTATTAGAATTTGATTTGTTCTCTCAGTTTGACCATCTATTTGAGGGTGACAGGCAGTAATAATGTTCAATTTAGTACCCATGCCTCCAAACAGAATATTTCAAAAGGTTGCAATGAAGTTGGTGTCTCTATCAGAAATAATTATTTTAGGAACCCCATGTAGCCTTACGATGTCTTTCATGAACACATTTGCCACTTCGGTTGTTCCAAAGGTAGATTGAACAGGTATGAAATGTTCAGCCTTCGTCAAAGTATCCACTACCACCATCACAGAGTCATGCTGATATTTGGTTCTTGGTAACCCAGTTATAAAGTCCATAGAAACAGTTTCCCATTTACATTCTGAAATCGGTAAAGGATTTAGCAGTCGAGCTGGATGTTGATGTTCAAATTTTACTAGTTGAAATTCCATGCATCTTGCTAGGTATCTTGCTGCATCCTTTTTCATTCCAGGCTAGAATAATTTCTTTTTCAAAGCTGTAAGTAGCTTCTGATATCGAGGGTGTCCAGAATAAGGTTTTTTATGATAGTCATCAAGAATTTATTTTTTCAAAGAGTCTACATTGGGGATGTACAATCTCTCTCTGTATCAAATCAATCCTTTCTGGTTCTGTGTGTATCCTTTCATTTCCTTTTTCAAAAACTGAGTCTGAAGTTTTTCATATCTTGGATCTTGATTTGCTACCTTTTGAACCAATCCTTCCAAGTCAAAGTTGACACTACTTCCAACGTTACTTATGTTTTGCCAAGCATTTCTTCGTAGGTCATTAGCAATTTTGTTTTCTTTTCCTTTGATATGTTTTATTTCCATGTCAAATTCACTCAGATAAGACAACCATCTAGCTTGTCTAGCATTCAAATCTGGTTGAGTGAAAAAATACTTTAGGCTGATGTGATATTTCATCAGAATAAATTTATTACCTAGAAGGTAGTGTTGCCACATCTTGAGAGTGTGGATCACATCAGCTAACTCAAGATCATACACACTGTAATTCTATTCATGTTTCTTAATTTTTCTAGATTTGTAAGCAATAACAAAATTTTCTTGCAATACTACTCCCCCTAATCCCTCTCCACACGCATCTGTACATACTACAAACTCCTGGCTAGGATCTGCAATCTTTAGAATAGGTGTTGTGGTAAGTTTTAGTTTTAATTTTTCAAAGCTATTCTGGCATTTTTTAGTCCATTCAAACTTTGTGCCTTTCCTTTGCAGTGAAGTTATGGGATAGGCTAAAGCAGAAAATCTTTCTACAAACCTTTTGTAGTACCTCACAAATCCCATAAAGGACCTTACCGATGATACATTAGTAAGTACAGGGCATTCTCTAATAGATTTTATCTTTTCAAGGTATACTTCCAATCCTTGCTCTAAAATTATATGCCCCAAATATTGAATTTTATCCTTATAAAAATCACATTTACTAAACTTGGCATACAATTGATTTTCTTTAAGAATTTGTAACACGATTCTAAGGTGTTCGTTATGTTCTGCCTCACTTTTTGAATAGATTAGAATGTCGTAAATGAATACTAGCACAAATTGGTCTAAGTATTTATTCAAGACACTATTCATTAAGCACATAAAAGTGGTAGGGGCATTGGTCAACCCGAATGGTAGGAATACAAATTCATAGTGTCCATACCGGGTTCCAAATGTTTTTTTACTGATATCCTCATCGTTAATTCTTAACTGGTGATAACCAGTCCTTAAATCAATCTTGGAAAACACTGAGGCTCCCCTAACTTGATCAAAGAGGTCATCTATCCAGGGTAATGGATACCTGTTTTTATAGTCAACTTATTTATTTGATGTTAATCAATACACATTCAAAAGGTACCATCCTTCTTTTTCACAAACAACACTGATGCTCCCCAAGGAGATACACTTGATCTCATGTAAACTTTGTCCAACAATTCTTGTAATTGCATTTTTAACTCCATTAGTTCAAGGGGGCTTATTCTATAAGGGGCTCTAGAAACTGGAGTTGCCCCAGGTACTAAATCAATTGTAAAATCGATTTCTCTCTTAGGGGTAAGATGAGGAATTTCTTCTGGGAATACTTCTTTAAATTCTCTTATCGCTGGTAATGTTTCCAATAATTTTTTCTCCGATTGTTGTTCTAATTTTTCAATATGTACCACATACAATTGATACCCTTTTCTATCAGTTCTTTTTAATTGAAGGACTGAGATCTGCCTCACAGAGATGGGTTTCGGTTTCCCTTTTCGTATGATTGGTTTTCCCTCTATATCAATGCAGTGTAACATTTTGTCCCAACAATTCATCATGGTTTTCTACTTTTCTAACCAGTCCATTCCTATTAGTATATCTTAGGAACCTAATGGTAGAATATTTAAATTTACTTCTGTTTGGTAATCATTCAATTTCATGGCTATTTAAGGTAACTTATGAGTTACCTTGCATTTGGTACCAGTGGCTAGCTAGACCAACCAAGACTGTTGAAACTTCTATGTTTTGAGTTTACATTTTTCTACTACTTACGGACTAATATAATTCAAAGATGCACCCGGATCTATTAAAACTATAATATATTGGTCAACAATCGTACCTTCCATCTCGACCATAGTAGACTGATGTTCTTCTTGCCGGTTTTCTAAGGCTACACTGATGGTGGGGAAGTTCCTCACTACGTCATTAACTGTAGTGGCCTCTCGCATTACTTGCACTATTTGAATATTTCAGTGTGGACAGTCCCTCAATAAATGAGGTTCTCCACAACCCCAAAATTTCAAAGGTTCTCGCATTTTAACAGTCCCTTCCTTCTTATTATTCCCATTTATTGGTTTTGAACCAGTTTGAGATTGAGCAGTTTGCTTTTCACTCATTTTTCTAAATTTCTTTCACTGATGGTTCCTACCAAAGCTTTTCAAATAGGGTGGTTTATGTTTCTTTCCACTGAAATCACCTTTGTTTGTCTAGCTCTTTCCTTGCTCAGTCTTACCCCTGAACTGCTAGTAGCATAATCTGGCTTTCTTCACAACTTCGTCCATTATTTTTGGATTATCGAACTCTATTTTCTCCTTTTAAACAATAGGCAAACAGTTAAGAAATATCTGTACCTTTTCCTTCTCCTCTCGGATATAAGGTATATATTGCAACAGATTTGTGAACTTGGTGACCAACTCATCGATGGTGAGTTGTCCCATTCTGAGTTCATGAAAATATTTTGCCTTGCCATCATAGTAGCGTTCGGTCAAATATCGTTTTTTTAACTTGACTTGAAAATCCTCCCAAGTCACTGTTTTTTCATCAATGGCATGGACCATTTTTGTTTCCTCCCACCACAAGGTAGCCTTACCTTGCAGCTGATAAATAGCCAGCCTGGCTCTTAAGTTACTTTCGTATTCGTAAACCTGAAAGTACTTAATCATATTCAGAATCCATGCCTCAGCATCTTCTTCCTTCTCTCCATCATAGGAGGGAGGTTTTATTTTCTGGAATTCACACTATAATTCCTTCTTATACCTAGACTGTTTTTTAGTGGCGTCATCTTCCTCAGACTCATCTAAGAAATTGACTCTACCTTTCCTCTTTCTTCTGGAACCTTCACCTTCTTGGTTGTTCCATGAAGTCAGTGCCTTTATGAGACTTTATTGCTCCTCACTAGCTAAAGATAGCCTGACATTGTGGCTTTTAAGCTGTGCCATATCTCGTTGCATTGTACACAACATAGCCATCAAGGGAGCATTAGGATCTGGCGTGTTTTCTCCACCACCCATATCTACATACAGTTCATCCTCTTCAGTCATGGTTCGTAGCTGTACTTTTCAATATTTTTTCACTGTACCGTAAAACAACAACAGTAATATTTTTAAAAAAATCATAAAATTTTATAGCAGCATAAAATTTTCTATGTGAGCACATAAGTTGCCCAGTGTTTTAGCTAATGCTTTGATACCATTTCTGTATAGATATTAACCAATCTTAAAGTTAATGAAAATCAAATATAGATGATATGTGTCACCTAAAATTTTAAAGGAATCATATTTAAATTATACCTTACCTCGTTCTATATTTCTTTCTCATTTTTATAATCTAACAATTCCCTACTTCATAATTGAATTTTGTTGTATACTCTAATGGAGAATTAGTTTAATTTTTTCACTATTCTAATTATTTAGATATTAAAAGAAGTTCGATATAATTCCTTATACCGATCATCTTTCAACTTTAATGCTATATAATTTCTACAACCGATGATTTAGGACCACTAGTCCCCACGTTGATTTCCTTTCGAATTTCATTATATTTCTAGTTCGATTTTAATAAATTCCCGTCAAATTCCAAGAAGGAATTCACTGCTAGTTCAATTTTTAAAGGTAAGTGGTTAGGTATTGCTATAACATTTCAATGCAATAACAAGGCACCCACCAACTATCCGTTGATTTAATAGACTTTAACACACTATTAAATTCTCTAGTACGCCTTTCATCCTCATTTCTCGTTTCTAGATATTTATGTCAGTTGCTATCAATTCTAAAGGGTTAGGTGGCATTTTTCATTACTCTTATCCATCTCTTCCATGTGCTTTTGTACCATATATTTACTTTTTCGAATCTGGGAATGTACCCATGGGATTTTCTACTCGGCTGTGATAACTCTACTTTGGTTTCCGAGGCTCTCTTCATTGATTTAATGTTTTATTTGGGCATCATCCTCCATGTGGACGGTGGAAATGAGAGGCTTATTAGGGTTTTTTCGAGAGGTATATTATTGAACTTGTTGCTTCCAGATTTTCATTTTCTGTGCTAAAATTTTGGAGGTCTCGGGATTTCTCTCTGTGCCTCAATCTATTCTTAACCAAGCACGATTTCACCAGTCTACATGAATTCGACTTCCAGCTGCGTTCATATGCACAAGTAATGTTTCCATTTTTAGCTATCCAGTGCTTTCATACATATATTGTCACTTTATTTTATTTAGTACAGTCCTGTGATTTTATTAGATGGAAATATTAAATTTCCACTCCTGAATTTGGTAACTATTTTATTTTTATGGTTTCCCATTTTCATTTTTAATATGACATTTCAATTCCTAAAATAATGCACTCTTGTAGACTTATTTTTGAATGTAACCATCTAAGTCCTATTTATTTTCTTGTCCTGAAATGAATTTCTTCGATACTTAATTAAAATTTGGATATCCAAAGGTTTAATGTCAATAGCTCATCAACTTTCCAATTTCATGTTTTTTGTAACTTATGCATATCGTTTTAAAATCTTCAGCTTTGCTTCTAGTTTTGAGTTTCGTTTTCTTTTCTTGTCCCGGTTTTGCCTCCGGTTGGCTTAAGAAAACGATTTATCACTAGTTCACTTACGAATACAGTCATGTCAAATGTATTGGACTCCCGCTTCCGATTTTCTTGAAGGCGACATCTCGGATTTTTATTACCAGGTTAGACAGGATTTTTCATATACAATTTTGTTTTTTCGAGACTTATATTTTAACGTTTTCCATTTATGCGTTGACTCTTTACTTCTATGCAATAAAATTACGCTTTTTATATCCCATTGGTTTTTGTGGGCTGTAGGTGGTTCTGCTATGAATATCTTCATTACTGAAGGTATTCTCTTAATTCCTTCAAAATCGATCTCTGATTTCTCTATACTGAATATGCCTATATTTTTATTTCATCTACCAATTTTACATGGTTATTTAACTTTTTTCTTCTCATACATGCAAGTATATCAATACCCTAGTTCATTCAATGGATTTGATAGAAATCATTTCTATTTTGTCAAGCCCTCGTTGACAATGTTCTCAATTTTACACAGGTAGGTATAATCATACCCAATGTCCTCTTGACCCAACAACAAAGATGTTGTGTTTGTATATTAACCTTACTTTTCACTAATAATGGATTTATGTTAATTAAATTGAGATAAATTGTAATAATTTTATTTCGGGTTGTAGTTATTACCTACCAACCGAACTGTGTATTGTTTCTGTACAAACTGGCTTTCAACCAAAACATTGGTAGACTTAATTTATTCCTATTATGGATTTTGAAAGGTTTTATGAAGAATTTTATTGCTTGACAACTTTGAATACTCTAGTTTTCATTTATAATCTCTCACTATTTAAAATTTGATAATATCAAGTTCTAAATTTTATGTATTCTCAAAACAAGGATCACAGTTTCAATTTATGCCTTACATATTTATGCTGGAGGTTCGGATAAAAAGTAGTATAAATTTCCTTGAAATTTTCAATTTGATATTTAACTTTCTGTTGTGGCTAATATATATTGATAGGAATAAGAGAAAAATGTTTACTTTATGTGTGTTACATATGTCTACAGCAGGAAGATATATATATATATATATATATATATATATATATATATATATATATATATCTATACGAAATTTAGAATACTCCTCCATTTAGTTATAAAATTATTATATCTGGTTAGTACAATATCCTTTATTCATGTTATTTCTATAATAGTCAAGAAAAGATCACATGGAAATCAGAATGTTAATTTCCTAATTTGAGGTTGGGATATATCAGTAGGTAATATTTACATGTACTATCCATCTACATGGATATTTTCTAATTGTCTTGACTTTTCAAAGTTTAATTTCTGCTCTGTTTAGTATCTCAGTTCTGTTCTGTGTTAATAAAATGGTTGATCATCTTACTTCGATTTTTAATGTTATATTATTTACTGAATAGATATGACATAAACTAATAAGTTAAACTAGATTAGTACTACGTACATACTTAATATCTGTCTAGCATAGGAATTTAATTTTCATCTGAGTATATGCAGAATTTGTAGAAACAATCACTCCTAGCATCTTTGTTTTCTACTGAAATTAAACTTTTCGGTGATACACTAATCTCCATATTTAAACCCAATATAGGTTTAGACATTATGGCAGATGGGTCTCCCCAGATTTCTTCCATACAAGCATACAGATTGCAAAAATTATGCCTATCAAAATCTGTTAAATGTATGTGATACTTAATAACTCAGCATTTCAAAATTTATCTAACTCATTAAAAATTAAGAATGTATATACACATAAGTAATCCAATATAATTCTTAAATAGCTTGTTTCAGTGTGCATACCAATTTATATGACTAGTCCTCCCAACCATAGATTTATATCTCCGTAACTCACCCCCGAGCTGAGACCTTTTACTTCCAGTGGTAGACAACCCTTTGTTTGTCCTGGAACAACTTATTTAAGCAATTTTTTCCCAAGCCTGTTTCTAATTTCTGCGTCCAAAAATTTTAGGATGCTTTCTTCCTATTTTTTCCTAGGCTTCCCTCAGTGAGGTTCTTTAAAGCTATCTTTTTTGCTTTTCCATATTTTCTTCCTCTTCCCAATTACTTTCCTCTTCATTGGGGAAATTAGATTTTTCTCTTCCAATCTAATTTAGTAAGATTCCTTTCAAGGTTTTCTGAAAGGTTTTGGGAAATTCTAACCTTATCCATATCCTCATGGATCAAGGTTTAGGATCTCCAATCTCAATCTAGTCATAGTGCACACATAGCTATTCCATTTATTTTTATTAGTAAATATTTAAATAAATCCACACATTTTTTCTCCAACGGGGTCGACTTCCCTTTTGTATTTTTTCAAATGAAAAATTAAAAAGCATAGAAATTTGGGGTGTTACACATATCATGGTTCAACTAAGTGGTAGCTAAGTTGGCTCCCACTCTAACCATATCTGAGAAAAAGCCACCACCTGAACTCCACAACCAATAGAATCTGTACCTTTCACATACATGCCTATCCTAGCGGAAAAATGCATGGCTAAATTAGCTTTGAAAGTAGTAAAGTCCTCAAGATAGGGGTTAGCTGTGTTGCCAAGACTTACCTTGCAATAAACTCCTCTTGTCAAAAGTTACATTGCAGGTTCATGTATAGTAATAAAATTTTAAGCAGCTAACAATCTCTCAAGCTACATGAAAATTTCAAATATATCTATTCATATCGACAACGTCACCATAAATATAGTTGCACACATAAAATTGCAACCAAATAATCAAAATTGCACACATATTTAAACACAAGTCCCCTCCTTTGAATATATGTAGTCTTCTATAATATCGAATGAGAACAGTAAGAACCCTATGACTGAAATCCCTATGAAGAATAATTTTCGATTCCACAACACTAAGAAGAATAATGATCAATGGTAGTTCTAATTCATTTCCTGCTTGTTGGTTCAAAAATGGAAATCTTTCTTAGGAAAACCACCAGATATTTCTAGCTGTGTGATGCCTCTACCAGTGGTGCATGAGGATAAATATTCCTCTAGAAGCCAAGATTGCACTGTCCAGCAACATCAACATCCCAAGTGATCAAGAGATCAAAGTCCCTTGTAGAAAAATGCTCAAAAATGAAGTTGCTCAAAATTGTTCTGAACTAGATCGACAGGAAAGAGCTCGTCAATACGATCCCAACGCCGCAAACGGCACTCAAATCCGTTACCGTATGGAGGAGATATTGCATTTTGAAATCGCCCAATAACTTTCAATTTTGAAAGAAATATTTTTAATATATGTGTTGGGATAGTTTTATTTTTTTATTAAGGTTTAATAAATTAATTAAATTATATAGTTTTAATATTTTATATGGTTTTTTATTAAATCATATATTATATTAATAAATATATATTTTAATTAATTATTAAAAAAAAATTAATTAAACCTTATTAAAAAAACTAAACATAAAACCCATCTATATTAAAAAAAATTCGAATTATAAAAAGATGTGTTAAAACCACATGCAACATATGGTTTCAAACTTTAATATTCCGCATTAAAAACTCAAAGTTTATTCAACTAACTCTGTTCGGTGCGGTCACGTGGAGCTACACGTTAGCCCTCATTTCGATGGCGGTTTCGGCGGAGTGCCCCAAATTTAGCAACCGATCCAATTTTGTCGGTGTTATCTGGAGTTTCTCCAGATTTGGTGGAGTTTCTCTAGGCCAAACTGGCAGTTGGAGTAAAAGAGCCATAACTTTGGCTAGGAGAGGCATTTTGATACGAATTTTTTTATTTATTTTTGGTGTAGAGATCATTCTGAAGCTGTTGGAAGTGTTTGCAGAGCCATCAGGGTGCTCTAACAGAGAATTTACCAGCATTTTTTTGTCGTGGAGCCACCAGGGCCTAAGGGAAGAAGAGCTGTTTTGGACTATCTTCATCCAATGGAGGTGTTTGTTTAGTCATTTTATACTGATTTGAGCCTTCTGAATCTATTTTTGCAGTGTATTTTTCCATTTGAGGCTTCTATACAGTTGTATTCACATTTTGAGCATTTAATCAAAGAGGAAAAAGCCTAATTAGAGGCTTTTGGACCCAGCGGAGGTAGCCCAAGAGAGGGGTGAACCGCTTAAACAATTATTTGTTGTCACAATGTATAATTTTTCTGCATATTTTCAGATTCTGCTCCTTTAAACAGTAAATTTTTATAAGCAAACTTTTCCCAAGCTGGTTTAAACAGAGAACAAAACTTATTAGTTCATCTTCAAACCACTACACTTCATTTGCAGAATATGTATACTTGTCTATTCACACATTAAAGCTGGATCAATGAATACTTTTCACTTAAAACAAATACTTTCATTGATCGGATCTCTGTGATTACATTTTATTTCTTTAGACAGAGTCTGTAGAAGGGCCAGGTAGCCTCCGGATTCATCCTTTCTTTGAAAGGTGAAATATCCGGTGAATACCCCTACATTCAATCTCTGTATGAGAAATACTTTGTTCTCACAATTTCAGATCAGGTTGGTATCGGAGCTCAAGGTTTTTCTTAAGAGTTTGTGAAATTTGTGCAAGTAAATTGTGTTATTCTGCAAAATTTGATGCTCACTAGGCTGAAATTGCAAAGAGGGGAAGGTCAATTGGTTAGAGAACAAGTTAATCCTCAACCAAGGAGGGCTAGAGTGCCATTACATCTACCTTCCATTTCATCCTCATTAGCCTTAGAATCAGCCACAAACATGTCTTCCAGAGAAGGAGAATTACATGAAGAAATTGATCCCAAGGAAGAAGAAAGAGTCTTTAGAAAAGCTTTCTTGGACTTGACTGAGATGGTTAGGATCCTATACCAGGAGAGAAATGATAGGATTGCTGGAGAAGGGTCTAGAAACCAAAGAGGAGAAGGAGATTCTTCAGGAGGAAAGAAAGACAAAGATGAGTCTAAGAAAGGGAATGGAGGAAATGGTGATCCACCATCTCCATCATCATCCTCATCCTCCACATCATCCTCCTCTACTTCTGTTAATCAGTCACACAAAACAAAAACATATCTTAAAAATCCTTTGTTAAAGCTTGATGTGAAGTTTGAGTTGTCGATGTTTAATGGTGATGTGAATGCAGAGAAATTGGATAACTGGATTAGACAGCTGGAAGTCTATCTAAGAATTCAGAATTTGCATGATGATGACACAAAAATCCAATTAGCCTCTTTGAGAATGGATGGAGTAGCTTTGGTTTGGTGGGAAGCCAAGACTAGAGAGGAGATTAAAAAGCATGGTAAGATAACTCTAACATGGTCTGAGTTTATTACTGCTATTAAGAAACAATTTTATCCTCTTGCTCATATTCAGAAAGCAATCATGAATTGGCAAAATTTTAGGCAACTTAAAGGTCAAAATGTGCAAGATTATACCCAAGAGTTTAGAAGGAGAGCACTTCTACTTGGAGTAGACTTACAAATTCAAGACACCTTGTTGAAATACATAGGAGTTTTGCACAATTATCTGCAACATACTATTCTATTGTTCAATCCTACCAGCTTAGATGAAGTCTGTGTGCAGGCTACACATTTAGAAGCTAGAGGGAAGAATATTTTTTATGAGGATAGTAATTTCAAAAACAAAGGAAAGAAGAGAGTTGCTAATTCAAGAAAGGAAAAAGGAAAGTTCTTTTGCAAGAACTATTCAAAGACAAGTCACGATGAAGATCATTGCTGGAAGCTTCATCCTGAACTGAAACCAGAAAAATACAAGAACAAAAACAAGACCAAAGAAAAGGAGAAAACTGTAGCAACAGTTGAGCAAGACTTAGGGTCAGACTCAGGAGATGAGACAAAAACCATAGCCATGGTTTTAAATAACATTAAGGGGAAAGAAGTGGTGCAAGACACAATTCCCAGTTCTAGCTCTTTGAATTGTCACAAAGATACTAATGAAGAAAAAAGGAGGATAGAGCTTTTCCATGTGAGGGTAATTTCAAAACATACCAAAATTGACACACTATTTGACAGTGGGTCACAAGCAAATCTTATATCTGAAGACTTGGTCAAGCAGCTTAAACCAGAGACCATTCCACATCAGAAGCCTTATCCACTTGGATGGATATGCAAGGATGCCAATTTGCAAGTCTCAAGGAAGTGCATATTGCGTTTTTCAATAACTGCACATTTTATTGACACAGTTGAACTTGATGTGGTGCCGCTTGATATTTGAGGTATTGTTTTGGGAAGTCCTTATTTATTTGACAGGAAGGCCATCTTTCATCGCCATGAAAACAAGTATCACTTGTTCAAAGATGGTAAAGAGTACATTGTGAGAACTCACAAGAAGAAGCTGGAATCTTCTTTACTCCATGCAGGTCAATTGAAAAGACTGGTTGATGCAAGTCAAAGTCTAACTTTTTTATTGATGAAACGACCAGATTTTGAGCATTCTCCATTTTATGATGTTGCTAATGAATTGTCTCAGTTTGATAACAATTTGTCTTTGTAAGAAGATGATGTTATGTTGCACGAATTACCTTTTGGGTCAGCCAATGCAGTGAATGAAGTGTCAAAGCTAAGCAGTGCAAGCAAGAAGGACACACCATTCAGCATGGGAAAAAGTTGGTTTCAGAATGGTAGAATTCGCCATGGGAACAGTTTGCAAGGTGAAGGGTATTTTAAGTCTTTCTGGAAGTTTGATCAATGTAGAGAAAGTTTGTTTTCTGCAGATTTTAATTGTTTTTCTACAAATTTTAATCATTTGCATCATGACTCTGTCAATCTTAGCAATGGTAGATCAGTTGATTCCAGAGACAGGTTATCGTTTTCTCAAAAGCTTCAATTGATGAAATCAGGTAGATTTCAGTTTTTCAAAGGTGGAAGAGTGGAGAATCAGTCTCCACATCATCAGTTTCAGTAATCAGAAAGCTTTTGAGGGTCCAAAAGCTTCCCATTTGGGAGGTGTGATCAGGAGATCAAATTCCCTTGTAGAAAAATGCTCAAAAATGAAGTTGCTCAGAATTAGTCCAAACCAAAACTACAGGAAAGAGCTCGCCAAAATGATCCTGTAGCCACGAACGACACTCAAATCCATTTTCGTATGGAGGAGATATTGCAGTTTGAATTTGCCCAATAACTTTCAATTTTGAAAGAATTTTTTTTTAATATATGTGTTGGGATAATTTATTTTTTATTAAGGTTTAATAAATTAATTACATAATATAGTTTTAATATTTTATATGTTTTTTTATTAAATCATATATTATATTATTAATTATATATTTTAATTAATTATTAAAAAAAATTTAATTAAACCTTATTAAAAAACTAAATAGTAAACCCATATATATTAAACAATTTCGAATTATAAAAGATGTTAAAACCATATGCAACATATGGTTTCAAACTTTAATATTCCGTATTAAAAACACCAAAGTTTATTCAACTAATCAAGCCAAAAGTACGTTATGGGAGCTGCTGGTGTCACCTCATTTCTTACGGAAGCCATGATCACCCCACTTAGCAACCAATCCTGTTTTTTGTTTGCATATCTATTTTCCGCATTTGTGAGTTTTCAGGCCAAACCCAAGTGCTTTTGGAGTAAAAGAGCCATAACTTTGGCTAGGAAAAGCCTTTTGATACGAAATTTTTTTTGGATTCTGGGATAATTGATCATTCTGGAGCTGTTGGGAGTGTTTGCAGAGCCATCAGGGCGCTCTAATAGAGAATTTACCAGCGTTTTTGGTCGTGGAGCCACCAGGGCCTAAGGGAAGAAGAGCTGTTTTGGACTACCTTCATCCAATGGAGGTGTTTTTTTAGTCATTTTATACTGATTTGAGCCTTTTGAATCTTACTTTGCAGTGTATTTTTCCATTTGAGGCTTCTATACAGTTGTATTCACATTTTGAGCATTTAATCAAAGAGGAAAAAGCCTAATTAGAGGCTTTTGGACCCAGCGGAGGTAGCCCAAGAGAGGGGTGAACCGCTTAAACAATTATTTTCTGTCATAATGTATACTTTTTCTGCATATTTTCAGATTCTTGTCCTTTAAACAGTAAATTTTTATAAGCAAAATTTTCCCAAGCTGGTTTAAACAGAGAACAAAACTTATTAGTTCATATTCAAACCACTACACTTCATTTGCAGAATATGTATACTTGTCTATCCACACATTAAAGCTGGATCAATGAATACTTTGCACTTAAAACAAATACTTTCATTGATCGGATCTCTGTGATTACATTTTATTTCTTTAGTTAGGTCTAAGATATGTCAGTAGCCCCTTGACCATCCTCGAAAGGCAATATCCTAATGTCTCCGCGTCGTCAATTCCGAGATGAGCAGAAATACCTTCGTTCTCAAAATTTCGATCAAAGTTGGTATCGCGAGTTTCAAGGTTTTCAAGAGTTCGTGAAATTTGAAAAGTAAACTGTGTTATTCGGCAAAAACTTGATGCTCACTAGGTCGAAATTGCAAAGAGAGGAAGGTCAATTGGTAGAGAACAAGTTAATCCTCGAAATCTGAAGGAGTGGCTAGAGTGCCATTACATCCACCTTCCATTTCATCCTCATTAGCCTTAGAATCAGCCACACAAACATATCTTCCAAAGAGAAGTGAGAATGGACACAGAGGAAATGGATCCCAAGGAAGAAGAAAGAGTCTTTAGAAAATATTTCTTGGACTTGACTGAGAT
Source organism: Pinus albicaulis (assembly GCA_034641835.2). NCBI lineage: Eukaryota > Viridiplantae > Streptophyta > Pinopsida > Pinales > Pinaceae > Pinus > Pinus albicaulis. The sequence goes on along the minus strand of CM076571.1, from coordinate 930,153,418 downwards.
GGTTAGGATCCTATACCAGGAGAGAAATGATAGGATTGCTGGAGAAGTGTCTAGAAACCAAAGAGAAGAAGGAGATTCTTCAGGAGGAAAGAAAGACAAAGATGAGTCTAAGAAAGGGAATGGAGGAAATGGTGATCCACCATCTCCATCATCATCCTCATCCTCCACATCATCCTCTTCAACTTCTTAAAATCAGTCACAAAAAACAAAAACATCTCTTAAAAATCCTTTGTTTAAGCTTGATGTAAAATTTGAGTTGCCGATGTTTAATGGTGATGTGAATGCAGAAAAATTGGATAACTGGATTAGACAGCTGGAATTCTATCTAAGAATTCAGAATTTGCATGATGATGACACAAAAATCCAATTAGCCTCTTTGAGAATGGATGGAGCAGCTTTGGTTTGGTGGGAAGCCAAGACTAGAGAGGAGATTAAAAAGCATGGTAAGATAACTCTAACTTGGAATGAGTTTATTACAGCTATTAAGAAACAGTTTTATCCTCTTGCTCATATTTAGAAAGAAATCATGAATTGGAAAAATTTTAGGCAACTTAAGGGTCAAAATGTGCAAGATTATACCCAAGAGTTTAGAAGGAGAGCACTTCTACTTGGAGTAGACTTACAAATTCAAGACACCTTGTTGAAATACATAGGAGGTTTGCACAATTATCTGCAACATACTATTCTATTGTTCAATCCTACCAGCTTAGATGAAGTCTGTGTGCAGGCTACACATTTAGAAGCTAGAGGAAAGAATACTTTTGATGAGGATAGTAATTTCAAAAACAAAGGAAAGAAGAGAGTTGCTAATTCAAGAAAGGAAAAAGGAAAGTTCTTTTGCAAGAACTGTTCGAAGACAAGTCATGATGAAGATCATTGTTGGAAGCTTCATCCTGAACTGAAACCAGAAAAATACAAGAACAAAAACAAGACCAAAGAAAAGGAGAAAACTGTAGCAACAGTTGAGCAAGACTTAGGGTCAGACTTAGGAGATGAGACAAAAAGCATAGCCATGGTTTTAAAGAACATTAAGGGGAAAGAAGTGGTGCAAGACACAACTCCCAGTTCTAGCTCTTTGAATTGTCACAAAGATACTCATGAAGAAAAGAGGAGGATAGAGCTTTTCCATGTGAGGGTAATTTCAAAACATACCAAAATAGACACACTATTTGATAGTGGGTCACAAGCGAATCTTATATCTGAAGACTTGGTCAAGCAGCTTAAACTTGAGACCATTCCACATCCGAAGCCTTATCCACTTGGATGGATATGCAAGGATGCCAATTTTCAAGTCTCAAGGAAGTGCATATTGTGCTTTGCAATAACTGCACACTTTATTGACACAGTGGAACTTGATGTGGTGCTGCTTGATATATCTGGTATTGTTTTGGGAAGTCCTTATTTATTTGACAGGAAGGCCATCTTTCATCGCCATGAAAACAAGTATCACTTGTTCAAAGATGGTAAAGAGTACATTGTGAGAGCTCACAAGAAGAAGCTGGAATCTTCTTTACTCCATGCAAGTCAATTGAAAAGACTGATTAATGCAAGTCAAAGTCTAACTTTGTTAATGTTGAAACGACCAGATTTTGAGCATTCGCCTTTTTATGATGTTGCTAATGATTTGTCTCAGTTTAATAATAGTTTGTATTTGAAAGAAGATGATGTTATGTTGCGCAAATTACCTTTTGGGTCAGCCAATGTAGTGAATAAAGTGTCAAATCAAAGCAGTGCAAGCAAGAAGGACACACAATTCAGCATGGGAAAAAGTTGGTTTCAGAATGGTAGAATTCGCCATGGGAACAGTTTGCAAGGTGAAGGATATTTTAAGTCTTTCTGGAAGTTTGATCAATGTAGAGAAAGTTTTTTTTCTAGAGATTTTAATTTTTTTTCATTAAATTTTAATCATTTTCATCATGACTCCGTCAATCTTAGCAATGGTAGATCAGTTGATTCCAGAGACAGGTTATCATTTTCTCAAAAGCTTCAATTGATGAAATCGGGCAGATTTCAGTTTTTCAAAGGTGGAAGAGTGGAGAATCAGTCTCCACATCATCAGTTTCAGTAATCAGAAAGCTTTTGAGGGTCCAAAAGCTTCCCATTTGGGAGGTGTGATCAGGAGATCAAAGTCCCTTGTAGAAAAATTCTCAAAAATGAAGTTGCTCAGAATTGTTCTGAGCTGAGATCGGGGAAAGAGATGATGTCAGTCTGCAACACTTAAACAACACTCAAATCCATTGCATTATGGAGGAGATATTGCATTTTGAAATGCTGATAACTTTGATTTTAAAGAAATTTTTTTAATATATGTGTTGGGATAGTTTTATTTTTTTATTAAGGTTTAATAAATTAATTAAATTATATAGTTTTAATATTTTATATGGTTTTTTATTAAATCATATATTATATTAATAAATATATATTTTAATTAATTATTAAAAAAAATTTAATTAAACCTTATTAAAAAAACTAAACATAAAACCCATCTATATTAAAAAAAATTCGAATTATAAAAAGATGTGTTAAAACCACATGCAACATATGGTTTCAAACTTTAATATTCCGCATTAAAAACTCAAAGTTTATTCAACTAACTCTGCTCGGTGCGGTCGCGTGGAGCTACAGGTCAGTCCTCATTTCGGCGGCAGTTTCGGCGGAGTGCCCCAAATTTAGCAACCAATCCAATTTTGTCGGTGTTATCTGGAGTTTCTCCAGATTTGGTGGAGTTTCTCTAGGCCAAACTGGCAGTTGGAATAAAAGAGCCATAACTTTGGCTAGGAGAGGCCTTTTGATACGATTTTTTTATTTATTTTGGGTGTAGAGATCATTATGAAGCTATTGGAAGTGTTTGCAGAGCCATCAGGGCGCTCTAATAGAGAATTTACCAGAATTTTTGGTCGTGGAGCCACTAGGGCCTAAGGGAAGAAGAGCTGTTTTGGACTATCTTCATCCAATGGAGGTGTTTTTTTAGTCATTTTATACTGATTTGAGCCTTATGAATCTATTTTTGCAGTGTATTTTTCCATTTGAGGCTTCTATACAGTTGTATTCACATTTTGAGCATTTAATCAAAGAGGAAAAAGCCTAATTAGAGGCTTTTGGACCCAGCGGAGGTAGCCCAAGAGAGGGGTGAACCGCTTAAACAATTATTTGTTGTCATACTGTATAATTTTGCTGCATATTTTCAGATTCTGCTCCTTTAAACAGTAAATTTTTATAAGCAAACTTTTCCCAAGCAGGTTTAAACAGTGAACAAAACTTATTAGTTCATCTTCAAACCACTACACTTCATTTGCAGAATATGTATACTTGCCTATTCACACATTAAAGCTGGATCAATGAATACTTTGCACTTAAAACAAATACTTTCATTGATCGGATCTCTGTGATTACATTTTATTTCTTTAGGCAGAGTCTGTAGAAGGGCTAGGTAGCCTCCGGATTCATCCTTTCTTTGAAAGGTGAAATATCCGGTGAATGCCCCTACAGTCAATCTCTGTATGAGAAATACTTTGTTCTCACAATTTCATATCACCAAGAAAAGAGGAGAAATTTCCCTAATTCGACATTTTCTTTTGAAACTAATCTCATTTCCAGCAAATTGTTAATCTCCCTCCTATATTCTAATTACTTGTTAAGATCCAAAATTGGTAATTCAATGTATACATATGCTTCCTGGAGCAAGAAAGGAAATTAATTAGTTAGTCCATCGATTAGACATAACGAATTTCTCAGATTTAAAGTCGAACATCTAAGATGTAGATCCAACATCAAATTTTGCAGGAGGAAAGTAATATATATAGATATATAGATATAGAAGGCGGAGGCTAGGATCATAGGGAATGATGCTGGAACTTGCTATGTAATGCTGCATCATGAGAGGGGGCCAGCATTGCAACATTTGTATTATTCGATTTGATATTTGTGTAATTTGATTGCTGTAGTAATGACAATTCACATTTCATTTACATTGGTTGGATTTGATTTAGTATTTTTGCAATTTGATTTTTGCAGCAATGTGATGTCCGTCTTTAATTTACATTTCCATATAATTTTGAGTTTATGAGATAATGTGTTAATGTAGTTTCTTTTCAGGTTTAGTGAGTTGGGAGATCGGGCCCATCAATCAACTCATTGTCTAGATTTTTTTATGATTTATTTAGTTTATTGCTATAATGATTTGTTTCGCTGCAGTTGTGGGTCTGCTTGTGTTTGGTTGCATTTTCTAAGTTGTGTGTTTCATTTCCTGAGTGTGGTGTGCTTGCTTCAATTTCTTTTTTCCATTTACTTTATATTTAAAAGATTTTCCATCTCCTTTACGCTTTATGTTTAATTGAACATGCTTGATTAATAGTGTTAATTATTTTTGTTCCAGCAATTAAATTTAAAATATAATATTAATTAACAAGTGCTTCTTATCAATTTATTTCACAAAAAAGCATATATTAAGTTGCAGGGAATTTAAATGGGAGTAATCATGGTATAAAACCAACAAGGGATCATTTAGTTTCATATTCATATTGTTTGGCACTTATAAAAAACTTAAATTGTTTTATGAATTGATCTTGGGATTGTAAGGAGATCATGTTTATTTAAATACCAAGATTAGTTTAAATATATTTTGAACATAATTAAAATGTCTAAGAGTACTTTCGAAAATATCCCTGCTCGGTTTGCATTGAATATTTTCATACACCTATGATTTCCTTCCATCAGTAGTATTTTCAAGAAGCACTTTAAGTACCGATTTTAAAGCGGAATTTTAAGTACAAATATTGAAGAAGCATTTTAAGCATAGATTTTAAATAGTTACTTCTTTCATGCTTTCATATTTGTAAGTGTAGTTGTAGTTGATTAAGACATTTTTCACCCTTTTCCTACATAGATTATTAATTTGTAGTATGTTATTTTAAAATGTCTTGCTTCTTTTCCCGCATAATTTCCTCTTAGCATTATTTCTAGGGTTCTGATTGGACAAATAATCCTGAGGACATCGAGAAGCTGTGGATCATGCATGATGAGGAGGAGCCATTAGAAGCATAACATCTATCTGATCCGACCTTCATTTTAGAGGATAAACAAAGAAATGTGGAGGATTTTCATGATGGACTGAATGTTACTCATGAATCAAGTGACCAAGAGTATATGGATCCCATAGAATCTTGGTTCCAAATGATTGTCAGTATCCACTCCTCAGTTATCATTCGACAATTTGTAGCATCACATGAGTTAGTGGAGCTCTTACCTTATGTTCTGGTATTTTCTTGCATATACTTTTCAATTTTGAACATAAGCATAATTATCCTTTTGTTGCACACCTCGATGCATTGGAATTACTCCTATACTTAAACATAGGAGCCTTATGCTTCTTAGTGTAGGGTAGGGTATAAGAATCAATGAATAAAGTTGCTATAATGCTATTAGGGTTTTGAATTTTAAATCATAGCCATTCAAATTGATTTTGAACCACATTAGTTTTTAACACACATATTTTTGACAAATATTGTTGAGTACAATTCACTATAATACCTCATGATTTTTCAAAATTAACCATGATTAATCACTCTAATAAGTTGTCATCTAGGATATATATTTTAAATTTCCCTTCGAAGGTACTATTTGAGAGCCGCCTATGGTGGACCATTCTAGTAAAGATCATAATGATTTGTCATGTGAACGCTAACATTGTTGACTCAAAGAATATTTCATTCATTATCTGGTATATTTTTAATAAGTTTTTAAGGTAGAAGAACTAGCCAGTAATGATTATTCATTAAAAACTTTCTACGCCGTCTCATACTCTTAAGGAGTATATGTATCTCCCCAATTATTAATTAACCTTTAATGTTAATCATAATCAGAGCTTACAAAATATTTAGGGGAGGATAGGAGGTCTTGTGATGAGCCGAACTACCACGATCATGAGACCTAACATGCATGACATTTCCACTGCTAGTCACCAAGCCAGAGTAATGGCTTTCAACCAAAAGCTGGAAGATAGGAGGTCTCATCACGAGCTGGCCTGTTCATGCATGTTACTTCTTGTGAGTGGCACTGCCATTAGCTGGTTACCAAGCCAAGACAATGGCCTTCACCTAAAATTGAAATAAGCTAACTCTGAATCTATATTTAGTAAGTGGGACAAAGACATTTCATTGGGTCAAAATACATCCCGGCCGAGGTTATGGACACCTGCGGGCAGCAGGGCCATGTCTGTGGTATTAAAGTTAATTGCATACTATGATTTTCTTGGTTATCCTTCTCTTCCCCTAAAACTCATCATTTTAACTCTTGGACAATGGTTTTAAGATGATTTGAAGATGATTCCTTGAGCTCTATATTTAAAAAATCAAGAATCTTTAATGATGTGGTACCCTTATGGAAGGTTATTCTTTGTACTATATTAAGAGGAAATGCAGTTTGGAATCCGGATGACAACGAAATCTGGTTTTCAATAAAGAGGTTGCTTATTGGTATCATAACTCACTTTGATCTTCATGGTATTTAGAGTGATGAATTACTCAACAACGACTGCTCACAAGATGTTGGTTGACAATAATGTGTATTGATTGTAGTTGCCTCTAAATACATGCTACATGACCTAGGTACAAGATTGTTATAATAGGTGCATGAATCTTATGGTATTATTTTTTAAATGGCACCCTGTCAGCCAAAATTTGACTTTTATAATAAGACTTTGGGTAGAAACAAAACAATGAATTTCATTTGGGACAAGGTAATAGGTATCTGCAACACTCTGTTCTCCAAAATGTTTACTTTCAGTACCTGCTCTTGTTTTATCATTCCTACAATGGATACTTTCACATGGTTTTAGCTGGTATTGTAATAGTGATGTTGCAGGCTAATGAATGCATTACAATATCAGGCATCTTCATCCTTACTTGCTAAAATCTTTGCTCACATTTTCCCTGCCATATTTAATAGTTTTATAGTTTAAAGGTTTGGCTTGCATGAGGACATGCAAGATGCTTAGCATGGGGGGATGTTGGGCCTCCTTTTTGTCCAAATTTTTATGTTTTTTATCAAATAATTATATTCTTATGACTAGTGCTTTTATCATTATTAACCTATTATGCTGCTAATTAGAGGCATTCGTGGGAAATAATTATTAAATTATAAATTCTTCTTGTTAGTTAATTTGATTAGTGTTTTGTGTGTAAATTTCATTAATGAAATGCCTTCTTGGTGGTAGGTGAATAAGTCGGTTGCAGGAATGCATTTGAGTATGGAGTCACCTCATGCAAGAAGCAACAACTTGGGCTCACTGAAAAAGATTGAGAGCTATGTGTTGGAGCTTTTGCCTATGATTAGACATGATTTATTTGTTATTTTCTAATGACAATTTCACTGAGTTCATTAGCCAAAGAATTCAATTGCCGAAAGTCTCCATAAGTCAATTTTAACTAGCTACAACAAAGAGGAGTACGAAATTGCTGTAGGAGAAAATATGAATTTTGTGATCAATTGGGCCAAAATCTTGAGATTCCAACACACGAGTTTTGTTCAGAGCACCATCATCTAGGTTACCGAGAAAACATTTGGAAAACTTCATTACCATGCTGGAGATACGATCAGGGGAATATTCCAATGTAAATTTAATCATGTTGAACATGAACGACTTGGTCAATTCGGATTTGGTTGTGCACGCCTTGTTGAGTTAAGTGAAAAACATCAAATTTGGAGGATCAACACAACCTACGTGTGCCAAGTTTAATTAAAAATCTTAGCGAAGTTGATACTGCTATGCTTCATAGGCCAAGGCATCTGAGTGTTCTACAATAACAATAATTTTCTTTAGAAAGTAATGCATCTTACATTACAATAGCAAACAATATGATTACATTACACATATCATGGTTCAACTAAGTGGTAGTTAAGTTGGCTCCCACTCCAACCATATATGAGAAAAAGCCACCACCTAAACTCCACAATAAATAGAATCTGTACCTTTCACATACATTCCTATCCTAGCGGAAAAATGCATTGCTAAATCAGCTTCAAAAGTAGTAAAATCCTCAAGACAAGGGTTAGTTGTGTTGCAAAATCTTACCTTGCAATAAAATCCTCTTGTCAAAAGTTACATTGAATTTACATATATAGCAATAAAATTTTAAGAAGCTAACAATCTCTCAAGCTACATGAAAATTTCAGATATATCTATTCAGATTGACAACGTCACCATAAATATAATTGCGCACATAAAATTGCAACCAAATCAGAAAAAATCACACATATTTAAATACATTTTCGCTCCGATGCAAATAAAAATCTTTTGAATATATGTAGTCTTGTATAATATCGAATGAGAACAGTAAGAACCCTATGACTGAAATCCCTGTGAAGAATAATGTTCAATTCCACAACACTAAGAAGAATAATGTTCAATGGTAGCTCTAATTCATTGTGTGCTTGTTGGTTCAAAAACATAAATCTTTCTCAGGAAAACCACCGGAGCTTTCTAGCTGTGCAATGCCTCTGCCAGCAGTGCGTGAGGATAAAAGTTCCTCTAGAAGCCAAGATTGCACCTTCTAGCAACAACAACATCCTAGGAAAAGAGGAGCGATTTCCCTAATTCAACATTTTGTTTTGAAACTAATCTCATTTCCGGAAAATTGTTAATCTCCCTCCTATATTCTAATTAGTTGTTAAAATCAAAAATTGGTAATTCGATGTATATATATGTTTCCTAGAGTGGCAAAGGAAATGAATTAGTTAGTCAATCGATTAGACAGAAGGAATTTCTCAAATGTAAAGTCGAACTTCTGAGATGTAGATCCAACATTCAATTTTGCAGGAGGAAGGTAATATATATAGATATATAGATATAGAAGGGGGAGGCTAGGATCATAGGGAATGATGCTGGAACTTGCTATGAAATGCTGGATCATGAGAGGGGGCTAGCATTGCAACATTTGTATTATTTGATTTGATATTTGTGTAATTTTATTGCTGTAGTAATGAGAATTCACATTTCATTTACATTGATTGCATATTTTATTTAGTATTTGTGCAACTTGATTTTTGCAGCGATGTGAAGTTCGTCTTTAATTTACATTTCCAGGGTATTTTGAATTTATGAGATAATGTGTTAATGTAGTTTCCTTTTAGGTATAGTGAGAAATTTGGTTTTTGCAACAATGTGAAGTCTGTCTTTAATTTACATTTCCAGGGTATTTTGGATTTATGAGATAATGTGTTAATGTAGTTTCTTTTCAGGTATAGTGAGTTGGGAGATAGGAACCATCAATCAGCTCATTGTCTAGATTTTTTTAGGATTTTTTTAGTTTATTGCTATAATTATTTGTTTCGCTACCTGTGTTTGGTTGCATTTTCTGAGTTGTGTGTTACATTTCCTGAGTGTGGTGTGCTTGCTTCAATTTCGTTTTGCCATTTCCTTTATGTTTAAAATATTTTCCATTTGCTTTACGCTTTATGTTTAATTTCACATGCTTGATTAATAGTTTTAATTATTTGTGTTCTAGCAATTAAATTTAAAATAGAATATTAATTAACGTGTGCTTCTTATCAATTTATTTCAAAATGGAACATATATTAAGTTGCAGGAATTTAAATGGGAGTAATCATGGTATAAAACCAACTAGGGATCATTTAATTTGATATTCATATTTCTTGACACTTATAAATAACTTAAATTGTTTTATGAATTGATCTTGGGATTGTAAGGAGATCAAGTTTATTTAAATACCAAGGTTAGTTTAAATCTATTTTGAACATAATTAAAGTGTCCAAGAGTACTTTCGAAAATATCCTTGCTCAATTTGCATTGAATATTTTCATACACCTATGATTTCCTTCCATCAATAGTATTTGCAAGCAAAATTTTAAGTACCGATTTTAAGCGACATTTTAAGTACAAATCTTGAAGAAGCATTTTAAGTATAGCTTTTAAATAGTTATCTATTTCATGCCTTCATATTCGCAAGTGTATTTGTAGTTGATTAAGAAGTTTTGCACCCTTTTCCTGCATAGATTATTAATTTGTAGTATGTTCTTATAAAATGTCTTGTTTGTTTTCCCGCATGATTTCCTTTTTGCATTATTTATAGGGTTTTGATTGGACAAATCCCCGAGGCTATATTTTGGCATATATTGTGCTACGTCTCTAAGTCTTACGTTCCTTGTGGTTGACAATTTAAATGTGGGTGTAAATCTAGCATCTATACCTCCCAACATTTTGGCATTGTTGCCAGGGAGTCGTTGTAGGGTTAGGCCTCATGATTTCTTATGATTTTTCCCTTTCTTTCACAATAAAATTTTTAGATTAATGAGATTCCCCTTGCTTGCTGAGGCATACTGGATGGTATTTCCAAAAAGCAGAAGCAATGTTTTCCTTTCCGAAAATGAGTGATTTTATTTATTGTAAGTGAGTTTTGTTTCTTTTACTGCAATTGAGTTTTAGGAGTAATTTTTTATTAGGTAACTTTATTTTCCTCAATCTAGATTATTCAATTTCTGCAAAGTGTGATTTTCTTTTGTGCAAAGTGTGGATTTCTTTCTTTACTGCAATTGAAGTTGATTTATTTTTCGCTTTTACCTTTGTAGGGCAACTAGAGGGTGAAGATAATGGTAAGACATGAGTGAAGAGCCACACATCCACTTTTTCTTGGGGTCACTCCAAAGTTTGGTTTCCTGTAAATGAAGATTTCAAGTTTGATGCTTTCTAGCTAGAAAGAAAATGTCAGGAAGTGTGATGTTATTCCAAGAATTATCTCAAATTCTAGCAGAATCTGGAATCTCTACTTCACAGAAAATCATATTTTGGAATCAATCAAGGAAAGTTCTATTTCTCTGGAAGAGAAGACTCATGAAAATATTGAAGATCTTCCTAAGGAGACCAAGAAGTTGTCAATCATGCAATGAGTAGGAGCCATTAGAAGCAGAACATCTATCTGATTTGACCTTCACTTTAGAGGATAAAGAAAGAAATGTGGAGGATTTCCATGATGGACTGAATGTTACTCATGAATCAAGTGACCAAGAGTATATGGATCCCATAGAATCTTGGTTCCAAATGACTGTTAGTATCCACTCCTCATTTATCATTCGACAATTTGTAGCATCACATGAGTTATTGGAGCAGGTACCTCATGTTCTGGTATTTTCTTGCATATACTTTTCAAATTTGAACATGAGCATAATTATCCTTCTGTTGTGCACCTGGATGCATTTGAATTACTCCTATAGTTAAACTTAGGAGTTTTATGGTTCTTAGTGTAGGGTAGGGTAGAAGAATAAATTAATAAAGCTGTTATAATGCTATTAGGGTTTTGAATTTTAAATCATAGCCATTGAAATTTCTTTTGATCCGCATTAGTTTTTAACACACATATTTGTGACAAATATTTTTGAGTAAAATTCACTCTAATACCTCATGATTTTGCAAAAGTAACCATGATCAATCACTCTAATAAGTTGTCCTCTAGGACATATATTTTTATTTTTCCTTAGAAGGTACTATTTGAAAGCCCCCTATGGTGGAGCACTCTAGTAAAGATCATAATGAGTTTTCATGGGAACGCTAGCATTGTTGACTCAAAGAATATTTCAGTCATTATCTGGGATATTTTTGATAATTTTTTAAGGTAGAGGAACTAGCCAATAATGATTAGTCATTAAAAAAAATTTACGCCATCTTGTACTCTTAAGGAGTAGATCTGTCTCCCATATTATTAAGTAACCTTTAAGGTTAATCATAATAAGAGCTTACAAAATATTTAGGGGAGGATAGGAGGTCTCGTGATGAGCTGACCTACCACAATCATGAGACCTAACATGCATGACATTGTTTTTTTTGGTCACCAAGCTAGATGGATTTCAGCCAGAAGCTAGAATATAGGAGGTCTCATCACGAGCTGGCATGTTCATCCATGTTACTTCTTGTGAGTGGCACTGCCATCAGTTGGTTACCAAGCCAGGACAATGGCCTTGACCTAAAATTCAAATAATATAACTCTGAATCTATATTTAGTAAGTGGGACTAAGACATTTTGTTGGGTCAAAAGACATCCCTGCCAAGGTTATGGACACTTGCAGGCAATAGGGCCATGTCTGTGGTATTAAAGTTAATCGCATACCATAATTTTCTTGGTTATCCTTCTCTTCCCCTTAAACTCGTCATTTTAACTCTTGGAAAATGGTTTTAAGATGATTTTAACATGATGCTTTGAGTTATATCTTTCAAAAATCAAGAATATTTAATGATGTGGTACCCTTAGGGAAGGTTATTCTTTGTAATGCATTTTGGAATCTGGATGACAATGAAATCTAGTGTTCAATAAAGAGATTTCTTATTGGTATCATAACTCACTTTGATCTTCATGGTATTTAGAGTGATGAATTACTCAATGACAACTGCTCACAAGATGATGGTTGACAATAATGTGTATTGATTGTAGTTGCCTCTAAATACATGCTACATGACCTAGGTACAATATTGTTATAATAGGTGCATGAAACTTGCAGTATTCTTTTTTAAATTGCACCTTCTCAGCAAGAACTTGACTTTTATAATAAGACTTTGGGCAGAAACAAAACAATGAATTTCATTTGGGACAAGGTAACAAGTATGTGCAACACTCTTTTCTCCAAAATGTTTACTTTCAGTACCTACTCTTGTTTTATCTTTCCTACAATCGATACTTTCACATGGTTTTAACTGTTATTGTAATAGTGATGTTGCGGGCTAGTGAATGCATTACAATATCAAGCATCTTCATCCGTACTTGCCAAAATCTTTGCTCACATTATTATTTCATAGTTTTATTGTTTAAAGGTTTTTCTTGCACGAGGACGTGCAAGAAGCTCAACATGGGGGAATTTGGGCCACCTTTTTGTCCAAATTTTTACAATTTTTATCAAATAATTATATTCTTGTGACTAGTACTTTTATCATTATTAACCTATTATGCTGCTAATTAAAGGCATTCATGGGAAATAATTATTAAATTATAAATAATTCTTGTTAGTTAATTTGATGAGTGTTTTGTGTGTAAATTTCATTAATGAAATTCCTTCTTGGTGGAAGGTGAATAAGTCGGGTGCAGGAATGCATTTGAGTACAGAGTCACCTCATGCAAGAAGTAGCAGCTTGGGCTCAATGAAAAATATTGAGAGCTATGTGTTGGAGATTTTTCCTATGATTAGAGATTATTTAGTCATGATTTACTAATGATAGTTTCACTAAGTTCATTAGCTGAAGAATTCTATTGCCGAAAGTCTCAATAAGTCAATTTTAACTAGTTATGGCAAAGTTGAGTACAAAATTGCTAGAAGTGAAAATATGAATTTTGTGATCAAACGGGGAAAAATCATGAAATTACGACACACGGGTTTTCTTCAGAGCACTGTCATCCAGGTAACCTAGAAACCTTTTTGCAAAATTAGTTATCATGAAGGAGATATGATCAGGGGAATATTCCAACGTAAATTTAATTGTGTTGAATGTGAATGACTTGGTCAATTCGGATTTGGTTGTGCACGCCTTGTTGAGCTAAGTGAACAACATCAAATGTGGAGGATCAACTCGACCTACGTGTGCCAAGTTCAGTTACAAATATTAGAGCAGTTGATACTGCTATGCTTCATAACCCAAGGCATCTAAGTGGTCTACTATCACAATAATTTTCTTTGGAAAATAATGCATCTTACATTACAATAGCAAACAATATGATTACATTACACATATCATGTTTCGACTAAGTGGTAGTTAAGTTGGCTCCCACTCCAACCATATCTGAGAAAAATCCACCACCTGAACTCCACAATCAATAGAATATGTACCTTTCACATACATGCCTATCCTAGCGGAAAAATGCATGGCTAAATTAGCTTCAAAAGCATTAAAATTCTCAAGATAGGGGTTAGCTGTTTTTCCAAAACTTACCTTGCAATAAACTCCTCTTTTCAAAATTTATTGCATCTTCACGTATAGCAATAACATTTTAAGTAGCTAACAATCTCTTAAGCTACATGATAATTTCAGATATATCTATTCAGATCGACAACGTCACCATAAATATAATTGCACACATAAAATTGTAGCCAAATCAGAAAAAATGCACACATATTTAAATACATTTCCCCTCCTTATGCAAATAAAAGTCTTTTGAATATATGTAGTCTTCTATAATATCGAAAGAGAATAGTAATAACCCTATGACTAAAATCCTTGTGAATAATAATGTTCAATTCCACAGCACTAAGAATAATAATGTTCAATGGTAGTTCTAAGTCATTGCGTGCTTGTTGGTTCAAAAGCATAAATCTTTCTCAGTAAAACCACCAGATCTTTCTAGTTGTGCGATGCCTCTTCCAGCTGTGCGTGAGGAAAAAAATTCCTCTAGAAGCTAAGATTGCACCTTCCAGCAACAACATCATCCCAGGAAAAGAGGAGTGATTTCCCTAATTGGACATTTTGTTTTGAAACTAATCTCATTTTCGGAAAATTGTTAATCTCCCTACTATATTCTGATTAGTTGTTAAAATCCAAAATTGGTAATTCAACGTATATATATGTTGCTTGGAGTGACAATGGAAATGAATTAGTTAGTCCACTGATTAGACAGAAGGAATTTCTCAGATGTAAATTCAAACTTCTGAGATGTAGATCCAACATCAAATTTTTCAAGATGAAGGTGATATATATATATATATCTCGAAGGGAGAGGCTAGGATCGTAGGGAATGATACTGGAACTTGCTATGAAATGCTAGATCATGAGATGGGGCCAGCATTATAACATTTGTATTATTCGATTTGATATTTGTGTAATTTTATTGTTGTAGTAATGAGAATTCACATTACATTTACATTGATTGGATTTGATTTAGTATTTGTGCAATTTTATTTTTGCAGCAATGTGAAGTCCATATTTAATTTACATTTTCAAGTTATTTTGAATTTATGAGATAATGTGTTAATGCAGTTTCTTTTCAGGTATAGTGAGCAATTTGATTTTTGTAGCAATGTGAAGTTCGTCTTTAATTTACATTTCCAGGGTATTTTGAATTAATGAGATAATTTGTTAATGTGGTTTATTTTTAGGTATAGTGAGCTGGAGATCAGGCCCATCAATCATCTCATTGTCCAGATTTTTTTACGATTTATTTAGTTTATTGCTATAATAATTTGTTTCGCTGCAGCTGTAGGTCTGCTTGTGTTTGGTTGCATTTTCTGAGTTGTGTGTTTCATTTCCTGAGTGTGGTGTGCTTGCTTCAATTTCATTTTTCCATTTCCTTTATGTTTAAAAGATTTTCCATTTCCTTTACGCTTTATCTTTAATTGCACAAGCTTGATTAATAGTGTGAATTATTTTTGTTCCAACAATTAAATTTAAAATATAATATTAATTAACAAGTGCTTCTTATCAATTTATTTCACAACGGAACATATATTAAGTTGCAGGAATTTTGAATGGGATTAATCATGGTATAAAACCAATGAGGGATCATTTAATTTCATATTCATATTGCTTGGCACTTATAAATAACTTAAATTGTTTTATGAATTGATCTTGGGATTGTAAGGAGATCGCGTTTATTTAAATACCAAGATTAGTTTAAATATATTTTGAACATAATTAGAGTGTCCAAGAGTACTTTCGAAATTATCCTTGCTCAGTTTGCATTGAATATTTTCATACACCTATGATTTCTTTCCATCAATAGTATTTGCAAGCAACATTTTAATTACCGATTTTAAAGCGGCATTTTAAGTAAAAATCTTGAAGAAGCATTTTAAGTATAGATTTTAAATATTTCTTTCTTTCATGCTTTGATATTCGCAAGTGTATTTGTAGTTGATTAAGAAGTTTTTCACCTTTTTCTTGTATAGATTATTAATTCGCAGTATGTTATTTTAAAATGCCTTGTTTGTTTTCCTGCATGTTTTCCTTTCTGCATTAGTTCTACTGTTTTTATTCGACAAATCCTCGAGGCTGTATTCTTGCATATATTGTGCTACATCTCTAAGTCTTACACTCCCCCGGGTTGACAATTTAAATGTGGGTGTGAATATATCATTTATACCTCCCAAAGTTTTGGCATCATTGTTGGGGAGGCGTTGTAGGATCAGGCCTCGTGATTTGTTATTGTTTTTCCCTTTCTTTTACAATAAAATTTTTAGATTAATGAGATTCCCCTTGCTTGCTAAGGCATACTAGACGGTATTTCCAGAAAGTTCACAAGCCAAGTTTTCCTTCCCGCAAATGAGTGATTTTATTTACTGCAAGTGAGTTTTGTTTAATTTACTGCAGCTGAGTTTTAGGAGTAATTTATTTTATTAGGTAAATTTCTTTTCTACAATCTAGATTATTCAATTTCTGCAAAGTGTGATTTTCTTTCCTGCAAAGTGTGGATTTCTTTCTTTACTACAATTGAAGTTGATTTATTTTTTTATTTTACCTTCATAGGGCAACTAGAGGGCAGAGATGACGGTAAGACATGAGTGAAGAGCCACGCATCCACTTTTTCTTGGGGTCACTCCAAAGTTTGGTTGCCCATAAACAAAGATTTCAAGTTTGATGCTTTCTAGCTAGAAAGAAAATTTCGGGAAGTGTGATGTTATTCTAAGAATTATCTCAAATTCTAGCAGAAGCTGGAATATCTCTCCTTACAGAAAAATCATATTTTGGCATCAATCAGAGAAAGGTCTATTTCTTTGGAATAGAAGACTCATGAAGATCTGGAAGATCTTCCTAAGGAGACCGAGAAGTTGTGGATCATTCATGATGAGGAGGAGACATTAGAAGCAGAACATTGATATGATCCAACCTTCACTTTAGAGGATAAACAAAACAATGTGGAGGATTTGCATGATGGACTAAATGTTACTCATGAATCAAGTAACCAAGAGTATATATGGATCCCATATAATCTTGGTTCCAAATGATTGTTAGTATCCACTCCTCAATTATCATTCGACAATTTGTAGCATCACATGAGTTAGTGGAGCTATTACCTCATGTTATGGTATTTTCTTGCATATAATTTTCAAATTTTAACATGAGCATAATTATCCTTCTGTTGCGCACCTAGATGCATTGGAAGTACTCCTATACTTAAACTTAGGAGCCTTATGCTTCTTAGTGTAGGGTAGGGTAGAAGAATAAATTAATAAAGTTGTTATAATGCAATTAGGGTTTTGAATTTTAAATCATAGCCATTGAAATTTCTTTTGATCCACATTAGTTTTTAACACACATGTTTGTGACAAATATTGTTGAGTAGAATTCACTCTAATACCTCATGATTTTGCAAAAGTAACCATGATTAATTACTCTTATAAGTTGTCATCTAGGATATATATTTTCAATTTCCCTTAGAAGGTACTATTTGAGAGACCCCTATGGTGGACAAGTCTAGTAAAGATCATAATGAGCTGTGATGTGAACTCTAGCATTTTTTACTCAAAGAATATTTCAGTCATTATCTGGGATATTTTTAATAAGTTTTTAAGGTAGAGGAACTAACTAGTAATGATTAGTCATTAAAAAAAATTTATGCCATCCTGTATTCTTAAGGAGTATATCTATCTCTCTTAGACCATCAACACCACCCTCTCTTGATTTCAATCCCCCACCATTAAGGGCTTATTGACCTCAAAAATTATAACATCATCCATTTCAACAAATTAATAGATCCATCATTTTACTTGGCCTTGCATGACCATCATTGTAATTCTATTTTACTTCGACATTTACCATTAGCATGGGACATGCCTACCTCATTTGTATCAATAATTTTGAATGTCAGTGTTTTAGACTATGCAATCAACAAATTTGATGACACCAGTCTCACATACCAATATTCCCACCGTATAATCAAGTAAAATTCAACCCCAAATCTTTATTTTCCATTAGAACAATCTAACTATGCAATATTTTCCAGAAGAGCATCTATAAAATAAGATCCAAGCCAAGGAATTCAGAGTCATTTAAAGCACATATATGCTGAAAAATATTCACAGAAGGAACAATGGATTGAGAAAGAGAGAGAGACAAGGCCTATCCCTCAAGAGAGATTGAAGTAAAGTTATAGTGGATGAGGTGGAGTTATAGTTTATTCTACAAGAGTTATAATTACTTATGGTCTTTTCGTTGGTTTGTATCTGTAAGATGATATATTTGTCTATTTCTTTATATGTGTAACATCTATGTTTTCAACCAATTTTTTTTTCATATATAGTACTCATGCTAATCATACAACATGTATTGACCGTCACTTTCCGACATATAACCTCTATTAACATTTTACTATGTTGTACTTTTAATCTTCCATTACCTAGAACATATATTCATTTTGTTAAAATGAATAGTCTACAATGACTATGTGACCATATGTCGTATGGAACTATTCCCTTTCGTTTTATATGGACATCTTAACATAATAGTTAAATTTCCATTTAAACTATTAATATAGTTAAATTTCCTTTTAATTCCTCCTTTCATTTCTTCATTCAATCGTCCTAAATATGGATCTTCATGGAGATTCGAAACATCGACATATATTCTCTGACACTGTGGAAAATCTAGATTCTTTTTCATCAATTGATAACCACAAAAGCTTGAAAACCAAAATAGTTAAATTTCCATTTTGAATAATAGTATAATTCCTCCCCTCAAGTTAATTAATTATACCCTTCCTAAGCATAATTTATCCCGAATCAAATAACTTAGCTCTAACTTTTATTTTAAAAAATTTCACACATATATATGTTCGGCCATATATGCATATTTTTACTTGTAGGAGAAATCATCTGGATCTAACTTTACTCTATAAGATATTTATATTTCATAGGCTTGAAACGTGTATAAAACCCTTATCAAGAGTCAACATACGTTGATATATATTTATATCCATCTTTTCTCTTAACCCATCCTTTTACATGTAAATCTCTTGATGCACGTTATTAACCTAATCCTCTCTATATTAATTTATATCTTAAGTTAACTTTGGCCATAAGGTATGGGAAATCTCTATTTTTAGATATATATATATATATATTTGTATGGTTCCATTTGTGATTGTCATAATTATTCACATACCCATTATTCTACTATGGGAACCTTATGACTGTTTTATCTTACCTTAAGGACTAAATCCTTCCCCTCATAAGTTTACAAGAGAATAAGAATACTTTATCATCGAATTCAATGTTAAGTGATATCACGTCAACTCTAACAGATTGATCCGTATGCCACTTACCATCGAAGATATACTTACATGTTATCTTATAAAAAATCATATAGCATCCAAAGGTTATAAATTATTGCATTTCGTTTATATATCTAGTTTCATTACGGCTTCACCACGTCATCCTCGCTAAATACGTTACATGAGTTGGCCCTTCTACCTGTTCATTTTAACACCACAATTATTTATTGAATTCATATCTATCACTCCCAACTCTAAATTTATGCATAACCCACTACACCTGGTTTAACACATCATTGTTTTATTGGTACTGGGCTTTAAATGCGATTGAGTTCCCATGTCCTAAACACACCAACTCCTACAAACCAAATATTTCTAGGGATCATATTCATTAAATTACAATACTAGGTCAACTGGATCATTCGTGGATGAAGTGACAATTCAATCCACGTGAATTCTCCCAATTTCCACCACTTGGACGGTGAGGATTCTCTCGGAGTTGGGTTTAGGTTTTACATGAATTATTTTAGGTTGGTGAGTCTACTATGTGACCCTTTCAACTTTTCTTTGTGGTTTAATGGTCTGTCTGTAAATTTCTTAGTTTCTCGGGTTCAGCCACAAATTTTCAATTTTCGTTGGAGATGCATCCTTTACCTCGGAGGCATTTTGAGAGGTTTTCCTCTCCAGCTTTACCACAGCATTTGGTTCTCACATGTATGAAATCTATTTTTTTCTCAGAGAGTAATTTCATTTATTTACTTGCCCATTTTGAACTATAATAGTATTTCACCCCTCCTCTCCAATTTGCAAGTTCACGATAATTAGAGGATTTTGTTAAAGGATGAGTTGGGACTTCTTCTGATGTCATCGCTAAGAATGATTTGGTATTCCCTACTCATGTTTCTCAGGTAGCATCATTTTTTTCATGGCTATAACTCATCCTTAATGATCTTCTATTTTTTACTTATGTCTTAAGTCATGCGTATTTTTAGTTTTATAGCTATTGGGTTTGATTATCTCGGCCTTTTTCTGAGAGGCCTAAACCTCATGCACCATATTCTATAGAAGACTCCATTCCATAGCTATTATATATTTTGGAATTTCTTCTTAGGGTTACTTCATACATTGAGTTTAGTTTAGCTGATAATTTCTGCATTATTTTCTAACTCATCCGCTTGGCTAATCAGATATTTACAAGTTTGAATCCTCTCCAATCACACATCATTCATCCCCTTGGAATTATGATGCACTGTCATTTGCCCAAATTGCAATTAGACCATTAAGTTCCTCCCGTATTGAACTATCAATGTATTTATTTAATTTCTCCATGCATTCTCTTTATTTTTTGGTCGTTTATGGCTTTAATTTGTCAAACTGATGAATATTAGTTTAGTCCAACCCACTTTATTTAATGTTGGAATCTCATAGATGTTTATTAAAACTTTGGGTTTGTCATATAGCGAAGCCAAGCGCAGAAAGTTTCTAGCATTTTCTCCTTCGGTCCCATTTTGTTTTCGCCTCATGGTTTCGTGATGTATTCCAGGTAGAATACGTATTTATTCACTGTTATATCATCCTCATATACATTAAACTTAATACTATCGCCTTGCATTTGCAACTCGGTCCTCCGAGACACTTACAAGTATTTAATGAATTTTGTGGCCTTTATTAATTTTGGTGGTGACATTTTCCAATGTCAATTGAGAAAATGTATTTTTGTCGTTCTGAATGCAATTTTGAATACTATGCATTACATAGGAGTTTTCTTCAACACATGGTTTATGAAAGTATTTTCATGACTCCAGAAGACTAGATTTAATCTCATGTTTTCTTAATTCAAATATCTCTCATAATGTTCTAATAATTAAATTTCCACTTAATCTATTTAGCTTTAGAATGTACACTAAGTACTTCTCTGCAATAATTTATCCTTGTTTTATTATTGCAGTTTGAACATTCTTTATCTATGCCTAAGGTAATTCTTTATCCCTTTTTTACTTGGAAACCTATCATTTCCTCTTGTTTTTATATTTCAGATCTAGAACTAATTCCCAGTTTTGTATTATGCAGGTATATTTCCCATATTACTGGGTTTGCCAACTACTATTATACTTTTCTTTTCAAACATAATGGTGGACCTTTTTCTCTTCAGGTTGGTCAAGCAACTTACCTTGGCATTTTCTGATATACTACCTCAATATAGTTACAGATATATTGTCCATTTTATATTTTATGAGACAGAGTTCTCACTTTCTATAATTTAATAATACCAAGTTGGGTTATGAACTATGTACATTTGGGGATTTATATCCTTAACCTACATAACTTTGTAGTATGTTTGAATAGATTCTCTCATTTTTAATTAATTAACTTTATAGTTCATGAGTCATGATTTTCTTAAAGACTGAACTTTAGATATTGTAATAATTGCTAAGTTCCTCCTTTCAACTTCTTACTATGACAATCTCAATTCTAGTATTTCCTTTCTTAGTTATATTACTGTCTGTAATTTAATTGAATGACTAATTTTAATATGCACTGCTCTACATATTTATTTTCCTTCTACATTAATTGATTGATCGAATTTGATGATAATGCTAAGACAGTAATATAATTCAGAACTAAATTCTGAATTCATCTTGAACAAATAATTCCATTTCTGTCTAGTATATTTCAGTTCATAATATATTTTTCCTGTTTATGCTACTGCAAAGGATTTTTCTTGACTGTACTAATACATACTATTGGTCAGGCATATGTATTTTCCTTTTGTATTAGTGTCCTAATAGAAGTTTCTGATTTGGAAATTAACATTAGAACAGTAATATTATGCAGTATTAATTTTATGAGAGTCGCCTAATCCTCTGATCTAAATATTTAATAAGGTTTAGACATTCTGAGAGTTGGTACTCGCGAGGTTCTTGTCTATACAACTATATGAAGGATCACTATATTTATTATATTCTACTCTATTAATTTTACAGAACTACTCTTGAATAGATGAAATGAAGTATAATTCCACAATTTTCACTTCACCATAATAATCATAACCGTACTAAATTTCTAACTTAAATTGAAATTAGCTGGTGCATACCAATTAAGGTAAACTAGGTTCCACCCAACTTTTCAGCTCTTTCTCCACAACTCCCCCTGAGCAGAGATCAAATTATCCAGCCATAGACAACCTCTTGTCTATCTAGAATCTTCTTATCTAAGCCTTCTTTCCCATCATCTTGTTTCCTTAACTGCGTCCAGTTAAATCAGGATGTTGTTTTCCTTTTTGCCTAGGCTTTCCTTTTGTTTCTTACAAAAAGGTACTTTAAAGCTATCTTTTCCTCTTTCTAGCTTTATTCCACCTCTTCCCAGTAACTTCCTCTTTACTAGGGTATATTTTTAGATTTTTATCTCTAATCTAAATTTCTATATTTAATTTATTTTCTCCAAGGATTTTTGGAGTACTCGAAAAGTCTTATGATCCTTATCCATCCTCATGGATTTCAATTCTTGATCTCTAATCATTATCTAGTCTTTGCACCATTAATTCCATTTTCATTTTATTAATATAATTTAATAAAATGTTTCCACTATAGATATTTTTCCTTGGTATCCACTTTGACCCTTAGAGCCTTTGACTGTCTGTTTTTAAAAGCAAAAAATTAGGGACATTACATATTCCCCCTCTAAAACAGAACACCGTCCTCGGTGTTACTAATTACGATGTCGATTTCTCAACTAGGGATGAAGATTCATCCTTCATCTTATTCTCTTGCTCCCAACAGTTTCTTTAGAGTACAAGTACATTCTCTTTAACTCATGTTATTTATATCTATTTACCATTGAACAATCTTGGGTAACTTATATGTTACTTCGTTAAACAATTCCAGCTTGCTTGAATTTTTCCTTCTTTTAATAAACTGCACCTAATTTGATCAACCAAAACAGGTTGTTTATCATTCATACGTTTAAATTTCTTTTCAATTATTACCAGTCTCTTTTTTCCTACACATATTCTATACTTCTACTGATAGAATGCCTACAATTTTCAATTATTTTTAACTCTTTTGGTCCAATTCTATTTCTAGAAGTATTCAATCAACGATAACTTATTCAACATCCTTACCTTCTATTTTATTATCATTACTTCTATCCTTCAAGTATATACTTGAACTTTGAAGGATATTCTTCTCAATTTGTGGTCCTTTCACTCCACACCTTTTATCATTCTCTTTTCTTGCCAATCATAGTTAAATTTATCCTACTATTAGTAGTTTTCAGTATTATTGGTTTCCGAAATTCAGGAGACAAAATTCCTCATTTCTCTCCTTATAGCTAGTAGGTAGGCAGTTTTTAACATTATCCTACCTTTTCCTTTTCTTTTATTATATAAGTTAACTAGCGAAGCGGGTTGGTGAGTTTTGTAACAAATCAACAATAGTAATTTGTCCCAACCTAAGCTCCTAAAACTCTTTGGATTTTTCATCCTATGATCGGTCATTCAGATATCTATTATAATTTTTAAATTTGAACATCTTTCTCAGTGATAGTTTTCTCATTTTTTTTCCTCCCACTACAAGATAGACTTACCTTGAAATTTGTAAATATCCAACGCAGCTTTCAAATTTCTTTCATACTCACACTTGAAAATACTTTCCCATGTTTAGAAGCCAAGCTTATTTATCTTCCTCCTCCTTTCCATCATAGGAGGAAGGCTTGATTTTTTGGAATTCACCCTGTAATTCCTTGTTCCTTCTAGACTGTTATCTAAAGGTTTCATCCTCCTCAGACTCTTCTAAGTGTTTTTCAATTGCATCATTTCTCTTTGCATACTATGCATCATAGCCATCAATGGCACATTAGGATCTAATGGATTTTCTTCACCACCCATATCCACATATAGCGCATCCCATTTTCTCATGGTTTGCACCTCTATGGTTCTACACTATTTCACTGTACATAAAAGTAAACATTAGTGAAAAATTAGTTTAATAAACAATTTACAACAACAAAATTTTTCTCTGGTGTGAGAATACATTATTTCCCAGTGTTTTAAGATGGGCTCTCATACCATTTGTAACATCTCCATTTTCAACCAATTTGTTTTTCATATACAGTACTCATGCTAATCATATACCATGTATTGACCATCACTTTCCAACATATAACCTCCATTAACATTTTACTATGTTGTACTTTTAATCTTCCATTACTTGGAATAGATATTCATTTTGTTAAAATGAATAGTCTATAATGACTAGGTGACCATATGTCGTGTGGAACTATTCCCTTTCATTTTATATGAACATCTTAACATAATCAATAAATTTCCCTTTTAACTATTAATATAGTTAAATCTCCCTTTTAACTAATAGTATAATTCCTCCCCTCAAGTTAATTAATTATAACCTTCCTAAGCATATTATCTCCCCAATCAAATAACTTATTTCTAACTTTTATTTTAAAAGCTTTCACACACATATATGTTTGGCCCTATATGTATATTTTTACTCGTAAGAGAAATCACCTTGATCCCACTTTCCTCTATAAGATATTTACATTTCATAGGCTTGCAAGGTGTATAAAAACCCTATCAAGTGTCAACATACGTTGATAAATATTTATATCCATCTTTTCTCTTAACCCATCCTTTTACATGTAAATCTCATGATGCACCTTATTAACCTATTCCTCTCTATAGTCATTTATATCTTGGGTTAACTTTGGTTATAAGGTATGGCCTATATATATATATATATATATATATATATATATATATATATATATATATATATATATATTAGTATGGTTCCATTTCTAATTTTCATAATTACTCACATACCCTTCATTCTACTATGGGAACCTTATGACTGGTTTATCTTACCTTGAGGACTAAATCCTTCCCCTCATAATTTTACAAGAGAATATCAATAATTTACCATCGAATTCAATGTTAAGTTATATCATGTTAACTCTAACAGATAGATCTGTATTCCACTTACCATGGAAGATATACTTGCATGTTAGCTTATAAGAAATCATACAGCATCCACAGGTTATAAATTCTTGCATTTCGTTTACATATCTAGTTTCGTTACGGCTTCACCATGTCACCCTTGTTAAATACGTTACATGTTTTGGCCTTTCTACCTGTTCCTTTTAACACCAAAATTATTTATTGAATTCATATCTATCACTCCCAACTGTGAATTTATGCATAATCCACTACACCCGGTTTAACACATCATTATTTTACGGTTACTGGGTTTTAAATGCGATTGAGTTTCCGTGTCCTAAACACACCAACTCCTGCAGACCAAATATTTATAGGGATATGATTCATTAAATTATAGTACTCGGTCACGTGGATCATTCGTGGCTGAAGTGACCATTCAATCCACGTGAATTCTCTTGATTTCTGCAATCTCGATGGCGAGGATTCTCTCATAGTTGGGTTTAGGATTTACACGAAATCTATTAGGTTGGTGAGTCTACTCTATGAACCTTTCGATTTTGTTCTCTGGTTTAATGTTCTGTCTGTAAATTTCTTGGCTTCTCAGCTTCATCCACAAATTTTCAATTTTCATTGCAGATGGATCCTTTACCTCGAAGGCCTTTGTGGAGGTTTTCCTATGCGGATTTACCACAGCGTTTGGTTCGCACAGGTACGAACTCTATTGTTTTATAAGAGAGTAATTTCATTTATTTACTCACCCTTTTTTAGTTGTAATAGTATTTTACCCCTCCTTTCCAATTTGAAGCTTCACGGTAATTAGAGGATTTCGTTCAAATATGGGTTGGGAATTCTTCCGGCGTCATTGCCAAGAATGATTTGGTATTCCCTACTCACGTTTCTCAGGTAGCATCATTTTGTTCATGGCTATAACTCATGTTTAATGATCTTCTATGTTTTATTCTATTGTAAGTCATGCATTTTTTTAGTTTTATAGCTATTGGGTTTGTTTATCTCGGTATTTTCTGAGAGGCCTAAACCTCACGCACCATCTTCTACAGAAGACTCCATTCCATAGTTATTATATATTCTAGAATTTATTCTTAGGGTTACTTCATAATTTGAGTTTAGCTTCGCTGATAATTTCTACGTTATGTTCTAACTCACCCGCTTGGCTAATCAAATATTTCCAAGTTCGAATCATCTTTGATCACACAACATTAATCCTCATGGAATTACGATGCACCGCCATTTGGCCAAATCACAATTAGACCTGTAAGTTCCTCCAACACTGAACTCTCAATGTATTTATTTCATTTCTCCATGCATTCTCTTCATTTTATGGTTGTTTATGGATTTAATTTAGAAACCTGATGAATCTAAATTTAGTCCAACCCACCTTATTTAATGTTGGAATCTCATAGATTTTTTTTAAACCTTTTAGTTTTTCATATATACAACCGAAGCCCTGAAATTTTCTCGCATTTTCTCCTTCGGTCCCATTTGGTTTTCGCCTCTTGGTTTCATCATGTATTCCAGGTATAATATGTATTTATTCATTGTTATCTCGTCCTCATATACATTAAACTTAATGCTATCGCCTTGCCTTTGGAACTCGGTCCTCTGAGACCCTTACAAGTTTTTAATGAATTTCGTGGCCTTTATTAATTTCGCAGTGACATTTTTCAGTGTCAATTGAGAAAATGTATTTCCGTCGCTCCGAATGCAATTTTGAATAATCTGCATTACAAAGGAGTTTTCTTCTACACATGGTTTAGGAAAGTATTTTCATGACTCCAGAAGCCTATATTTATTATCATGTTTTTTAATTCAAATATCTCTCATAATGTTCTGATAATTAAATTTTCACTTAATCTATTTAGCTTTAGAATGTACACTAAGTACTTCTCTGCAATAATTAATCCTCGTTTTATTATTGTAGGTTGAACATTCTCTATCTATGCCCAAGGTAATTATTTATCTCTTTTTAAATTTGAAACCTATAATTTCCTCTCTTTTTTATATTCCAGATCCAGAACTAATTCCTAGTTCTGTACTATGCAGGTATTTTTCCCATATTACTGGGTTTTCCAACTACTATTATACTTTTCTACTCAAACATAATGGTGGACCTTTTTCTCTTCATGTTGCTATAACAACTTACCGTGGCATCTTCCGATATACTATCTCAGTGTAGTTACAGAGATATTCTCCATTTTATATTGTATGAGAGAAATTTCTCACTTTGTATAATTTAATAATACCAAGTTGGGTTATGAACTGTGTACTTACGGGGATTTATAATATCCTTAACCTACATAAATATGTAGTATGTTTGAAGAACTTATTTCCTTTTTAATGAATTCACTTTATAGTTCATGATTCATGATTTTCTTAAAGACTGAACTTCATATATTGTAATAATTGCTAAGTTCCTCTGTGCAACTTCCTACTATGACGATCTCAATTCTAGTATTTCCTTTCTTAGTTATATTACTATCCATAATTTAATTGAATGAGTAAGTTTAATATGCATTGTTCTACATATTTATTTTCCTTATACATTAATTGATTTATCGAATTTCATGATAATGCTAAGAGAGTAATATAATTCAGAACTAAATTCTAAATTCATCCTCAACAGAAAATTCCATTTATGTATATTATATTTCAGTTCATAATCTATTTTTCCTGTTTATGTTACTGCAGAGGAGTTTTATTGACTCTAATAATACATTATTGGTCTGGAATATGTATTTCCCTTCTGTATTAGTGTCCTAATAGAAGTTTTTGATTTGGAAATTAACATTAGAACAATAATATTAAGAAGTAATAATTTTCTGAGAGTCACCTAATCCTCTGATCTAAATATTTAATAATGTTTAGACATTCTGAGAGTTCGTACTCATTAGGTTCTTGTCTATACAACTATATGGAGGATAATTATATTAATTATACTCTACTCTTTTAAATGTACAGAACTACTTTTTAACAGATGAAATCAAGTATAATTCCACAATTTTCACTTCATCATAATAATCATAGCATTACTAAATTTCTAACTTAAACTAAAATTAGTTGGTGCATACCAATTAAGGTAGACAATGTTCCACCCAACCTTTAGCTCTTTCTCCACATCTCCCCCCGAGGAGAGACCAAATTCCCCAGCCATAGAAAACCTCTTGTCTATCGAGAATCTTCTTATTTAAGCCTGCTTTCTGATCATCTTGTTTCCTTAACTGCGTCGAGTTAAATCAAGATGATGTTTTCCTTTTTTCCTAGGCTTTCCTTTTGTTTCTTCCATAAAAGTAACTTAAATCTAGATTTTCCTCTTTCTAGCTTTATTCCACCTCTTCTCACTAGATTTTTCTTTACTGGGGTATCTTTTTAGATTTTTATCTCCAATCTAGATTGCTATATTTATTTATTTTTCTCCAAGGATTTTGGAGATTTGGGAAAGTCTTATGATCCTCTTGGAGATCTGGGAAAGTCTTATGATCCTTATCCATCCTCATGGATTCGGATTCTTGATCTCTAATCATTATCTATTCTTTGCACCATTAATTCATTTTTCATTTTATTAATTTAATTTAATAAAACGTTTCCCCAATAAATATTTTTCCTTGGGGTCCACTTTGACCCTTAGAGCCTTTGACTGCATATTTTTTAAAGCAGAAAATTAGGGACATTACAATATGAGTAATTGTGTGGTTTTATTATCTTATGAATCATGTATATAACCTTGTTATTATAGTAACAATTGACCTATTTTATGTTACCATCTAACAAAAGGTTATTTCATCTTCATATGCATGATGGAGGGAAATAATTACTGACATACTGTCAAACCAGGAGGTAACTCCGCAAATTAGAATGTGTATTAGCTGAAGAATGTACATGCATTTATACATGGAGGTGAGGCTATTGGGATTCATCTCCCAATGACTCTTGGCCTTCCTTATTTCCTAATATTATTTATTATACAAAATTAAATATCCACACCCATCCCATAGGATTAGGTGTCAACATTCCCCCCTTTAATCCGAAGGGATGTTGGTGAGCCCAAGCATCGATCTGAACTTTTCAAACTTTTCTCTTCCAAGAGCTTTGGTGAAGATATCAGCAGTTTGCTCATTTGTGGAACAATGATGTAGATGGATGGTTTTGGCCTGAACATGATGTCGAATTAGATGGTATTTTGTATTGATGTGCTTTGTTCGATCATGGAACTTTGGGTTCTTGGCCAACATTATTGCAGAAGTGTTGTCGATCATGAGTGGTGTGGAGTACATTTGTTTCATCTGCAAATCTTCCAGGATTTTACGGAGCCACACAATTTCCTTTGTTGCTTCAGCTGCTGCCACATATTCTGCCTCGATCGTGGAATCTGCTGGAACTGACTATTTGCATGATCTCCATGAGACAGATCCTAATCCAAGACTCATGGTGTAACCTGTAGTAGACACCCCTGTTTCTTTGTCGCCATCAAAGTCTGAATTAGAGTATCCGATCAAGCTGAAGTTGCCTACCTGTGTATATTTGAGTCCAAAGTCTTGAGTCCCATTCAAGTACCTTAGCACTCTTTTTGCAGCAGACCAATGTCCTTCACAAGGTTTTTGCATGAACCTTGAGAGGATTCCAACAGCAAATGAAATGTCAGGTTTGGTGGTGGTCAGGTAGATAAGACTTCCTATAAGCTGTATATACTTAGTTGCATCCTCAAATTCCTTCCCTTCAATAGATGTGAGCTTCAAGTTTTGTTCCATTGGAGTGGTTAAGGGATTACATTCATCCATGCCAAACTTGTTCTAGAGATCTCCAATGTACTTCTTTTGAGAAAGAAATATAAATTTAGGATGTTGAATTACTTCAATACCGAGATAGTAATGAACATGACCCAAATCAGTCATTTCAAAACCTTTCTTCAATTCTTTCTTCATGGATGCAATATAGCTCTCATTATTCCCTGTTATCAAAAGATCATCTACATATACCACAAGATATACAACTGTTTTTCCAACTTTCTTAACAAACAAAGTTGCATCATCGAGATCAAAATGTTTGAAGTCAAGTTTCAGAAGATGCTCAGTTAATTTCTCATACCAGGCTCGTGGTGCTTGCTTGAGGCCATACAAGGATTTTATAAGCTTGCAAACTTTGTGTTCTTGACCCTTTACAACAAATCCTTCTGGCTGGGACATATAAACTTTCTCCTTTAGATCTCCATTCAAAAAAATTGTTTTTACATCCATCTGATGGACTTTCCATCCATTCTGAGCTGCTAAGGCAAAGAGAGTCCGGATGGTAGTCCATTTTGCTATGGGAGAAAAAGTTTCTTCATAATCGATTCCTTATTTTTGTGCAAAACATTTTGCCACAAGCCTGGCCTTGTGCTTGTCAAGTGAGCCATCTTCTTTGTACTTGTTCTTGTAGACCCACTTACAGCCAATTGGTTTCATTCCCAAAGGCGGATCAACCAGCTTCCAAGTGCCATTCTTTATCAAGGCATCATACTCCTTCTGCATCGCTTCCTTCCATTCATCATGAGAAGCAACTTCTTTGAAGGAAGTTGGTTCATGATCTGTAGACAAAATCAATTCACAGTTATAATCAATATCCATATCAACAGGAGAATCAGAATTATCTACATCACCTTCGATTTGTTGAGTGGAACTTCTTGTTCCTATTTTTCCAACCTCATCAGGATGAAAATTCTCCAGTGTCTTTGTCAGCCATTTGGGAGGACCTTTCTGAGATGGCCCAGGCTGGTCATTTGACTGAGTTGGGATTGATTCAAGATTCAATCTCCCAATTCTGTCAATCACATCATCCAATGTGTCATCCATGGTTGTTTCTTCATGTGGGGGAGAGAGTGCTTCAGGACATGATTCCACAGTTTGATTCAATATCGGAATCCCCTCTTCAAGATGTGGAATCTCATTATCAAATTCTTGGAAAGACTTTGCATGTGTGCATCTATCCAGGCGATCAAGTTGCCTCTCAACAACCTTGTCACTCTTGGAAGATTCAAGAAATATGACATCTCTTGCTATTACAAACTTCTCATTAGCTTCATCATAGAGACGATATCCTTTGGAGGTATTGGAGTACCCTAAGAAGATACATTTTCTACTTATAGCACCAAGTTTTTTCCTTTGACCCTTGGGTATCAAGGCATAACAGGTGGACCCAAATACCCTGAAACGCTTTACCGAAGGAATGTGGCCATGCCACATTTCAAAATGAGTTTTGTTTCTAATTGAACTTGAAGGACACCTATTCTTTATGTAAACAGCACATAAAACTGCATCAGCCCAAAACATCAATTTCACATTCTTGAAAAATAACATGGAACGAACCATATTTAAGATAGTTCTGTTCATTCTTTCAGCTACACCGTTCTGTTGTGGATTATATGGCACAGTTGTTTGATGTTTGATTCCATGTTGAAGAAGATAATTTTCAAATTCGTTTGAAGTGTATTATTTTCCATTATCAGTACGTAGAGAGCCAATATGTGTTTGTGCATCATTTTCAATCCATGCATGAAAATTCTTGAAAGTTTGAAAAGCATCAGACTTATTCTTCAATAAGTAAATCCAACACATTCTGGTGTAGTCATCAATAAATTTCATCATGTATTTATTTCCATTTGCAGAAGCAATAGGCATAGGGCCACATAAATCTGAATGAACAAGCTCAAGTTTTCTATGTGCTCTAGAGTGTGAATCATGAAATGGATGTTTGCTATGCTTTCCTAGAATACAAGCATCACATTCCTTAGGTTTTCTAGGAATTGTAGGCAGTCCATTAACACCATTTTTCTTCAACAAACGAAGGCTTTCATAGTTTAAGTGTCAAAATCTAGCATGCCATAAAAGACTTGATGGGAATGTACCTTCATCATGATGTGAGCTGAATGCAAAGTTTTGAGCATGAGCAGATGAACCTTTCAGCTTCAAGAGTCTCCCTTCTTCTATTCCCTCCATGACAAGTGAGTGATCTGATGCTTTTCTGACCTCTTCCTTGCCATCAAACAAGTGAATGGAGTGTCCTTGCTGGCGGATTTGGACCAAGGACAGCAAGTTTCTCCTCAACTCAGGGAGGTATAGAACCTCATGTAGGATATGATCTGGAAGACCAGGCAACTTAAGCCTGACTGTGCCAAGCCCTGATGGCTTGAGTTTGGATTTATTTGTGAAATATACTGCTCCATCAACTTTGTCAGTGAATTC
Source organism: Pinus albicaulis (assembly GCA_034641835.2). Classification (NCBI taxonomy): domain Eukaryota; kingdom Viridiplantae; phylum Streptophyta; class Pinopsida; order Pinales; family Pinaceae; genus Pinus; species Pinus albicaulis. The sequence continues at coordinate 930,121,043 of CM076571.1, read as the reverse complement.
TTCAAAAAAAATCTTTTCTAAATGTCATGTGACATGTTGCTCCTGAATCTAGCAACCAATCATCTCTCCATGAAGTAAATGAAACATCAAATAGGTTTTCAGTTACTCCATTGTTACAATGTGCTAGAACATAATGAGCTGATTCAGGTGCTTTACCTTTGTCTTTGTCATTAGTTTTACCTTTGTCTTGATTTCGTTGCTGCTCAATTTTCTCCCAAGGTGTTCTGCATTTGGATGCATCATTTCCATCTTTATTGCAACGTGTGCAATGAAGATTGGATTTGTCAGATTGTCTGCCCCCCCTTTCTGTGAAGTTTCTTCTTCCTCTTCCTCTTCTGCCACCTCTTCCTCTAGATGAATCTAGAGCATGACTCTTTTCTCTATGTGCCAAGTATGCAGCCTCTTCGGAAGATGAAGGGACTATCATCTTCCCAAAAGCTTTCTCTCTTTATGCAAACTTTTTCTCAAGTGTATCAAAGGTGATATGCTCAAGGTTCCCACTTGCTTGCAAAGACTCAAGATAATGTGAGTAAGTCAGATATAATGCCTTAACATATGCTATGAGAGGTATGTCCATTTTTACACCAGTGCTATCAATATCATGCATGATCGATCTAACTTCTGAAGCTAAGGCAAGGGGATCATCATTCTTCATTTCAAGACTGAACAACTTAATCGTCAATTGAACATTTTCTAATTATGAATGTGAGTCATAGAGTTCTTTTAGCTTGCTCAAGGCATCATAGGCATTTGATAACGATGAAATGTGGCGACTCACCTCTTCATTTACGGAAGCTGCAATCAAGGCATAGGCCTTGCAGTTCTTGTTTTCCCAAATGGCGAGCTCTTTGTCTGAAGTGGGCTTTGCTGGTGGATTTCCTTCTTGTCCTTCACAGATTCCTCTCCACAACTCATTAAAAATGAGTGTGTGTTTAATCTTCCGAGACCATTCAAGATATTTCTCTTTTCTAGAGAGAACCACCCCAACAATAGATATTAGAGAATGCATTAGTTTGCTAGAAAAAATTCTTTTGGAGAGGAAAAAATTCTGCTAGAAAACTTTCAATTCTGGAAATTTGCTCAATTAAAGGGGACAAAAACTCTTTTGCTGGAAAATATACTGAATTTAAAAGGACAAAAACTCTTTGCTGTAAATACTGAATTCTGCACAAAAATATATATATATATATATTTTTTTTGTTTGGGAAAAAAAAATTTATATGCGAATCTATATTGAAAGTGTGGAAGAAAGGTGGTTTTATGAATGTGAATAGTATTATAGAGAGTGGTAATATGGTAGGAGTGGTATTAAAAGATGGGAAGGGGGCGGAATTATATGGAAGGGCGGTAATATAAAATGGACAACGTATTATAATATGGTGGTGGCGTTGTGTATTAGCTGAAGAATGTACATGCATTTATACATGGAGGTGAGGCTATTGGGATTCATCTCCCAATTACTCTTGGCCTTCCTTATTTCCTAATATTATTTATTATACAAAATTAAATATTCACACCCATCCCATAGGATTAGGTGCCAACACATACCTACTTATTTATCTTGTTTATTCAAAGGACTCATAAACTCATCAAAAACCTATCAAAGCAATGTTGATTTTTTAAAAATGGTATAATCTCTATTGTTACAACTTAAATCTCTATCCCTAATTTTTTCATTTTCTATCCATTTTTTAATCAAGAATTACTATTAACTCTTTTTGTAGTGAGGCTTCCCTTTATACATTCTCCAATACTATAGTTACTTTGCTATATTTTCCTTTGAAAGGTTCTAGTAAATGCAACGAATTTTTTATATTGAAATAAAGGAATAAACAAGAAATAAATTATAAATAAGTGTGGGAAAAGCTACGTGTGCAAGTGGATTGTAGAGAAATGCATCCATGAAAAGGCATTGGGAAACAACATGTCTAATAAAAATGTCTTAAATAATAATTTGATTAATTATTCTAGCATTAAGTCTTATTAAATATTTACTTTTAATTGTATGAAGCATATGAAGTTTCACTTTTTAAATAAATAAACTTTTAATAAGTAAGTAATTCCAATATATTTTATTTATGTGATTTTATTTAGGATGAAATTTTATTCCTAAAAATAATATAAAATAACAAAAAGAAATATAATCCCGGATGCGGGTGCAGATGACAGAGCATGAGGTGATGGGATGGGGGTGCGGCATGGCGGGGAGACACCTGCCCACCCGCAAGGAGGTTGACGCTCGGCATTTAACGTTGGCTGCTTTGTGTTTAATGGCATTTACTCTTGGCGCTAGTTACAATCCCAGCTCCGCTCCTCGATACGATCTCGCGTGTGGTGATATGGCTTGGCCTTCAGCTCAAATTAATGGTGGTTTATTGCAGAGGTTCTATCGATGCATGGTCACCTGGATAGAAATTATGGAGCGCTTCTCTGGTTCGGATAGCGTTCCCTCGCCAGTTAATCAATGGTGCACCCCAGATGTTGGGCTCTCAAATGTGCGCACGGCTACTGGCAAGCGGAGCAGGCTGAATTGCTATATGGATTTCAGAGATAATCTCCACTTCTCTCATGCTGGCTTCTATACTCTTGCTTCTGTCTCCCTGCAATCTCTTTCACCTCAATCCTCTGTCAGTCCTGCGCTTCCTCTACTTCTTGGTCCCTCTGCCTTGACTGAGAATATGCCCCACCTTCGGCAGAGGATGAGGTGCCGAAGAGGCACCACCAGACGCCATATTCGGCGTTCTCCCTCCACCTCCAGCACCTCCTCTGCATCTTCCTCTCATTCGGATAACCTAACCAGAGTTCAGAGAGGTCGCCTGCTCCGCTTGGGTCATCGCCTTGGCTCCCCCAATCCTCCAATTATCCCTGCACAAACCCATACTGTGCACTTTTCCTTCAATTTTTCACTCAATCGACCTCGGGTTACTGCCTCCATCACTATTGTCTTCCATGAAGAGCCTCAGGCAGCTGCTCCCAGTTCAGGCCCAGCGGGACTGTGCAACTCGGAGGCTCAAACCTTGGGTCCGATTGTTGGGTCGAGATGCCCAGAGAGTAAGGATTTGCAGGGTCAGGGGAGCAAGGATTTGCAGGGTCCAGCGAGCAAGGATTTTTTGGGTCAGCCAAGCGGGATTTAGGATGTGGACATGGTGTAAGGCGACACTGGGAAAGCGAGCGAGGCGCAGGTGGCTCCACCGCCCTCCAGGAGGGTGGTCAATTCCATTGCAGACTTGTACAAGGATGACTGGGAACCAGATGAACTCTGGTGCAGAGTCATCGCCGAGCCACCCAATGAGTAGTTCCACCTTCTCAATTTGGTTTTCTTGCTCAGTTTCGTCCCTTACTCTCGGGCTTGTTTTTTATTTTTTCTGTAGTTTCAGTTTTTGTATCAGTTTTTGCTAGTTGTGGTTTCCAAAAACTAAAATATATGGATCCCCTACGTGGGAATTATCTTGAATACTATTTAAGACTGGTTTCCCTCTTCATGGGCAGTCTTCATCTCTGGTTTTTCTATTCAAAACGCCACAACACTGGGAAATGATCCGGCTTCGGCCCGCTGTACTTTACTTCCTCTGTTAATAGATTAATTTTACTTAGAAAAAAAAAACAAAAAGAAATATAAAATAATTTTCTAATTATCTACAAGTTGGGAGGTTGTTTTTTTTGGATAAAGTTGATAGTTTAACATTTTTATTCAAGTTATTTATAAATAAATTGGTTCATTTAAAATTTTAAATCAATTTTTTTTATATATTTTTAATAATTATATTTTATATGATAATAATTAAATATAAATACTTTTTTCATATTAATATGTCTATTTTCTATTTCTAAATCACTCCTTTGAAATTGAGATTAATTTGATTATAGCAATAAAATAAATAAATTATTAATCCACCAATAAGGTATTCTCCTAACTCAAGAATATCCCAAAAAATTAAGAGTCAATAGTTTGAACCATCAATTACATAACAACTTGTTAAGATAAGTTTCCATTCATCTCACTTAACAAATGTTTGTGTAATCACTTTCATGCATAAAAAAAAAAATCATGAAATAACTTCTTCACACCCAAATTTCCAATCTTGTCAAAGAAAAATGAAAATCCTATACATTTATTATGAACATCTACCAACAATCATCTATGTATAAAACAACCACCAATTTCCAATCTTGTCAAAGACTTAATAAATAACTAAAATGGAAATTCTATATATTTAATATTAACATCTACCAACACTCATCTATGTATAAAGAAAGCACTATACTTTTGAGATAATATGTTCAAGTGTATAAACATCTACTAACACTCATATTAATTTTATAATTTCATGATTAATTTTATATTTAATTAAATTGGGCCCTCCCATAAGGTATGAAATAAATCAACCCTCATGTGATTAATTTTATATGTAATTAAATTGAGCCTTGGCATAACTCATTGACTTTGACTAGATCATTAATATTGCTTGGTTATTTTAATGTGTACTAACCATTATTATTTAGGATTTCTTGTCTTGTCTTATTCTATACGGGTGCACCCAAGACCACCTAACATTAATAGGGTTAAGTGGAACTTTGAAAAAAATTTCAGTTGGGGAGGATTTTTATAACTTGGTAGACAAGCAATTAATGGGGGAGAATATATTAGAGATTTGTTAAGGATATATTATTAGGGGGTGAAGAATGGTGGGTGGATTTTAACTCTAGATTTTGGGTTTTGGAGTTAGGGGGAGGAGAAAATATTTCGGATATTGGAAGAGTTTTGGTGGTAAGGAGTTGTTATAATTTGTCCAGATTGAGGAAGGTGTCAAACACTAGATGGTTGACAGACATTACAAGATGTGGTTTTTGGGCTTGGACATAGAAGAGTAGAGAAATTATGGAGGTTATCTAAGGCTAAGAAGTTACAGAGGATGTTCCTAATTTGGCTAGGTAGAGAATTTACTTAGGTGGTTGAAGGGAATTTCACAAGGAGGACAACTACATATTTCACATTCACATCTCAACCTAGTTCAAGGTTGAAGGTACTTTATAAGTTCATTCTCATGATTTGAAATACACTTATGTTGCTATCAAATTTTTACCTATAATATTCTTAAGTCGTTCTTTCTATGGTGTTGAAAGAAAAAAAATACATGCATGAAAATGGTGAATGAAAATGATACACTAAATGTGTTTTTTGTTTAAAATCTAGGGTGTCGTCTAAGCTAATAATTACTTATGATATTTATTAGTTTAATTTTTTTCTTGTGAAATTTTCCATCATAAATCAATTACACAGAGGATCTCAATAGAAAAAAAAAATATCATAAGGATCTTAAAGACAGGCACACAAGATTGTACCCTAGGAAAACCCACATGGGGGAAAAACCCTACAACCTTTCCTTATGGAATAAAGTTACCAAGAGAGACATAAAATTCATATACAAACTAATAAGAAATATGAGTATACGAATATTCCACCAAGAAGCCAAGTAAACCCTCTGAGAGAGCTGTTGGAAACGATGTTTAAAGGCTTAGTTAAAGTCTCTTTCTTCGACATTATTTTTTTTACTTCTCCATAGAAATGAATCACAAAACATTCATTCGGAGTCTACTCATACATGGAAGAGATGTGAATTACACCATGAGGGATATCAAGTTACCTTATATATATAGTCTCATTAGGGTTCGAATAGTTTCCACTTTAGGGCTCAGATAACTTGAGAGGGAGGAGGGCCGACTTGGTCTCCTTGCGGAGCCATAAATTGATTTTTAAAATTCAAAATTTCCTTTTGAGAAGGTCATTATGAACATGCCTTCAAATATTTCTTTTCAAAAATTCATAAATAATAAAATTCTCTTTTCAGCATGAAGAACATGCTTTACAAGAGATATATTTATACAAGTACAACAATGATAATAATGATCATGAATACCAACCATAGCTACAAATTTTGACATTTTCTTCAAGGATATATATATTTTTATTTATTTTATCCAATATAATTTGGTTATTGAGATCCAAAATCCCAAGCCCATAGTTGGAGGCTTTATCCATGAGCCTGGATTTGAAATTTGGTCCACAAAACTCACCGAAACAACCCTTCACAACCCTTAACTACCATTAACTTCTCTTAATCCACTTGTAATATTTCTTAATTGAAAGAGGCTAAGAAATAAAAATTGATTTAAATGTTCATTATATATATATATATATATATATATATATATATATATATATATATATATATATATATAACTTAACAAATATGAAAATTATTGATAATTATTTAGATGAAAATGTTCAATATGGATTGTTACAAATCTATTCACATAGATAACCTGGCATCATCAATTGTCTCAAGAAATATGTGCTCAAAACATATTAACATGTAATATTGAGCCCTTGAGAAAATTACAAAAATTCTACTGTGAATGTGGTTGAATAACAAACATAAGTAATGATTTTTTTTTTTCAAAGATATATGAATTCAAATATTCTAAGGATATTTTCTCCTCTAAAAGGTTCCACCATTTTTTAGAACTAGATATAATTTTACTTCAAAATAAAGCACTTAGTGTCATTCTAGGGTAATAAACAACTATGTTTCTAGAAATGGAAAATGATAAACAAGGGAGAGGGTAAGATAAACAAGTTTGGAGTCATTTCTATTATGGAAACCAAAATTTAGTCATTCATCTAATTGCTAGATTTTCCCATTTGGCTAAAATCTAGTGTAGAGATTGGAAGTGTAAATATCTGGAGATGTTTACAAATCTATTGCAGATATAAAAACTTGAAATAAATTTGTGAGATAGTAATATGTGTTATTTAGAAGTCATGAAAGATTGAAGGGCTGACTCTTATATCATTACAAGAAGTTGTGTTGTTATAATTTGTCATTTGGTCCCATGTTATTATTGCTACAAACCCTAGCTGAGAATAGAAAATCTTCTTGTGATTTTGTGGCTTCAAATCCATAGAGCATGGGAAATTGATCTACAAAACATTATTCCAAAGTGGAAGTGGGAAACAAATACCTTAGACATTATCACAAGACTACCTAAAACTAGGAAACAAAATGATTCGATAATGGTAGTAGTCAATAAATTAAGGTAGCCCAATTTATTCCTATTCAGTATACCTATAAAACATGATAGATTGCAGATATATTTTTTCCAGAGATCTTGAGGCTGCAAGGGTGCCTAAAATTATGATTTATAACCGATATGTAAAATTCACATCCACCTTTTGGAAAAATATTTTTGTAGGATTGGGTAATGAGGTTCATTATAACATTTCCTACCATCCATAGATGGATGGATAAACTGACCTAGTAAACCAAGTCCTCGAAGACATGTTATGGATGTGTGTTATACAACAACCCAACAAGTGGGAGGATTATCTCCTCTTAGTGGAATTTTCATATAGAAATGGCTATAAAAAATCACTGAACTTAAGTCCTTTTGAAGTCCCTTATGGGAGCAGATACAAGAAACCTACTAATTGGAATAATCTAGAGGAAAGATTAATGTTGGGCCCCGATATGTTAGCAGAAATGGAAATATTTATGAAGAAAATTCGGGAGAATTTGAAGCCTGCACAAATTAGGAAAAAAGAATATATAAATCAAAAAAGAAATTACAGGGAATTTCAAGTAGGGGACCATGTATACATCTGAGTATGACCCCGAAAAATAACTCTACAGTGGAATCTTTACACAGAGTACTGGAAATGGTTGGACCAATGGCATACTAGTTGGCACTACCTATCCATATACGATTTCGTAAGGTGTTTCATGTATCCTTATTACAAAATATACATAATTAATTGGCAGGAAGTGCATGTAAGGATTTAAGTTAAACAAGTGCTAAGATGCAAAGTTTATTTGTAAAATTCATCATAATGAAATTATATTCTATGGAAAAGGTGGAGCTGGATGGAGAGTTCCTAGTATAACCCCTCCATATGCTCGATCGAAGATAAATAACACTACAAAAGTTATCCATCATCCAGACTAAGGTGCAATGGGAGCACTTTAGCACGGAAGAGGCCAACTAAGAGAACGAAGGCTGGATGCGGGAAGCATATCCTCATCTATTCACAAAATCATGTTTAAAAATTGAGGACGATATTTCTCTTAGGGGGGGGGAAGATGTAACACCCCTGAGTATGGGAAAACTCGAATTTACTTTTATTAACAGTAACCTTATTTTTAGTTTACTTTTACTTTGTTTCAGAAACAAAAGTTAGTGGTTAAGGTTAATAAACATGTCGAGAGGAATATGGAAATAATGTGTGTTTATTATTTTGAAATATATTTGTTAAGTTCTGGCTAGCTAAGAAGTGACGAGAATGACTTGAAAAATAAAATATTTCCCCGCAGGTAGTTATGGAAAAAATAGTTATTCCTTTCGTGGAAGTGATTAAGAAAGGAAAAGTGAAATCTAGACATAACATTGTCACAGAGGAAGAGAGAGGAGGACGTTGTTGAAAAGGTTATATTGATCTCGTAGAGACCAATGGAAACATTTTATATATAAACAGCGGGAGTAGAAAAATGTCTTGAGGTCTTGGAATGGCTAAGTCATGAACTACTCTGAAATCCAGGAGGCTCAGGGGGAGTCCTCAATGTGATTTCCATACTCATTGATTAGGTAGTCAATAGTCATATCCTCAATAGAATTCCTAACTAAGCTAGAGAAAACAGATAAGTGATAATTTTAAATATTTTTTTTCTTTCTTTAGACAATCAAAGAATGCATATTGTCGTTACTAGCATTTGGGATGGAATTAGCATACAAATCTCCTTAAAATGATTATCTCATGAATGTGTTTAAAAAGGGAAGTTATTATATTAATGACTGGTCAAGTTAATAAGATTATTGAAAGTATTATTTTTTATAGGAATAACGAATATATATTCCATTGAATGTTGTGTAGTAGGATATACTGTTTCCTTAAAAAGAAGAAGGTGAAATGGAATTTTTACCCTTGTGTTACACGTTATTTTGTCACCAAGATATTTGACTGTCTATATAGGTTCATCATCACCTATATTACGCTCCCTTAGAGGTCAAAAACCCTAATTTTCCTAAACCAAGTCTTGGAATTGGAGAAAAACTCATTAAACTGTAAAAAATCTAACTCCGCACTTTTCCTATCTCTTTCATGTTGATCCATAGATATTTCTTCTATAGCATGAGACACGTCCCACACGTTCTAGTTATAAAACCTGCGGACCCCCGTAAACAATAAAATAAAGGAAAAAGTAAGTTCTAGAAGCCCAGCTGGATGAATATTCTCCCAACAAGAAGCTTCTAGAAGCGCGATCAGTTCGAGCTTTATCCCTCCACTCATGGAGCTATATCCCTTCACTCATGGAGTTAATCCCTTCGTATATGGAGCTCAAATCCCTTCATGAGAGGAATCCATCCCCTTCTTCATGGAACTGAAACTACTTCCATTTCCCTATAAATTGAGGTCATGTTTTAGTCTCAAGGGTACCTTGTAGATTGTACTTAGCTTGTATAAGGTAATTGCTGAAGAAATTCCCAAGAGACCATACTCTCTACACTATTCATTATTGGTATGATAATGATCACACGCTAATGTCCATAAATTTATGCTAGTTTAGAGAGAGGAAGGCTAATCAATCTGAAGGAGGAACGATTGTTCAGGACCCCGGGAGGAACTTGTATAAGATCAAAGTGACCAGTTGTAAAGTTACTCTTTTATTCAAGATAATACATATGGATATCCTTTTCTGATTGAGTTGTTCTTGTGTCTATTTGAATAATTCAATACTTGGATTCCTTGGTCACTGAGTTAGATTAGTTGTTCTCAATTATTATATGTTGCATGTGCTTTTAATTCTTTTGTCTATCTTTGATTGCAGGTTCTACTTACTGAAGAAGCTTCTTTGCAGCGTCTGGATAAAATATTGCACCGAACACCGAGTTTTAAGGTAGAGGCATGTCCTCTTTATTTGTTTATAATAATTATGAATTTAAAATGATCTAGAGAAAAAGATTTACAAATGGATATTTGTTTCTAGCTATCCGTACGATACTAGGGAGATCGCTCTTGTCCGCAAGAGGGATTTATTTGCATAACAAAATGGCGACTCCGCTAGGGATACAAACTTAGTTTTCCTTTTTATTTTTTAGTTTTAATTTTAAAGGGTTTTCTTATTTTGATTAGTCTAATATTGGGTTTTGTATATAACTTATCAGAATCCCTGAAAAGTAATCTGAATTTTTATTTTTTCTGTACTTTTCCTAGCCTCCATGGTTTTTATTTTAAAAAAGTGTGGTAGCCTCCGCAGTTTTTAGTTCAGAACAGTGCAGTACCGCTCTGTTCTCCATTAGAACTTGCGAACTTGGGATTTTTTTTTTTTTAATTAATAATTCTCTTTTTAGGAGCTAGATTACCAGATTCTCTGTGTTTACCCCAACTTGCCTTGACTGTCAAAGTCTTATGTGTGAATTTCTTTCACCAACTTTTGTGTTTGAGTGATTTTTCATCTGATTTGCATTTTATGAGTGAGTTTTTGCCCTAATTTCTTGTTTCTCCATATGATAAACCTTCATATACATTATTTTACTGGTATGTTGTTGATTTCTATCTGAGCCATTGAACTTGTTGCAAACCTTGCTTTTATGAAAATTGAGTTTCATTTTCATTTGCAAATTTAGAAGAGATTTTAGCTTGATAAGGAATAAATTTCACATTAAACCACTGTTGGATGTTTTCATTTCTGCTGAGATAATTAGAAATTCTTCTTGGTTTGATCACAGACAAAGAGAAAAAATCCTCAAAACTTTCTAGACAGAGTTCAAAATTAGAGTTTCTTCTTTTGGTTTTGAATTTTATGTTTTTTATGAGTTTTAGATATGGTTTTATTTTTGGAAATGGTTTGATTTTCAGTTTCTGATCTAATCGATAAATGATTTCATTTTGAACAAGTAATTGATCATTTTATGAAATTGAGTTCTCAAAGAAATCGTCTTCTTTTAAAATATTTTTTTTTATGAGAGAAAGAATTGTCGCTTTAGAAAATTGTTAAATCTCTCAAATATTTCCCTTAAATAAGTTTCATTGAAAAGAAAAGAGTTTCACTTTACATTTAGATTCATTTAGCGCATTTTTGAGTTAGGTCATTAAACATCAATGAAGTTTCGCTTCCATACCTTCTGTCTTAAGAAACAGCCAAATTAAAAATAATGATTTAATAAAATCAATCTAGATATTTTACATTTTCTAGGGCTCTTTTCCACCAACATAGCTTAGGCTAGTGTCTTGGAACATATTGTAATTAACATTCCAAGAGAGTTCAAACCAACAAGTAGCAACCTTGCGGTAGGAAAAATCCAATTGTAGCATTTATGCTCTGAGAAGCTCTTCTTAAAAGATTCAAGCATGAGATCATGTCTGAACTAGTGAGGTAATCGTACCTATCGCATTGGGAAATGAAACAGATGTGCACGTATTAAAAATTATAAGACTCAGATAGACCATTGTCGACGATCCTGGGGTCACTTGTCGGTGAACCTTGGATTATATCAAGGAGCCTTCAAGGGGATTGAGCTATTTACTCTACCCTTGCATGTATATAAGATCGTAGATGGTTCCCTAGGTATATTTTTTCCCATTGGTAACCTTAGTGGCTATAAAATTTAGGATTTTTTCCCAAGGTGACAGTGGAGGGAAGGTCCCACTGTACCTGTGTAATATCCCCAAATAGGAAAAGTAGCAATACAACTCATAAAATGAAAGAAGCAGCAAGTATTTAACACATGGAATCATGAGACCAATATAAATCCATATTATTTATCATATATGCAGAAAATAAGTACAAAAAAATTAGGCACCAATCATAGAATGTGAACACACAAGCCTCCAATACATAAACACTCTCAAAAGTGAGATGTTGTTGCTATACAAAATGCTGAAGAACTTCTACAACGCAGTAATATTGGGTATAAATACATTTGAAGATGATAAAATGATGTAAAAATACTGATATAGGCCCCAATAGAATCTAAACATACAGATCCGGGCACTAGATCAGCTTTCCAAGACAACCCAAGAGGGTTTCTGGAAAATACACACAATGTGCCAATGTAAGTTGCAGCCCTAAGGCTGAAGATATGCTGCAACAACTGAAATGAAAAGATATGGTTGAAACTGATGTGGAGACCTACAAATCTTCTTGAATATATCCTCTGGATGAAAGGATGGCTCCTCCACTAAAGAAATCACCTTCCAAAAAAACCACTGCAACTACCCCTCTAACTCCTCCCTAAAATAACACAGATCTAGACTGAAAATGTGTTGTAGAGGGTAAATACTCCTTAGCCTACTTATAAATGTGTTAATGAATCTCAAGGGGATTCTTTACAGGCCTTCCAATGGATGGAAACCTTCCTTCTTTGCAAAAATAACTCTGAAGACACCCAAAATGATCCTCCACTGCTGCACCCTGAAACACAGCATAATATTCTATAGAAACTACACTGATGAAGAAAGTTGTAGCTTGACCTGAAGCCTGATTGTGGAGATGAAGTAAAATGCTCTTCCAAGAGGCATCTCAAGGGAAGAGGTGGGATTCCCGCTCGGGAACACCTTGTGCTAAAAAACACTTCAAACTCAAGTAAACAACTGAAGAATGCCAAAAGTCTATGTTGTAACACCTAATCCTTCATGGGTAGCTGTGGAATGCAAAAAGTCACAATGGAGTCCAAGTGACCTTGGAATGTGAAACCAAGAGTCACACCATTGTACTATAAATGTACATCATGTATAATGGGAAAATAAGAGAGCTACACGCATATCCTTCCTTGTGTGTTGAGTTTCTTGTTGTGTGTGTGTTTATCATTCTCATACACCATGTGTGTGTTTAACATGGTATTCGAGCTGAGAAGTTCATAACCAGCTCAACCTTGAGTGATCCATTTGTTTTTATGGCCTATGCATATCTGCAAAAATTCTTGGCATTTTTGCATCATTTAGAGAGTATCTGCAACAGACATTTTTCCGCATTCAGAAAGTGGTTTTGAAGAAGAGAAGCATTGGTTTTGAAGAAAAGAAGCACTGTGCATTCTGCAGGTTTTCATTCTGATTTCTTCCTGCATTTTCTGCCTATTAAATTCTACATTTTGAAGAGCTGCTGGAATAGTGCTTCAAAGTGGGTTTCTGAAAGGAAAATTTCTAAGTTTTTCATTGAACAATTTCTGCAAACTCTGGGTTTTTCTGCTGAAATTTCATGCATTTACTGGAAGAAAAAAATTCTACATTTATCTCACCCTCTGCTGCTATCTAAAATTCAATTTACTGCTCCCTACTATTTTAAGAAAAAAAAAATTGGATTGTTTCAAGCCTTTCGGCCCTCCTCTCTGCTGTTTTAAAATAAAATAAATAAAAATAAAATTATGGTTCAAGCCTTTCGGCCCCCCTCCCCAACCTACAATTTTTTTTACAGCCTATGCTACCCAGCCCATACACCCACCCTCACGGTCGTCCCTCATTCTCTCTCACAAAACGCTTCACCCCTCTCAACACTCGCCCTCATCACATGCAAACTCCACCTGTGCCACCTCACACTCTCCTCACAGTTGTGCATTAACCCCCCGCACCGCCTACTCTACAACCTCACGCCCGCCTTACGGCTCTCCCCTTACCCCCTTCCATACTCTCCCTAACCCCCCTAACCCGCTATCCTACCCACTACCCCTGCCACTCTCGGCCTCCCTACGCAGTCCCATTACCCTAACCCACCCTGTGCTAACCTACGCAGCCCACTACGCCCCTCCTCAAAGCATACTACCACTCTACACACATACGCCTCCCCTTCTCCCCTCGAAATCTGCCTCAACCTGCTCTCCACGTAACCAGGCCTTCCCTCATGCATCCCACTCTCACTAACCCCTTACAATTTCGACTTGCCCTCCTCAACACTCTCACAACATGCCCCAACACTCACAACACTCACAACCCTCCCACCCGCTCATCGCTCCACTCCCCCATGGCTAACACCTCCCTCGCTCTACGGCCTTCAGCCCCTTACACTCCTTGCTAGCCATTCCCCCTTACGGCTACCCCATTCGCTCCCTTTCGCCCCTACTTCCTACCCTGCTCTCCCTTAACCCCTCACGCGGCCCTCGATACTCCACCCTCCCCTCCGCAAATCACATATGCTCCCCCATACATTCATCCCCCTTTTTAACTTCGTTTTTAATTGTTAAAAAAAAAATTCTTCCCCTTTTTTTAAATTAAAATCCTTCCCTTTCCTGTTTAAAATTTTAAAGTTCAAATTTTTTTTAAAAATTTTATTAAATTAATTTTAAAAAAATATAAAAACCAGCAGAGAGAGAGGAAGAGAGGAAGAAAACAGCAGAGAGAGAGAAACTGGATAGCAGAGAAAATGGAAATCACATATGAAGCAGATGCATTGAATACATAGAGAAAAGTGAAGTTTATATTGTGTGATTTGTGGCATAAGGGTGATTTTCTGAAAGAAAACAATTTTTCCATCATTTTCAAAACAGCTCTTTGAAGGAAAACAAATCAAATACCTCAAAGACTTCTTGCACAAGTGTTTTTGCTGCATATTTTCACATTTTGTTCTTTGGGAATTCCATAGTTGGAAGTTCTTTGAAAAAATTTGTAATTTTTGAAAGAAAGTTGAATCACATTGTAAACGGGTGCATTTTCGGTTGAAGCCGACACCCTTTATTTTTGAGCCTAAGTTGTTGAAATGGCTAAAATCAATGAGGCATTAGATTTGTTGAATAACCTCATTCACTCCAATGTTAATGATATGATAAAAATGAGCAAGAATGCTCTTTGTAACATTCAAAGTTGTTTGCAAGATGCACAAGAAGAGATTGAGTTTTTGCAGTTGGAATCTCAGCTTCAACAAGATGAACTTTAGCAAAAGAGTCACCATTCTGAACCTGTTTCTATTCAGAAGATTGAGAAGGACTCTCATCAGAAGAAAGAAGATAAATTTCTAGATGATTCTCATTCAGTTCCTTGTACTAGAGCATATTTACATGCAGATGCAGCAATTCAACCTACACTTCTCAAGCCCATCATCAGACCTTGGGAAGATCTTGTCCACAACAAGCATAGAACTGGTCTTGGATATGACAAGGATGTGTCCTTTCATATTCCAGACTACTCCAAGCCAATCAAATTTCAGAGTTCCAGATTCCAGTATGACAGTTCACCTGCAGTTGTTCTAGATCTTGTTCCGCTTCCACAATAGCAGATTGTAAAATGCGAACACTGTGATCGAGTTGGCCATATGAAAGATCATTGTTTTGATCTTCATCCATGCAAGCACTGTGGTCGGCACACCCATTCTTCAGACATATGCTTCAGAAACAACCCTCCTGCAAGAACAAAGATTCATCTTGGATGGATCGCTTCTTGGCAATGGGCATCAGCAGCCAAGAAGATGTTTAAGTCACATGTCAGAACATGTTCACGAATATTGAGAAAACTTGCAGTTTAGTTTTCACCAACATATCACCTTGTCCCTGACAGGGGGGGAAATGGTGGTCATGTACAAGCTTCGACGTCAGATCAAGCGAGCCTGAGCCACAATCTCTCATTCCATGTTCAGAGTTGTAGCCAAAGACACAGTATTTCAAGCGAGGCTGAGCCACAATTCGTCATTCCAGATTCAGAGATGTATCCAGAGACACGGATGCCCATGAGCATGCCTTTGGTTGGTGGAAAACCTTAAACCATCACCTTTGGTTGGTGGTCATCCTTAAACCATCACAGGTTGTACACCTCCCTTCCTTTAGGTTGAAGGTCTCCCTTTCATATATGAGGGACACTTCCTCTAGTAGAAGCCTTCAGCTTCTTGCCAGCTTTGGTTGAGTTCTAGGAAATGCTTCAAGCATTCCAGTGTTTTTGGTCATCCTTAAACCATCACAGGTAGTATACCTCCCTTCTTTTAGGTTGAAGGTCTCCCTTTTTTATGAGGGACAATTCCTCTAGTAGAAGCTTTCATCTTCTTGCCAGATTTGGAAGAGTTCCTGGAACTGCAACAAGTATTGTGTTCCAGTGTTGGTGGTCATCCTTAAACCACCTTTTTTTTCCAACATTTCATAGATTTGATTCATCCCAAGTGCTACCATGTATACATTTCATATTTGTATTACAACTCTCTTCTTGGACTCATACATACCCCTTCGGATTAAGGGGGGGAATGTTGGAACACCTAATCCTCCATGAATAGGTGTGGAATGTGAAAAGTCACAATGGATTTCAAGTGACCTTGGAATGTGAAACCAAGAGTCACACCATTGTACTATAAATGTACATCATGTATAATGGGAAAATAAGAGAGCTACACGCTTATCCTTCCTTATGTGTTGAGTTTCTTGTTGTGTGTGTGTTTATCTTTCTCATACACCATGTGTGTGTTTAACATGGTGTTTAATAGTCTAAACAGACCATATAAAAAATAATAATGTAAAACATAACCAATATGGTTGCCATTTTATTCCTTATATAAGTTATGAGCTTTCTTACCCTTGGCCATACTCAATTAGGTCACTATCTCCATGCAATCAATCTCCCACCAAAACTGCATTATTCATCATTTAATGTCCACTCCTCCATAACAATGTTGTTGATTTCGTCAAAGTTGACCTATTAAACATGATCCAACCCCTGTTCATACTCAGAGGTTCTTTATTTAGCTACTTATAAGGTCTCCTTTCGCACTTGAAGTTTTTTTATTGCTGCTAAGGAAATTTGTGGGCCTCCCCACCCATTTATTCACCTACTCAGAGACAAAATAATCTATAATATTCCATTTAGCTAAAGCTATTTTTTTTGGAATATTACAGTCCTCCCCTCCAAGATGTTTCTTGTCATCAAGAAACTGTAAGGGTGATCAAAATCCTCCCCTTATCCTCTTGTGGCCTCCTCATCAAATAGTCTCCACCATTGCTTCAGATATTCTACAACAATTCCATCTCCCAGTGGTTCCTCCAAAATGTGAAAGTTGGCCTTTGGTGGATAAACCAAATGGCTCTCATTATGAGAAAATGGAAGGTCTATATGGAAACCTTCTTGCTTTTCAATGGCCTCCTCAAGGTAGAAGTGATGACAAGCATTGGGGACCTCATTCCCAATGAGAGACTCCCATCTCCATGCTATCATCCAAATGAAATGAATCACTTTCCTGCTTGGTAATTCATATAAAATTCCCTCCCAAATGCTCATGAGAGGCATATCCTGAGTGCTCCCAATAATCATATGGCCCACCACATAAAGAAGCAAGTGATCTACGAAAGTGGCCATATCATCTCCCATGCTCCCATTGAAGCATGAATCATAAAAGGTGTGGGAAATTTCATTCCCCATGGACACATCCAACCAATGTGGCTTCACTCTGACCATGTTCCCAACAAGGATAGAAACATCATCAACATATGGAATCACAATCAAAGTCATGCTAGTTGCCATTTGTAGTAAAGGAGAAGGACAATGATCCTTCATATGCAACCAATGCATTTTTTCTCCTAACTGCCATAGAATATGATAGAACAAGTGTTTCTCCCACCACTTTTTTGCTGCCCCATTATTATTGCATGCTTGGAGAAGGTGTATAATGGTTGGTGTTAATGAATCACACCATGATGAATACATCATCTCCCAAAAATATCCTAGGAATGATCAACACCATCACTGCCCATGATCTTAAATAGCTCATGAGCCAATAAGGAAGAGTGCCCCCTCTTGGAGCAATGCCTTGCACATGAGTGGTATGAAAATGCAAGTATATAGTAAATATATCATGATGCTCAGAAATACAATTCTTACCATACACTTGGTTCAATCTAGTGAGGTAGTTCATGGATAAGCTCCTTCTCACACCTAATGAATAAGCAGGTGGTAATGATAAATCTTCCCAAGAGCTATGTCTCTCCTCAACCTGCAAACAATCTATGCACTTCCTCATATGATAGTGCATCTCCTCTTTGAAGTCTTCCCACATGAATCCCTCCAAAATAGTATGGTATGTTCTAAAGAAACCAGTGGGATTGGAAAGCAAGACATCATAGGCTCCATGTATTACTTTATCCTTGAGCTTTGAGTCCCTACGCAAGTAAATATAATCATGGAAATAAATGACTCCATCAACCACTCTATACCTCCCATCTATCACTTGCCCATCAATAACCTTACATCTGAAGGGGTTCTTGGAATATTCCACCAATAGTTGGGACTCCCAATATGGATCTAGGCTTCCCAACAATGACAACACTATAGAAATCTGAAATGAAGTATCTGTCATATCTTAACCCCCCTCTTTGACATGCACAATGCCAAAGCCACATGTTGGAGTAATTTTAACCCACTTTTTTTGCCTCTCTTGCAGCTGATCTTTCTCAAGACAAGATTGGAGTAAATGGAATTCAACATCCCTTTGAAAGGTATCTTTCCTCCAAAACTTCCATAGTTTTTCCAATGCATGAAAGAGTGTTATTAACCTCTTGTAATATTCTTAAATCTTCCTCATGTGTGGAAGTATCATTTGTTGCACCAATTTTATGGAGTAGCCCCTTGACACCATGCTCCTATCATCATAGTTTTCTGAATCATCATCTTTGAACACAAATAGCTGAGTGGGAGATGGAAATGTCCATATCAGAAAATTGCTCACCTCTCCTTTGAACCCATCAAAGGTTCTCTGTGTTGTGCTAGCTCCTCCCAAGGCTCCTTCCCTAGCCAAATAGGACAATGTTGCATCATGTTGAGAGAAATATTTATTCACCTTCCAATCAGGGGGTCTCCTTGGTGGAATGCCTCCATGCAAAGAGACATCAAAATATGAAGTAAAATGTATAGATGAGTGGATTGATTTGTCCTTCCCTTCACTGCATAAGTCAATCTCCTTCTTCTGTATATAAACCCTTTGAAATAAAAAAGGGTGCATGCTCTCCATCCTTTTATATTGATCTACATTTTCTTCTCCTTCTTTGACCAAGGTGTTACTGCCCATCACTACTATCACATGATTCTCCTTGGGAACCTTTTGCAAAGATGCAAAAGCTCCTCCACTAGAAGAAATAGCTTCATGCCCACCTCCATGTGGTGATGGCCCCTCTTCTGAAGTGGAAACGCTGTTACTTCCTCTCTACTTTCCCTCCTCATCAATATTTGAGAACACCTCATGAACCATGAGAGACCCTAGATCTTGGTCTTCCCTTGAAGGATGAATCTCCATGTCTTAGTTTTGAGAAGAAAGATCTTGTTGCAACGGGGATCTTTCCCTTAGAAAGGTATCATACAATTTTTTATCCCCTTAAAGAGAGGTATGGAATGGATTTGGTATAATGGACCTTTCCAACTCATGCAAGGGTTTTGAATGTTTAGGTTTTTCTAGCTCAATCAAATATGTTTCAGATTGTTTTACATAAAATATATTCACTAATCTCTTAGTGAATCCTGCATAAGTAGCTATATTTTCATCATTAAATGAAGAAGATTCATGAAACCACCAAGTATGAGCCTTACCTTCAAGATGTAGCGATGCTATCCTAAAGGCTTCCCTTTTCTGAAACTTGATGTAGATGAAAATATGAGTCTAGCTGATCTATCCAATCCTTGGCTGTGCATGTGGAGGACCCATCAAAATTTGGCAAAAAGAATCTACCTCTCTTTCTTCCATTGTGATTTCTCGGTATTATTTCCTCCTTGATTTGGAAAAACTCTTGGAAGTTCAAGTGCTCCTTGAATCTCCAATATTGAGATTCATATTCTTGAAGATAATCACTCAAAGTCTCCTCATTTGGTGCATCTTCTTCTTCCATCTCTCTTGCAATAAATATGGGCATAATACTACACTGTGGATCATAATGTTTGGCTGCATGCTCACACCTGTCTTGTAAAAATCTAGGGTTTTCTTCATATTCAAACCCTCTTGGAGATTCCCTACACACCTCCCTTCTCTTCTTCTTGATATCTCCCTTGATGCTCTGCATAGATTCGAAAAGAAGCTTTAAGAGCCTCTCTTCATTCCTTCCTCCCAATAATGGAGTCATGTCTTTTTTTCTTCTATACATCTCCTCTTCGTGTGAGAATTTTCTCCTTATGGTGACGTATTGGCTGAATGCATAGGTTGAGCCAAGATTATGCTCTGATACCACTATAATATTCCCAAATAGGGAAAGCAGCAATACAACTCATAAAATGAAAGAAACAGCAAGTATTTAACACATGGAATAATGATACCAATATTAATCCATATTATTGATCATATATGCAGAAAATTAGTACAAAACAATGAGGCATCAATCATAGAATGTGATCACACATCCTTAAATACATAAACACTCTCAAAAGTGAGATGTTGATGCTATACAAAATTCCATAGAACTACTACAGCGCAATCATATTGGATAGAAATATAGCTGGAGATGATACAATGATGTAAAAATAGTGATATAGGCCCAAATAGAATCTAAACATATAGATCCGGGCACTAGATCAGCTTTCCAAGATAACCAAAGAGGGTTTCTAGAAAATGCACACAATGTACCAATGTAAGATGCAACCCTAGGGCTGAAGATATCCTACAAAAACTGAAATGGGAATATATGGCTGAAATTGAGGTAGAAACCTACATATCTTTTCCAATAGATCCTCCGGAGAAAGGACAGCTCCTCCACTGAAGAAATCACCTCCCAAAACAACCACTACAACTACCCCTACAACTCCTCCCTAAAATAACACAGATCTGGAATGAAACTACGCTATAGGGGATAAATAATCCTTAGCCTACTACTAAATGTGTCAATAAAGCTCAAGGGGCTTCTTTACAAGCCTTCTAATGGATGTAAACCTTCCTCCACTACAAAACTAGCTCTCAAGACACCCAAAATGACCCTCCACTGCTGCACTCTACAACACCGCACAATATTCTGTAGAAATTGCACTGATGAAGAAATTTGTAGCTTGGAATGAAGCCTGAGTGTGGAGATGAAGTACAATTATCCTCCAAGAGTCCTCTCAAGGGAAGAGGTGGGATTATCGCTCAGGAACACCCTGTGCTAAACAGCACTGCAAACTCAACTAAACAGCTGAAAAATTCCAAAAGTGTAAACAGACCATATACAAAATAATAATCTAAAACATAACCAATATGGATGTCATCCTCTTCCTTATATAAGTTATGAGCTTCCTTGCCTTTGTCCCCACTCAATTATGTCACTATCTCCATGCAATCAATCTCCCACCAAAACTACGTTATTCCTCATTTAATGTCCACTCCTCCATAACAATGTTGTTGATCTGGTCAAAGTTGACCTATTCAACATGATCCAACTCATGTTCATACTCAGAGGTGCTTTATTTAGCTACTTATAAGGTCTCCTTTCACACTTGAAGTGTTTTTATTCTAGCTAAGGACATTTATGGGCCTCCCCACTCATTTATTCACCTACCTAGAGAAAAAATAATCTATAATATTCCATTTAGCTAAAAGCTAATTTTTTGGAATATTACAGACGTCGAGTAGACTCACTTGGAATTTCCGGAGCGTTCTCTTCACTTCGATATGGTTTAAGTGGAGAAACTTGCACCGATTTGTTTCATTAAGAAGGTTGTTGGGTTAACTGTTCCAACCGCCATTTCTACATTAAAATTCTACGATGTTGGATTTCATCACCAACTAGTGTTTTTAGTGTGGGAATCTACCATATGTGTATCAATTGCTCTCTTAGATTTTGTAGGCGTGTGATCAATTTGATTGTTTCCTAAGAGACTATAGGACATTTTTTTGAAATTTTATTTGATTTTGTATGTTAAAAATTTTAATCTTGGTTGAATTACCTAGACAATCACGTAAAATGCAGGGTAAACCCCCTGACTACACACCAAGCCAGTTAGAAAAACTTAAATCTGAGAAAGGAAAAACATCAGGGACTGGATCAATTGAACACGAAGAAAAATCAATAAATATTCATCCTAAATATGAAGTAGATCAAACTCAAACAACAAAGAGCTCTCAAAGAAAAATTTCAATTTATGAACTAGTTGAACTTGCTTCCACAACTAGTGAATTATCAACTATTGAGCTTGAAATTTCAGAACCAGAAACTAAACCTGTTATATATGATTCTGCTTCAAAATTCATCACTCCAACACCTCGTCGTCCTGATTCACCCATGAAGTATTGCATCACTGAAAATCTTCCTCCTGGTCTCATTAGCATTGAAGAAGTTACTGACACAAAGGAAGAAGTTGTTCTTCCTTCACATTAGGAATATTTAGATCTTAGGCCACGTGAATCAATTTACAATTTCCCTTTCAAACAAGATCCTTCGTATTCTTAGTTGACATACTTTCTACACAATTCTGGTCTAAACTATTTGCCACCCCGAATTATTTTTTACGCCATACCAAGAGGTAATTATAGACCTTCATTAAGCATGTCTAGTGATTCATCCATGTTTTCTGCATCACCAGAATCATATTTTTTTGGTGGTCTATCTGTTCCTACAGGATACTAATCGCTTTCTGGTACTTTGTCAAGAGAAGCTCATTCTCTCGAAAAAATTATATCATCATATAGTCCAAATGAATCACATACTGAAAAATTGAGCGTGGAAAGTTTTTACATGATGTTTGGACATATTCCTAACCCTGACCCTCAAGGTAGTAATTTACCGTGTAAAATCCCAAAATCGGGACAGCTCAGCAAGCATGCACTAAAAATGCATTTCCAACAACTTATGCTATAAAATAACAAAATTAACTCTTGGATCCTATAGATCAGTCAATATAAAACCTAAATCCAACTATAGAGATGAAACAAATCAAACTAGGTGGGTTAAACAGATCTCCCACACCTAGGATTTCCAAAAAGAGCTAAAACCCCAAACACTACAACACAAGGAATTCTGCATAAAAGTTACTGCGTAGTATAAGAGAGGTTTTATACATATAAATGGTAGATACAAATATATCTGAAATTATATTAGAAAATATGCTCAGAAGAATGAGATCTAGTCTCCTTTATACAAAATACAAGGGAACTCGGCAAGGGTTTCTTGTCAAACACTCTGAATAAAAATGGTGATTTTCAGCAGTATGAATGAATAATCAATGCAACTGAAGCACATGACTGTACAAGGTTGTAAGATTTAAGATATAATCTAGATATGAACAAGGTTCTCCCCCCATGGAATAATCCATCCTCCAATCACAAGAAAACTCCCCGAAAGAGCAACAAGAGTCACTGATAAAACTACGTTTCAGAAATAATGCAATTACTGAGTGGAATAATGCTGTAAGTGATGGTAATGTGTTGTATTTCTGCCAAATATCTTATATCAGCCCAATAATTCTCCAAATTTATTCTCCAATGGAATGCAACCTCCCTCCTATGCAAAACCAACTCAGAAAATGGGTTTCTCAACCCTCCCCGGCAACACCCTCTAACTCAGCTCAACCTCCTGCAGAAAATGCGCTAAACCTATAGACTAAAGCTTGGAACCAATTCCAGATATGAGGAATGATGGATCAGATCTCTCCCAAGAGTTACTCAAAGGGAAGAAAAGGAATTCCTGAACAAGAATCCCTTAATGCTAAGCAACACGGGAAATCTAAGCTAAGCAGCTAGGAGAAAAAAGTCTAAGAAGACATGAAAATGTAATGTATAAGCTAACCCCCAAATGGCTGCAATCCTCTTCCTTATAAAATAAGTGATCCTTCTCACCTTGGGTCCCACTCAATAGGGTTTCCACCATCACACAAACAATCTCCCTGCAAAATTGTGTTATTTCTAAACTGCGCTATTTGATTTGGTCAAGGTTGACCTCTTCAACTTGTTTCAGCCCTTTTCACACCTAAGGGTCTTCAATCCATCTCACATATAGCTATCTAGGCTGAACCACATTCACATTGAGATTTTTTATTTTCTGATCCACTCCTCCTACATTTATGTTGTTGACTTGGTCAAACTTGGCCTTGTCCACAAGAAAAATGTCCCTGTTCACACATGAGAGTGTAAAATCCAGCTGGCATTATGTTTCCTTTACAAACTATGAGGGATTTTATCTTTATTTCTGAAATTCATGGGCCTCCTTACCCTTTTATTCATCTCCTAAGTGATATTAGGAAAATTTAATATTCCAAATTGCTGCATGCAAATTTTGGAATATTACAGTCCTCCCCCTCAAATGTTGCTTGTCCTCAAGCAACTGCAAGGATAGAACTGAAGAGCATCCTCTCCTCCCCCTGTAGCAACCTCATAAGATAAAATCCTCCAAGGATCAAGGTTTTGCATCATCAATATATCTCCAAGTTTCCCCTCCCAAGTAAACAAGCTAGCTTTTGGTGAACACCCCAAATAGATATCATTATGTGACAGTAAGATATCAATGGAGGCAACAATGGGTGGTCTAAAGGCCTTCTTGAGGCATGTGGTCTGATATATATCAGAATCTACCATCCCCATATGAATCTCCCATCCCCAAGCTATCATCCATACAAAATGAGTTGCTTCCCAACATGGCAACTCCTGAAAATCCTCCTCCACCTTGAGCTCTTGCAAGGTAGGTGGGCTGAAATTCTGAACATGGTAAACAAAGTAGCCTACCCCACGCTGCCCACCTCTCCACTTAAAATAAGTGCAGAGAATTTTCTGATCTTGGGCTACAATAATGTTGCCCTCAAATGGCAATAAGGAAACTAGATCTCCAAAGATCCCTTTTCCAACGTTGTGAACCAAGCTGGCCCAAACCATCTCATACATGATGGATAAGAAATCACCACCATAGGTAATCCCACCCATCTCATGGCCCTCCTCATAAAGAAACAAATATTTTTCTATAGTGGCCATATCTCCTCCCATGCTCCCCTTAGAACATGTAATGCAGAAAGTGTGGGGATCCTCCTCCCCAAAGAACACATCTATCCAATGTGTTTCTCCCCCAATCATGCTCCCCATAAAAGCAAGAACAATATCAGAAAATAGGTTCATGATCAGCTCCATAATAAATGGAATATTTAAGGTTTTTATGTGGTGCTGGAAGGTACCAACAGTTTCCCCAGTGGTCACAGCGCAGTCTTTCCCACTGCAGCTCCAGAAAATAGCATGGCAAGTTGTTTCTTGACAAATGGCTAGTTGTATAAGTCATCACATCTACTAGCAAATAGTAAATGACTGAGTGTAACAACTGAGCATATAAGGAGTAACCAAACACTTGCCCAAGGTCATGTAATAGATTGATATCTCCATCACAATAGCTGGCCAAAAATGGTCCATGGAACCCAAAGAAAAAGTTGCCCCTTTGTAGAGCAATGCACTGCAAAGAAATGGTAAGAGCATGCAAATATTGTGTTGAACAATCAAAAAATGCAAAAACAGAATTCTTACAATGTAATTAAATCAAGATGGTGACAAGATCCATAAATGAGTCCTCCATAGTGGTATGACATACCCATATGAAGAGGAATGAACCATATGCTGCATGAAAATCCCCCTTCTCATGCCTGGAAGTCCAAGTCAAAGAGAACATACCACAATAACAGATGATTCCATCCACTACCCTACCAATATCACCTCCTCCATGTCCACCAAGTACATCAAATGTGAAGTGATCCTGGGAACACTCCCTCAACAAGTCCCTGCTCCAAGGTGACAGCACTGTTGGCCCATGAAAATAGGCTCCTACTAACTCATAAATCCATTCTTTGACATGTCCAATGTCAAAGACTCCTCCCATAATGCTGCCATATACAAGAAGTTCCTTCCAAGGTGGAAGTGCTTCCAAATCATCTAAGGTTAAGGAGTATCCCCCTTGCACCATGATAGTGCTATCTCCTACTCCTGCAACATTATGCAAAGTGTGAGATAAAATCTTCCCTTGCTCTCTCCCAATCCTCCAAAGCAACAAAAGTATTTGTTGCCTCATCATAACTCCATCATACAACCCATGTGCTGAAAACATAATGACCATATCATCATAATGCATCCACACCCCTTGCTTCTCCGTGATGCAAGTACCCTGCCAAGTCCCTTCCATCCACATATCCTTGGAAAAAGGATATGTCTCATGATGGCCAAACTCTCTCAAGAGAAGCCAATAGAGCCAAGCCTCCTGCTGCCCGATATCATATATTTACAAGTAGCCTACCAGCTTCTTACTCTCCATCCACTCCCATTCCTCCTGATGTGAGGACCTCCCACCATGACCAACCTTGGTACCCTTCCAAAGAAGACTACCCTCCTCCCAAATCAGATTTTCCTTCTTGCATTCCATGGGATGTGGAAATGAAACTCCTTGGAGATCTCCTAGGAAAGATCTCACACCAATGATCATCTTGAACCCATAAGGAGCCAAGTGGGTTGAAGGAAAATCCTCCTCACTACTACCTTTTGACAATGTCATAACCTGCCTCCAGGGTGTTTTGGCTATCTCATGTCTCAACTCCCAGATGAACATTTGATTCTGCATAAATTTGTTTGGAGAAAATTTCACCCCATCCTCCAAGAATTCACACCCCAACCTCACATGTGGTGTGCATCCCATCAGTGGCCTATTAGGATGATATTTCATCCCTTCCTTGATCACTTCAAGGTGTCACGACGTAATACTATTATGTGGTTCCAAATGAGCAACATGCAATGATATACAATTCTCCATATGGTTTGCTAAAACAATAGGAGATGAAAATTTTGGCATACCTTGATGAAATTTGGGAGTATCTTGTATGCCTGTAAGAGCTTCTCCCTCCAATAGGTTGGCTCCTCCAACTGAAGATGTTGAGGACTTCTCCCCCATAGTTGTGAGAGCATTGGTACAAGTCTCCTCCACTAGTGGTGAGGGCTTCTTCTCCTCTGATTTTCCTTCACCAAATTCACCCATCAATATTTGAGTAAATTCAGCAAAATTTACCACGCATGTATGGCTCGAATGGCTGAACCACCAAATTCTTGCTTCACCCTCTAGGTGCAGCACTGCAATCTCTAGAGCCTCCCTTTCAACCACCAGATGTAGTATTAAGAATGCATCAAGTCTCCTTGCTCAAACCCTTTCTACAGATGACCCATCAGAGGTAGACAATAGAAACCTATTGCCCTTGATCCTTCCTTGGCCACAAGGTCTTCTTTCTTCCTCCAAATGAATGAACTAAGGGAAAGCTAGAGTCTCCTTGAAGGCTCTAGGTTGGGATTTGTACCCAACAAGGTATTCACTTAGAACCATGTGATCCAAGTATCCTCCATATTCTGGCAATTTGTCTTTCCTCTCAAAGGGAAAGGATATGTCCCACTTCACTGGAGTTGTTACTCTAAAAATTGTCACCTTGACATTCTACTGACTGTATGAGCTCATTAACACTCATACATGCCTCCTCTGCAAGTCTTACAACCTTTACTCCTCATTTCAAGCCTTGAAACAGGAGGAAAAACCCTAAAAATCTCTGAAACTTTGGGTACGCAGGTAATACACTTCTTACCTACGTTCTAGAATGCAGTTTTCCTTTGCAATGCCTGTGTACCCTCCTCAAAGTCAAAAAGGAAAGAAAGTAAAGTCAAAAAATTTGTTTGAGGTCAATTCTAGAAGGTTCTAGATGAGAATTTTTGGGGATAAGTACGCTTTGATAAGGTGCATGTATCCCTCACCTTAAGGAACTAATCCCTTGATGTGAGGAGTCTATCCCTTTGAAGGAGGATTCTATCCCTACAAAGGTGGAATCCTAACCTCCTCATCTTCTCTATAAAAGGAGGCATTGGGGAGCCTCAAAGGGTTAGATTTTGGAGATTGAGAATTGGAGTGGAAGCTTTATGTGTGATTGAGTTGAAGTGTTGTTGAGATTTAGTATTCTTTCTGCTGAGCTTTTGAGAGGAAAGATCACATACCTCTTTGTGCTCCTGGAGGAATAATGCAAGACTTATCAAAGTAGAGGAGACTCCTGCTTCGGACCCTGGGAAGGCCTTTCAAACATCAAGTCTAAGGTTGTAAGGTTCTTCTGTTATATTTTAAGATTAATACAATCAAGTTTCGTTTTTCTCAATAAATTGTCGTTCGATTGTTTATTTCAATAAGTTGTCATTTGATCGTTTATTTCATATATTCCTTGATCACTATGATAGGTATGTTTTATAATTATTTTTTATACAGGTGCTATTGATATTCTCTTGTTTGTGATTTCATATCGACGAAAGACGACACTTTCTTGCGACGAAAGAACTCTTGTTGTGACGGAAGGATTATTGTTGCGATGAAAGAACTCTTGTTGCGACAAAGGATTATTGATACGAAGGAAGCACTACGACTGCAAATAAGCATTTGGATCAAAGGTAGGATCAACACCTTCATAGAATTTATTTGTAAAATGAATATATTTAGAGAAAGACAAGCTTAGTTGTTTGTTTGTTGCTAGATTTTCTTCTGACACTAGGGAGATCGGTCTTGTCCACAAGAACGATTTAATCCGTACAACAAATTGGCGACTTCGCTGGGGAAAGAATTTGATTTTCCTTTGTTTTGATTTGTGAAAATGCTTTTTTCTGATTTTTGATTGATTTGTATGGGCTTGGGTAGCTTATATTTACTTTGCTTTGAAAATTTTTGAAGTCTTTTTTAGTTTTTCTTGAGCTTTTCTGGGGACCACACTTTGTTCTTTTGCATAGTGCGGGAAGTTTTGCACTTTCCTTAAGTAAACAGTGCGGGACCGCACCTGTTACTTCTGGGAGCCTGCGGACCCTATTAAAATTTTTGAAAAACTCCATATTTATTTTTTCAAGTTTAGTTTAGATTTAATTTAGGATTCTTAGCATCTACCCAGATCTGTATTTTTCTGTCAAAAATATCTTGTTTCTGAATTTCTTTCAGCAATTTTTCATCTCATTAATCTCCATTAAGTTAATTGGGTTTTTTGAGTCTCTTTTTTGAGAAATTCTTAATTTGATTTCCTTTGGTCATTACTTGGAGGTTTGTCTCAGTCTTTTTACAATTTTACATCTTTTTGCTTTTGTTTGTGCTTTTGTTAATTGCCTTTGAGTGTTTTTATTTTTTGATCTTTGGAACTCTCACCCGATTTTCTTTGCTTACACTTGATTGGTTCTTAGATTACATTAGAATCATCTTGTGTTTGAGAATTCTCTTGCATAGATCACATTTTCATAATTAGAATTCTCACTTTCAGAATATGAGTGAATTGTGCATAGATTACAACTGCATAGTTTACATTCTGAAAAATCAATTGTAGATTTAGATCAGTTTTCTTTGATTTGAATTTAGATGTTTTTATGCTTGTTTTAAAAACACAAAAATAAAAAATGTTTTGGAATTGATTTGCATTAGTTTTTCTTGATGAAATTAGTGCATTAGAGAATTTTTTATATTTTCTCTTAGTGATCAATTTTTGCATTGTTGGAAGTGTATGGAAACTCTCTCCTTACTTTAGTTAGGATTCATCGAATTGAAAATATTACATTATCATATTCGATTGCATTCAGTTTTGGGTTGGGTCATAACACCATTGGTTTCATATCCATTTACCCTTTTGAGTAATAACAGCCTAAATAACACAGCGCTTAATTAAAATTCATCTAGTAATTTTTAGGGCTCTTTCCACCAATCTAGCTCAGGATTAGTGCTTTGGAATAGGTTGTAGTTAACTTTCCAAAGCAACTAAAAAAAACAAGTAGATAAATCTTCTGGTAGGAAATAAATCCAATTGTAATTGGTACAATCTGGGAAGCTTCTCTTAAAGAAGTCAATCACGAGATCATGTCCGAACCTTTGAGACAATCAATTATGTTTCATTGGGAAAGATAGAAGATTTTGTGCGCATTACAAACGGTAAACCTCAGATTAACCATTTTCGAGGAGCCTAGGGTCACTTGTCGGTAAACCTCGGATTAACCATGTCGAGGAACCTTCAAGAGGATTGAGCTTTGTTACTCTGCCCTTGTGCGTGGAATCGGATAGTAGATTGTTCCCCCAGTTGTATTTGTTACTGTTGGTAACCTTAGTGTCCATAAACTTAAGATTATTTCCTAAGGTGACGATGAAGGAAAGATCTCACTATACCTGGAGCAGACATCGACTAGACTCACTTGGAATCTCTGGGGGGTTCTCTTCACTCGAGATGGTTTTGTGAAGAAACTTGTGCCATTCTGTTTCATTAAGCAGGTTGTCGGGGTAACTGTTCCAACCGCCCTTTCTGTATTAAATTCTACGATTTTGGATTTCATCACCAACTAGTGTTTTTAGTGCGGGAATCTACTTTTTGTGTGTGGTTTGACTCCTAGATTTGATAGCGCGTGTTAATTTGTTTGTTTTTACTTTTAGAGACCATAGGTGTGAATTGTGAATTGTGAATTGTGAATTGTTAATTTTAGTTTTAATTGTTAATAAAATTAACTAAA
Organism: Pinus albicaulis; assembly: GCA_034641835.2. Classification (NCBI taxonomy): domain Eukaryota; kingdom Viridiplantae; phylum Streptophyta; class Pinopsida; order Pinales; family Pinaceae; genus Pinus; species Pinus albicaulis. Next base: position 930,090,642 of record CM076571.1, on the reverse strand, counting down.
GTTGAATATAATGGCAACTGTTCCAAAATTTACCAACCAAGGAACCTCTCTTAATGAGAATCCTCGTACTTTTCCTTTCTTTGGAAATTTTGGTCCTCCTTATATGGCTACATTTTCATTACCTGGATTTTCACTAGGTTTACCAATATGGTTATTTTCAACTTTGTTGGCCCCGAATACTCCAATTGTTCCACCTCAACCGGATGCTTCACCTCAACAGAGTTCACCATCTCAACATCACCAACCTTTTGTTGACCCTTTAACTTCTTCGCGTAATATTTATTCCTCCATTTCTTCCTCTTCGCTTGGTAAAAGCCTTGACACTAGTAACCAGGTGGCTAAGAAGAAGAAGAAAGGGAAGAAGAAGAAGAAGAAGCAAAATAAGAAAGAAGTCAACCAACCAACCATGGCTGTAAGTGTTAGTTGTGTTGTCGAAACCTCCAACATGCATCGTAAACCCAAATACCCTTGTAGGCTTTGTAAGGGTGACCACTTCCTTATCAATTGTCCTGGTATTCCAAAGGTCTTGGAAGTATGGTTAGAAAAATCTCATCAACTTTTCTTTGATCCATCAACCAGAGATAGTCAGGTTCCTGGGAAAAAGGGTAAAGTTAGGTTTCCTTGTAAATTATGCAAAGGGAGTCATCAAACTCACATTTTCCCTCACATGGATGAAGCCTCAAAATTGTTGGAAAACCTTACTGTTCCACAACAAGAATTTCCAACTGGTTACCGTAAACTTTCTCCCAACCTACCGTCAACTGACAGAGTGATTGATCTAATTTCAAGTACAGTCGATCCCACTCTTCCATTGGAGAGTGAAACTCATATCACTCAGGTTGATGATCCATTAGTTGATCAAGTGGTCGATTCGATTTCACATTCGGTCGATCCCATTATCCTTGTAGAGAGTGAACTTCATACCGCTTAGGTTCTTCTTGTTACATCAAATTCTTCTACGCTAGGGGCATTTCACCTGTTTCTATAGAACCCCCTCCAAGTACTGAGGTCTTTTCCTTTGATTGGAATAGACTGATAGAACCTCGTCTTCCTTCCTCCATCCATTTCCAAATCATTGTGAAGTTGGGTGGTAGTGAAATCCACCACACACAGGTAGATTAAGGTGCTTTTGTTAGTATTTTATCCTCAACTGCTTGGAAAGCTTTGGGTTCCCCTCAGCTTGTGCCTATTACGCAGAATCTAAAAGCTTTTAACAGAAACATTAGTGAACCTTTAGGGATCCTTCCTAATTTTTCTATTAATTTGGAAGGTAAAACTGTCTGTATTGATCTTATGGTAGTTCGAGGCCCCTTGGATTTCAATTTACTCCTTGGGCGAGACTATGTCTATGCAATGAAAGCTATAGTATCGACACTCTTTCACGTGATGTCTTTCCCTCACAATGGCAATATTGTGACTGTAGACCATCTTTCATTCCCTAGTCTTGATTCGACTACCAATGATCCGACATCCCTGAATGTTCCTCATACGCAAGTGGTATCTACCCTGCCATGGGTTAATTATGTGGCAGCTAGTCCCATGTTTTCAGTTACCGATGTAAGCGAGCCTCTCACTGTTTACTCGTCTTCCTCTGACTTAGATCTGGTAATTGACATGGAAAACTCTATGGGATTATTTGAACGTGATGTTCTTATCCCTTTTGAGTCCCTTGACATGTGTTTATTCTAGAGAATTATTCTTCCATCTGATGAAGACCTCTTGGAAGCCATGATCAAGGTGTGTCCATTGACATGTGTTTCTTCTAGTTGGAAGCCATGAATCAGTTGGTCAGAGGATAGTTCCTTTTATTGAGTCAACCTCGTAGAAAAATGAATCTGGTATGAGGAAAGTTCCTTTTACTCTGTCAACCTCGTTAAAAAATGAATCAGTTAGTATGAGGACAGTTCTTTTCTTGTGTCAACCTCGTTAAAAAATGAAACATGTAGGTGAGGATAGTTCCTTTTACTATGTCAACCTCGTTTAAAAATGAATCAGTTAGTTGAGAGCATAGTTCCTTTTCTTGTGTCAAGCTCATTTAAAAAATGAAACAAGCTTCCATGAGGACAGTTCTTTTCCTGTGTCAACCTCATTAAAAAATGAATCAGTAGGTATATTGTAGAGAGTAAATTGATAGATTAGAAATAAGTAGTTTATGAGGATGGTTCCTGTTACTGAGTCAACCTCGTTAAAAAATGAATCAGGTATGAGGACAGTTCTTTTCCTATGTAAACCTTGTTAAAAAATGAATCAGTTGGTCAGAGGATAATTCCTTTTACTGTGTCAACCTCATTAAAAAATGAATCAGTGAGTCCGAGGATAGTTCTTTTCCTGTGTCAACCTCGTTAAAAAAATGAATCAGTTCATGAGGATAGTTCCTTTTACTGTGTCAACCTCGTTAAAAAATGAATCAGTTGATCAGAGGGTGGTTCCTGTTACTAATTCAACCTCGTTAAAAAATGAATCAGATATGAGGACAGTTCTTTTCCTGTGTTAACCTCATTAAAAAATGAATCAATAGGTTATATAGGTAGATTGTAGAGAGTAGATACGAGGATAGTTTCTTTTACTGTGTCAACCTCATAAAAAAATGAAACACATTTCCATGAGCATAGTTCTTTTCCTGTGTCAAGCTCGTTAAAAAATGAAACAAATCCTCCCCTAATTGAGTCGAGTCTTTGACTAGATCTCGTAAATGTTAAGTCATATATTTAGGTTAATTATTTTAGTTTTTTGCATAATTTTCTTACAGTTTTAGATCGGGTCTTTCATATGATCTCGTAAATGAACCTTCATTCCATCCAGCTATTAATTACCAGCAGTATACTTAGTTGAATGAAATGAAGCTAGGGGGGCATGCGCTCTAGCAGTTATGCTTAGGGGGCATCAAGCACAGTTTTCTCTCTGTTTCAAGCTTGTGTAAAAATGAAACCACTCTGAAGCATAGTTTTTCTCTGTTTCAATCTTTTGTAAAAATGAAACCTATCTTGAGTCAATTTCGGTTATTTTCAAGACTCGTTAAACTCATCAAAATCCCAAGATTATTTTGCTATCTTTCATTCTCATAAAACACATGAAAATTCCGAGTTCTTTCCGTCTTTTCCTGCTCGTAAATTAAATTGAAAGTCGGCCACAAGAGTACATTTTTATCCCTTTTTTGAACTCGTTAAAACTTTAAAAAAAAGTGAAAACCATGAGTACATTTTTATCCCTTTTTCGAACTCGTTAAAATTTGCAGAAAAAACGAAACTACTAAGTATACTTTTATCACTTTTTTGGACTCTTGAAAATTACGAAAAAGAAAAACCCTGGAGTTCTCTTTTAAGCCCTTTTCAGACTCTCTAAAAATGAAAATATTGCCGAGTACTTGACTATTCAAACTCGTTAAATTAAATGAACGGTCGTCCCTTCAGTATAAGTTTACCCCTTTTACGAACTGAAATGGACCATTTATGAAAAAGGTATACGTTGACTAATTACGGTCAATAGAGTTCTCTCCAGCATTATTTTATCCTTTTTCGGGCTCGAGAGACTAAATTTACGAAAAAGTACACCCACAGAGTTTTCTTAAGTTTTTTCTTCTGACTCCCTAAAAATGAAAAACACCGAGTTTCTCTTATACTGGACTTGTTAAAATTTAACAGTAAAGGACCTGTTAAATTTTTAAGCAGGAACGAACCACTCCTTCTTAGGGTTCGAATATTAAACTAAGTTGGACTCATCCGAAGGATGAGCTTATAAACAATAAAATGTTATCCTCCTCAAGCTTGTCAAAAATAAAGAGGTACTTGCCAGAAATGGTGGGGGAAAAGAGAGAAAAATGAACCTGTTTGTTACATTTTGATTATTTGGAAAACCGTTAACCACTCTTGAACACGACACTTTTGTTCAATTGGGTTGGGAAAATCCTTTGCCTAACAGTTAATCAAACCATATTGAAAGTCTTCAGCCAGTTTCTGGGTATTAGCTTTGGGTTAATTGTCACCAAGCCATCTGCAGTGTCGTTATGTGTTCAAGAGTAAAGTTCAAACAAACCATTCATTTGTGAAATATTTGTCTTCCATTTTGACCATCCCTGAGTCAGTCCTTGCCAATATATTTCTTCAAAACTTGATCTATGATTTCTTGTTGTGGGCTTGCCTACGATGGATCACTTTCTATCGACGACAGCACTTTATCTAGGAATTTGATCCAGAAATCGTCAGTACCTTGAAATCCGCATGCCTCAATGGCAGGTTTCTCGCCTTCAACGACAGGTTGCATCATTTACCTTCGATCGAATGATTCTGTGACATGTACAACTTCAGCTCATTCATTCACATTTCATGGATTGCACTGAGTACTTTGAGAGCCATTGACATTACTGGTGGTTACTCTCACGCTTGTTAACAGTTTACATCATTGACTGCTAATCAAGTGGTTTCTACCATGTTCGACTTCGACACATTTAATCGCATGGATAGAATCGTACTAGTTCGGGAAGCAAAAATCAAGACCCTAGATCTAGTTTCCACCATCCAAGCTATGAGGATTTTTATTATTATACAGTATACTATTCATTACAGATGGTTGTGCCCATGCTGTTTCTACACTATTGATGTAATATTAAAATCATTTCTGTATCAGAACAAATTTAGTTAGTTTTTGATCTGAGTATGGGAATGCCTACCTCAGTGATGATATGATTACATATATATATTTTGCATTGAATTTTTTTACAGGTTCCGACTGGGGTGTCCACAGGATGATCCTTTAAATGATAAAGTACTTCACTCTTCATATATGACAGACTTCATCTTCATCTATTTAAGACTTCGCACTTTAGGGAGTAATCTGTTACACTAAAAACTGTCACCTTAACATTCTGCTGACTGTATGAGCTCATTAACACTCATACATGCCTCCTCTGCAAGTCTTACAACCTTTACTCCTCATTTCAAGCCCTGAAACAGGAGGAAAAACCCTAAAAATCTTTGAAACTTTGGGTACGCAGGTAACATGAAGCCTGCCTGTGTTCCTAGCTTGGGTACGCAGGTAATACACTTCTTACCTACATTCTAGAATGTAGTTTTCCTTTGCAATGCCTGCGTACCCTCCTCAAAGTCAAAAAGGCAAGAAAGTAAAGTCAAAAAAGTGGTTTGAGGTCAATTCTAGAAGGTTTTAGATGAGAATTTTTGGGAATGAGTACACTTTGATAAGGTGCATGTGTCCCTCACCTTAAGGAACTAATCCCTTGATGTGAAGAGTCTATCCCTTTGAAGGAGGATTCTATCCCTATAAAGGTGGAATCCTAACCTCCTCATCTGCTCTATAAAAGGAGGCATTGGGTAGCCTCAAAGGGTTAGATTTTGGAGATTGAGGTTTTGGAGATTGAGAATTGGAGTGGAAGCTTTATGTGTGATTGAGTTGAAGTGCTATTGAGATTTAGTATTCTTTCTGCTGAGATTTTGAGAGGAAAGATCACATACCTCTTTGTGCTCCTGGAGGAAGAGTGCAAGACTTATCAAAGTAGAGGAAACTCCTGCTTCGGACCCCGAGAAGGCCTTTCAAACATCAAGGCTAAGGTTGTAAGGTTCTTCTGTTATATTTTAATATTAATACAATCAAGCTCTGTTTTTCTCAATAAATTTTCGTTCGATTGTTTATTTCAATAAGCTGTCGTTTGATCGTTTATTTCATAGATTCCTTGATCACTATTATAGGTATGTTTTATAATTATTTTTTATACAGGTGCTATTGATATTCTCTTGTTTGTGATTGCAGATCGACGAAAGACGACACTTCCTTGCGACAGAAGGATTATTGTTGCGACAAAAGAAATCTTGTTGCGACGAAGGATTATTGATGTGACGGAAGCACTACGACTACAAATAAGCATTTGGATCTAAGGTAGGATCAACACCTTCATAGCATTTATTTGTAAAACGAATATATTTAGAGAAAGACAAGCTTAGTTGTTTGTTTGTTGCTAGATTGTCTTCTGACACTAGGGATATCGGTCTTGTCTACAAGAATGATTTAATCCGTACAACAGGATCTCTCTACAACACGGTCTCTTCTTCTAATCATAGGAAGTGCATGGATCTTCCTGCTCTTGAAACTCTCTAGGAATTTCACTTCTCCTTTTTCCTTCTTCTTGCTCAACCTCCTCGGAGAGGCTCTTACTGGATATGAAAAGTGATGAGAATAAGATCATCCTCTTCATCATTTTAGCCTTGATCTCTTCTTTATAGCACTTTGGCTTGACTTCCACAGGCTGAGCAAAAGATCTTGCTTTGATACCACTGTAATATCCCAAAATCGGGACAACTCAAGAAGCATGCACTAAAAACGCATTTCCAGAAAATTATGATATAAAATAACAAAATTAACTCTTATATCATGTAGATCAGTCAATATAAAACCTAAATCCAAGAATAGAGATGAAAAAAATCAAACTAGGCGGGTTAAATAGATCTCCCACGCCTAGGATTGCCAAAAAGAGCTAAAACACCAAACACTACAACACGAGGAATTCTGCATAAAAGTGACTGCGCAGTATAAGAAATGGTTTATACATATAAATGGTAGAGACAAATAGATCTGGAATTATATTAGAAAATATGCTCAGAAGAATGAGATCTAGTCTCCTTTATACAAAATACAAGAGAACCCGATAAGGGTTTCTTCTCAAACACTCTGAATACAAATCGTGATTTTCAGCAGTATGACTGAATAATCACTGAAACTGAAGCACATGAGTGTAAAATGCTGTAAGAGTGAAGATATAATGCAGATATGAACAATTTTCTCCCCCCATGGAAGAATCCATCCTCCAATCACAGGGAAACTCCCCGAAAGAGCCACAACAGTCACCGCTAAAACTGCCTTGCAAAAATAACACAATTCCTTATTTGAATAATGTTGTAAGTGATGGTAATGTGTTGTCTTGCTGCCAAATACCTGATATCATCCCAATAATTCTCCAAAATGATTCTCTAATTTAAGGCAACCTCCCTACTTTGCAAAACCAACTCAGAAAATGGGTTTCTCAACCCTCCCCAGCAACACCCTTCAACTGAGCTCAACCTCCTGCAAAACCTGCACTGAACTTGTAGACTAAAGCTTGGCACCAATGTTGGATATGAGGAATTATGGATCAGATCTCTCCCAAGAGTTACTCAAAGGGAAGAGAAGGAATTCCTGAATAGGAATCCCTTAGTGCTAAGCAGCACCGACAATCTTAGTTAAGCAGGTAGGTGAGAAAAGTCTAAGCAGACATGAAAATGTAATGTATAATCTTACCCCCAAATGGCTACCATCCTATTCCTTATAAAATAAGTGAGCCTTCTCACCTTGAGTCCCACTCAATAGCATTTCCACCATCACATAAACAATCTCCCTCCAAAATTGTGTTGTGCCTTCATTAGAGCCACTCCTCTAAACTGCGTTGTTTGATTTGGTCAAAGTTGACCTCTTCAACTTGTTTCAGCCCTTTTCACGCCTAAGTTTCTTCAATCCAGCTCACATATAGCTATCTATGTTAAACCACATTCACATTGAGCTCTTTTATTTGTTGATCCACTCCTCCTACATTTATGTTGTTGACTTGGTCAAACTTGGCCTTGTCCACAAGCCAAATATCCCTGTTCACACATGAGAGTGTAAAATACAGCTCACATTATGTTTCCTTTACACACTATGAATGATTCTATCCTTATTTCTGAAATGCATGGGCCTCCTTACCCTTTTATTTATCTCCTAAGTGATATTATAAAAATTCAGTATTCCAATTTGCTGCATGCAAATTTTGGAATATGACATACCGCCTGGGGGTCAATCTCAAGGTAGTAATTTACCACCTGGGGGGCAACCTCAAGGAAAATACATACCTGAAGTAAAATATCAACCTGCCAGTAAATGCCTTAAGGACAATATCCACCTCTAGGGCAATACTCAATTCAAGGTCTGCAACCTCTTAAAGGACAATACTCTATGCCAGGGAAAGCGTCTTTCCAAGGACAACAACCTCCTTTAGGGTCACAATTCTACCCAGAACAATAATTTTTTTAGGGAGGTGGGAATTATCCAACCAAATGTCAGACATATGTTCCAAATTATCAACCTGGTTATGGTCCATCTTATGCAACACAACCTTCGATGAGACCTCCATATCCTAGAGTAAACACGGTGTGAGATCCATCACAAGTTCAACAGAATTTGCAAACTAACATGCAAGTACCTTATAATCAACCTAGTCAGCCAATTGGATACAGTAAAATCCAACAACCTGTCCAACCAACTCTTCAAGTTATACCATAGGTGTCTGCACCTAGTACTGTTCAGCAGCCTGGTCCAAGTACACCTAGGACTCCACCTCAAACTACTGCACCAAGTTTCGTTCAAGCTACCACACCTATCCCTAGAATTTATGCAGCTCCTGTTTCTACAGCCCCTCAAGTATCACAACAAATTCCTGTAGTCACTGCACAACAACCTGGACCAACAGTTCATAGTACTATTCATATGCATGCAGGACAACCTGGAAAAAGTACAATTGTAACAAGTCAACCTCAGTTTTTTTATTAACCGTATCAAGGGTAGTATCAATATGGACCTGTAGCACAAAATCTATTATACAAGCATCAACCGTACCCTGGGCACACGTATTAGATACCATCCCAACCCAAATATGTTCTAGATAATCCTGGTTATATGGGAGGCATTCCAATCCCAAATGCACAAGCTATTCCAGCATATCCTCGATATCCTCCTCCTAGTACTGGTATAGTTCCACAAGGTTATCAATTTACTCAGCATGACCCTAACCGTCAGTTTTCATTCATAACAACTTTGGATTTACCTGATTTTTCATGTCTAAAAAATGATCTGATCTATTATCTTCCGTATTGGCCGCCAATGTCAAACAAGTTGCCCAGTGATATTCCTTAGTTCGAAGGTAAATCAGGAGAGGAACCTTCAAACCATGTCATGACTTACCACCTCTTGTGTGCATCCAACTCTTTCATTGATGATTCCATTCGATTACGACTGTTTCAGAGAACACTGATAGATTTAGTTGAAAATTGGTATATTTAACTGCCATGTGGCTCATTCAATAATTTCAACACATTAGCAACAACTTTCTTAACCCACTTTCAGTTTCCAGTCAAATACGACAATGGCACAAAACTTTTCACTTCATTAAAACAATCTACATCTACGTTATATATATCAGATCACATACATGAATGGAGATGTAGAAGATGTTTAGTCAAAGTCTTTATTCTAGATTATATCTTGGCAAAATGGTTCATCAGATCATTGCTTCCAAATATCACTGAAGATGTGGCTAAGGGAGGGTTTTTTATGGAATAACAGGTCATTGCTCAAGCATAGTATTTAGACCTTGTATATACACTATATGGTACCTTATATGAAAAAATTCTTGATTTACCACATCCTATTCAAATAGCTGCAACTCCTTTAGGATCTCATAATGCATATGGTGTAATTGGTTTAGTTAGCATGAATAAGAGTAAGAAGAAGTGTTCAAAAACTACTTCTCCTATCATAACTTTACCAGATTCACTAAAAGGAGATTCTTCACTTCAAACTTCTGCCAATATTAACATTGTAGATTCATCTATAGCTAAATCTAAAATTGGTAATAATAAGAAAGGAAAGAATAAAAATAAATAGACTTTGTCTCCTAAAAAGAAAACTGAAAATACTGAACCATCTGATGATAAACGAAAACCTCGTTATCCTTGTCTTATCTGTGATGAGGATCTCTTTACTGAAGAGTACCCGCATCAGTCTAAGGTCTCTAAATTCTTCAAAGGCTCACCCACACCCATTTTCTTGAAGGATCCTTTACCTACTCAAGATAGAAAAATTATAGGATCTTCTTCACATTCATCAACAGATATTTTAATGATGTTTGAGGTTATTGTTGCGACACGATCGCAAGACTATGGAGGTAAAAGTCGTGTAACTCGTAAAGAGATAGAAAATTATAATTCAACACCAACTACATATCCTTCAGTTTCTGATCCACTTAACATCAAGTAACCTAATCTTGAGCTAGTAATTAAACCGCCTCCTAAAGGTGTACTTCGAAAATCATCTTTCAATCCACATGCGGGAGCTGCTCAAAACTACAACGTTGTTGGAGACTTCGAAATCTCCCCTTCAGCAATGTCAACCTTAGAAGTGCTACAATCATCTCCAACACAAATGAAATTAATTTTATCAACTATTCGAGCTATATGTCCTCAGGATTCTGACCTCATGGTTTTAGATTTATAAAATTTTACACCAAGACTCCCTCATCAGATGACTTTTCAGATTTTGGTATTAGTAAAAAACTGACGAGTTTTTCGTACTGTAATTGATGAGGGGGCATCCACGTGCATAATTTTGTTAAATTTTTGGAAAAATCTTATCTCCCCAACACTCAACCAATCTCTGAAAATCCTTAAAGCTTTTAATGGAAGAGGATTCCATCTGTTTGGAATTTTACAAGATCTATCTATAGAAGTAGAAGGAAAAACTATTAATCTAGATGTGGAAGTAGTTGATGCCCCTCTGGATTAAAAATTTATTTTGGGTCGAAGTTGGTCTTATGCCATTACTGCTATTGTATCATCCATCTTTCGATTAATCATGTTTCCTTATAAATGAAATATTGTAAAAATTGACTAGCTGTCATATTATTCATCCGACCCAGCTTCTATAGACAGTATCCAACATGTTGGAAAATTGACTATCCCATATGAATATTTTGGGGTAGGTTTAATAAAAGACTCTGCTTTGATGGGAACTTTCTCTATGCCTCCACCCAATGTACCGCATACTATTTCCAATATCAATATGATTTCATCAAGCACTATTCCATTCGATGACACTTAGATAGTGCCTTCAGAGTCAGAAATGGATTCTTTCAATGGAGAGATGCCTTTGAGTCCTTTTGAGATGGCATATCAAGCAGTACAATCATTTTATAACACACTTTCAACTAATTCTGATCCAATGAATTTGATCACCGAAGAATCTTCTTCACTATCAAGCTCAACCTTGACATCAATTTGCGATCCTTTTTAACAAGTGTTTTATACTGATGAAAGTATTAGATATTCATTTTTACCTTACCTCGATAGGTTTGAAAATTATTTTTCATCTATTTTTACAACTAATTATGTCAAGGAACCACAGAATCCGATATTGATTACAAATTCGGATTCTGAGATTAATTTGGGAAAAATTTCTACAATTGTTCCTATTGACATATCAATTAAACCATGAGTTTTGAAAACATTCATATAGGTGCTTCTTGTATGATTGACGAAATTAATACATATAAATCCCTATTTGAAGAATTCTGAGACATATTTTTCTGGTCTTATGAAGATATGCCAGGAATCGATCCAAATATTTCCATTCATGAAACAAAGACATACGCAGATGCCAAGCCTATTAGAGAAATATTACTTCTGATACATCCACAAAAAGCTACAACTATTAAAGCTGAAGTTAAAAGGCTACTACAAAAATGATTTATTTATCCAATTCGATTAATATATTGGATATCTAATATAGTTCCTGTTACCAAGAAACAAGGTACTATACGAGTATGTGTCGATTATAGGGATATTAATAAAAGCATGTCCAAAAGAAAATTATCCTACCCACTATATCAACCAAATCATTTATGATTGTGCGGGAAATTAAAAGTTTTCATTTATGGATGGATTTTCCGAATATAATCAAATAAACATACTCCCTGCTAATCAATGAAAAACAACATTTATATGTCCTTCGGGAATATTTTCTTCTTGAAAAATATCTTTCAGATTAAAGAATGTTGGTGAAAATTTTCAAAAGGCAATGTATTATGCTTTTCACGACATTAAACATATTTTACAACCTTATCTAGATGATTTACCTGCTCACTCATTTCACACGGACGATCATCCTACTCACTTACAAGCAATTTTTATGAGATGTAGGCATTACAAGATTCGTTTGAATCCGCACAAATGTGTTTTTTGTGTGCAATCAGGACAATTATTGGGATTTTCTATTTCGAAGGCTGGCATTCATGTTGACCCCTCAAAGTTTGAGGCCATCATAAATTTACCTCCTCCTTCCGCACCTCGCCAACTCCAAAGTTTGCAAGGGAAAGCAGAATTTTTGCACAGATTTATCCCAAACTATGTTGAGTTAAAAAAAGGTTTTACTAGGTTGCTGAAATAGAATGTTCCTTTTATTTGGGATGAGAATGTTGATCGATATTTTGATGCTCTAAAACACGTGTTATCCCATGCACCGCTATTGCATCCACCCAATTACAACCAGGACTATTTTTTATACTCATCAGCCTCTGATTCCACCATTGGAATGGCTCTAGTTCAAGAGGATGAATTTCACAATGAGCATGTGATTTACTATCTAATTCAAAATCTGAATCTGACCAAAATTAAATATTTGCATGTGGAAAAATTGGCCTCGGCAGCAGTTCAAGTTGTCCGAAGATTTTGTCATTACATATTGTTACGAAAGACAAATTTGATATCTAGCTGCAACCTGATGATGTATATTTTGACAAAACAATTACTCGGGGGAAACTACTCTAAATGGACTGTTATCCTACAAGAGTTTGATTTTGAATTCTAGAAATCAAACAAATTAGTAGTTTTTGCAGAACTTATTTGTGACTTTCCCAATAATGAGATGGAAACTGTGGTAGAGCATCCCATTGCGGATGAATCTATGTTTCTTATCATTACATTATATCCATGGTATGTAGATATCATCATTTATCTTCAAACCCAAACCTTTTTCCCTGGGATTTCACGTTCAAATTGACAGAGAATTCGCTATCAATCTTAGCAATACAATATTGTTAGGGACACACTTTATCATCGTGGTGCGGATTTTGTTTTTTGACATTGCATAACTCACGAAGAGGCTGAAAGGGTTTTGAATTACTGCCACTCTAGAGCGTGTGGTGTTCATATGTCTGGGTATGCCACAACCCAAAGTATATTATGCGTTGGCTATTTTTGGCCATCATTGTTCAAAGATTGTATTATTGCGGTCCAAAAATGCCACAATTTCCAAATATTTCATCGAAATTTGCATGCACCTCCGGCTCCTCTTCACACAATAATTGTTGTTGGTCCTTTTCTGAAATGGGGCATTTATTTCATTACATATAGCCCTCACTTGGCCGGGGGGCATGGCTATATTACTATCGTTATTGATTACTTTACCAAATGGGACGAGGTGATGCCTACATTAGCGGTAGATGGAAATATTGCAGCTATATTAGTATTCAATAATGTTGTTGCTCATTTCAGAGTACCCCAAGCTATTATCACTAACCATGGGAGTCATTTTCAAAATATAATGATGACCGAACCTTTCAATCAACTTTGCCCATGCCATGATAACTCTACTCCATATTACCCGCAGGCTAATGGTCAGGTTGAAGCCATTAATAAATTTTTAACCACCATGATTAAACAAATTATCGGAACTAACAAATCAAATTGGCATACCATGTTTTTTTCAGCACTATGGGAATATCTAACCTCAGCAAAAACTTCTATAGGTTTCACTCCTTTTCAGCTGGTTTACTGTTTAGAAGTTGTGTTACCTATTGAATGCAAAATACCATCACTCCAATTAGCCATAGAGTTACTACCAGCTACCTCTGAAGAGGAAAAACTCTTTTTTTACTTAGCACAATTAGATGAGAAACGTGTGAAAGCTCAATATAATCGAAGTGTTACACATCGTGTTTTTTCAAAAGGTGACCTAGTCTTAGTATATGATCAAGCTAATGATAAGCTAGGAGCTAGGAAATTCGAACCAATGTGGCATGGTCCTTATATTGTTGAGCGAGTGCTTGCCAAATGGGCCTATGAATTGTCTAATTATGATGGGGTCTCTTTAGATAAGCCTAGAAATGGTCTTTATTTGAATATATATTATGTTTGATTATCGTGTGAATATCTCACTTGTATATTAGTTATTTTTCTAGTTAGTGTGCCTTAGATTAGTTAAGTGTGCCATTTTAAGATTTTTTTTACTACTATCACTGCTTACCTTGATTACTCTTGATATTGCAGATGTCGACATCCCTTCAAACGTACATTGGTTTTTCTGATGGTGCCTGTCGTAGTACATGGAATATTTCTTCCACAGCTTGGGTTATCTATTCACCCACTGATGAGTTAGTTTCTATGCATAGGGTAAGCCTTGGTCAAAAAACGAACAATATTGCAGAATATAGTGCAGTCATTGAGTTATTATTTGATGCCATTTCATTTGGTATTCGACATTTGATCATTAGGCTAGATTCAAAACTCATTGTATTACATTTAAACATAGTATATGCAATTAAAAATCAATGTTATTCAGATTATTTTTGAAGGCTCGTCTCTTGGAAAGATAGTTTGATTACATCGAATATTAAAAATTTCAAGAAATCTAAATACATTGGCTGATGCATTAGCTAATTGTGTCAAAACAGATATTTGCAATGTTAAAATAGTAAACCGAAACAACATTTGATACATGTTGAACAAGATAGTCAGAGAAAGTAGTAATATAATAGATAAGTTTGTTTTCAAAAAATATTACATCGTTTTTTATCATAGGTTCAAACACCTTATGATCTGAAAGATATTGATACAAAAAAACAAAATATGTTAATTCATTATGATCATCCACTATCCATGATGATGATCATGGTGGTAGACTATGGGACACGCCACCTTGTGCAGGAATCTTCTAAATTGTCCTGGCACACCTGTAACATGTCCCTGAAGATGGAGAGGAATGTCATCTATCCCTGTCTCAGAAATATCTATGGTTAACCTATACAGGTTGTGTTCCATATCAGTTAGGATCTCTGCTGCCTGATCCTGGGGTGGTAATACAGGCTCTGCTTGCTACATTTCAAAGCGGCGGAGTGTACCTAGTCGTCGTGGAACAACATCTGCATTTAAATTTTGTTGTCAGTATTGGACGATCAAAAACCAAATAGAATTTAGATTTAAAAAAAAAAAAAAATGGTTCACTTACCTGATTCATCCCACCGTGCCCCTGGAGGCAAGGACATCTCAAGATCACCTCTAAAATCTATACCTGCATAAGGGAAGTCTTCAATTGTGAAGAGTTGGTTCTGTAGCCACATAAAGTACACCAGAGTGAACTGAACCACTGAAATACCATTGCCACCAAGGTGGGCCATTAATGCAACCTAACGTACCATCCGAGGTTCTCTAGGCTCCCCACGATCTACTGGAATAAGCTGAGGGGCAAGAAGTGGGATTCTCTCCAAAGAAAAAGAAATCAGGATGGCGCCATAAACAAAGTTTTTTAACTTGCATTTTTTTCTTTGGTTATTTGGCCTTTCATTTTGGACAATACACCTTCGCACCAGTTGAAAATGGTGCCTCTGAAACACTTTACCATAGTCTGCATTTGAGATTTAGTTGCTACATGTGGAGCCACACTTCCACACAACCTGGCTATGGTGAATGCAACTACTTTGAGATAAAGTCACAAGATAGTCTTTATGTCTATGCGATTATCCTTTGGACCTTCTATATCACTGCAAAACTCTTGTTTGTAAATAGCAATGGGTAGGCCACCCTGTCTAGCTCCAAACAAGGATATGTTTTCTCCTCTTTTGGAAAATCCACTGAGAAAATAAATATCTTCGAGCTCAATTTTGAGCCGATGGTCTCCAATGATAAAGCACTGATCTTGGACATCCCATTTATTCACTAACCATGTCATCAGCTCCACCTATGCTCTCATACCTTGAATCACCTAGAAATTATAAAAAACACAATTTTTAAGCACTCGCATTGTTTGAGGATTATTCATGGCTTCATTGTTTGCATCTTCATGCTCACGTTCTGTCCACTCTAGCATGGTGAAATAATCTGAAAATTGACACATTTTAAGGTTAGAAACTATTTGAGTGAGAAACATTAACCATTTTTTAGATAATTTATCAATTTTAAACCGGTCACGGTGCCTCCACAGTTTTTGTGCGAAGACAGTGCAGACGTCTGCATGGGCTCCACACAAAAATCATGGTAGCCTGATAATTTTACTTTTATAAAATTATTGGGGTCCGCAGGTAACGCGTGCATGACTTGCAGACCCCTAAGAATGCAATTTTGAACACAATTTCTCCCCCAAAATGAATTTAAAGCCAAAAAAGAGAATTTAATCGAATATAAATGAAGAGAAGAGTGTTGTGGATTACCTGGTTCTGACGAATCACAATTTGAGCGGCCATTTCTCCCGTTATGAATTCCAGAACTTATTTTCAAAACGCTCTCAATTTACAACTCTGAAGACAAAAGGTGAAAATGACTTTGTTAAACACCTTTTTATAGTTATTGAATGAACAAAATATTTTATTTTATTTATTTTTCCCTTTCAAAAATTATTTTTCGATGTTTTTACTTATTGGAAACATGTATGTTTAATATTTCGCGCTTTTGTGTAGAATATAGGTTTTTTTGGTGAAAAGAATTATTTTGATGTTGAGTACACTTTTATCACTTTTTTGGGCTCTTGAAAATTACTAAAATGAGAAACCTTGGAGTTCCCTTTTAAGCCCTTTTCAGACTCTCTAAACATGAAAATATCGCCGAGTACTTGACTATTCGAACTAGTTAAAGGAAATGAACATTCGTCCCTTTAGTATAAGTTTACCCCTTTTCCAGACTAAAATGGACTATTTATGAAAAAGGTATATTTTGACTAATAATGGTCAATAGAGTTCTCTCCTACATTACTTTATCCTTTTTTGAGATTGAGAGACTAAATTTATGAAAAAGTACAACCACGAAATTTACTTATGTTTTTCTACTGACTCCTTAAAACTAAAAAATGCCAAGTTTCTCCCATGCTGGACTCGTTAAAATTTAATATTAAATGACCTGTCAATTACAAATAGAAACGAACCACTCCTTATTAGGGTTTGATTTTAATACTAATATGGACTCATCCGAAGGATGAGCTTACACAACAAGAAAATTTTATCCCCCTCAATCTTGTCGAAAATAAAGAGGTACTTGCCAATAATAGTGGCGGGGGGGGGGAACAGAAAAGGAATCAAGTTGTCACCCTTGTTTTATGACCAATATTCTACTCTTGAACATGACACTTTTTGTCACACTTTCACCTGGGTTGGGAAAATCCTTTTTCTAACAGTTAATCAAACTACATTAAAAGTCTTCAGTAGGTTTTTGGGTATTAGCTTTAGGTCAATTGTTACTAAACCATCTGCAGTGTCATTATGTGTTCAAGAGATAGTTCAAATAAACCATTCATTGCAAACACTTGTTTCCATTCGCGTTAACCATCCCTGAGTCAGTCCTTGCAAATATTTCTTCAAAACTTGATCTGATGGTTTCGTGTCGTGGGTTTTCCTACGACGGGTCACTTTCTATTGACGACAGCTCATCGTCTAGAAATTTGATCTAGAATCCTATCAGTACCTTGGGATCTGCATGCCCTAATGGCAGGTTTCTCGCCTTCATCGACAATTTTCATCATTGACCTTCGATTAAATAATTCCGTGAAGTGTTCGACTGCAAATCATTCATTCACACTTTGTGGATTGTACTAAGTACTTTGAGATCCATTGTCATTATTGGTGGTTTCTCTCACACCATGTCATGAATGTGCTAGGTATTGCATACAGTGTCTATGCAATAGACACGAAATGAGTTGTAGTGGCTCTCAAAAAGAAAAAATTAAGAGAAAATTGAACTATATGCTAACAAAATCTTGATAAGATATAGAACAAAATTATAGTAGTTAACGGTTGTAACCCTATTCGTAAGTCTCTCTATACCATTTAAATAAGAGAAAATACATAGTTAACTAGCGTGATGTAATTAGTCTGTTAGGAGGAAAATGTGTTATAAACCCTCAGCTAAGGTTATTAAGAATCAAACAAGACTGAGTCATTGATAATAGTCAAAATGAAATTTAACACAAGGGAAGTGTTAGAAGATGATTAGCTCACCCAGGATGAGGCCACTAGCAGAGTCACAAATTTCTATATTGGAAGGATGATATACCTGGAGCATCCAGAAATAGTTCCAGATTCTAAAATCTGCCCTACTCGTACCCTTTAACTTAATTGAATTATAATAACATCATATATGTAGAAAAAAATATAATGACAACCGAAAAAATAGTAAATGTAAATGTATTCAGAGAGAGAACAATTATCAAGAACATGATAAAATAATAATGTTTACCACTAGAATGGCCTTTGGCTGAGAAATAATTGAAACAACATTATTTCATTTGCATCAAAAATAAATATTAATGCTTTTTATTAACTATCACAATAGAAGAGGCAATATCGAATCAAAAGAAATATTCCATAAATTAACACAATGTTATTCATATATTAAAATTTAGTTGAGGAGAATTGAAAAATATAAATCAACTTGTGCATTAATTCAAATAAAACCCTCTCATGCTTCACGCGAAGTAAGGGAAAACCCCAAACAAAATCTTCATAATTTAAACATTTGACCACATGATAAAGACCCCAAAACAGGATGCTCGTGGCATCAATGTTCTAAACAACTCAGAAAATCCTAAAAAATACTGGAAAGATATAAACAACAAGTGTCTATGCTGGAAGGTAATCGAGATAAATTAAACCCACAACTGCGATTGTGGGCAGAAGAAATAAGGGTTGGTTTAAAAGCTGGTGCAAATGAAGTTATTGTGAGAAGAAGAAGAGACCCTGAAACCGACCATGGAGGGACCATGCAAAATAAGTTTGAACCGAAATTACCTAGAATGAAATACAATGAAGGATATTAGAAGACATAAACTAAAGAAATATAAATTAAATCATGCAACCATAAGAAAATAATTAAATAACAAAATATCTACTGATTTTTGGTTATCATGAGAGGAAGGGACAACAAAGAATAACCTTGTGAGTAACATAAGCCATTCATCAGAGTCATGGGGCACAAAAAAAGCCTCAAACATTTTAAGTGAAGAGAAGGGAACTGTACCTAAACTCTCATGGTGAAACCCCTTTCTAGAATTCCACTTCTCGCACAACGAACCCCACCAAAATGTGAGACGAAATGAATCTTAGTATTATTACCATAGTTGAAGAACCAAGAAGGAAAACATTATGCATACTATGTCAAAGGTCGAGGTAGGGTTTGGAGGTGGACGTGAGTAGAACGAAAATACTTTGGAGGTAGAATGACAGGGTCATCGATGGATGGGCAATCAGGTAGTTACCTTAAACGACCTTGCACAACATCCATCATCTGATATACCCTAAGGCACGTCGACGGTGAAGATGCAAAATACTATCGAGGATATTCGAAACCAAGCCACTGCATGACAATTCAACTAGAGGAATTCTAGAGAGTTTTGAATGATAATTAAGTATGCAAGTACTAAGTTTCGTATGTTCAGAGTTACATATAAATGTTAATCAAACTAGCATATAAACCAATGTATAAGGTGGAAAATTCTAATGTGCATATGTCTCTTATATTGCTATGATATATATATATATATATATATATATATATATATATATATATATATATATATATATATATATATATATCTATATATATATATATATATATATATATATATATTTCTGTGTGTGTGTGTGAACTATAGACAATGAACACTTGGTCTCACATTTCAAATTCCAACATTGATCAATAGATTCTTCTGTTGAATATTTGCATATAATAATTGATTATAGAAAACTTGTAATTTAAGTCTTAATGTCTAAGTTAGTCATCATAAGGATATCACCATGGATGTAACAACTCCCATTAACTGATTTTTTTTCTTTTACTACTATTTCTCACCATGTAGATTGTTCTATTCCGACGTACTCGTCATTTATTACTTTAATAATGACAGTGTAAAACCAAATTGTACCTTTGATTTATTTTCTTTTTCTCAAAATCTCTCTTAGTTTATATTTTCTTGTCTTATAAATTATTCCTTATGTTGATTTATACAACACACTCTTCACAATGAATTCTTAAGAGCCCTTACTTATTTTATCCAAAAAGGATTCTCTTAATTAGATTATTATACATAATTTCCATATGTATTTTAACAAATTTCCATTTCCTTTTTATTTTTATTACCCTTCATAATATAATAACTTACCCTAGTTATAACCTTGAAATAGACTTATATACTATTATATTGAAGTTATAATTTACCACTTATAACCACCTAACTAACATATTTATTAGTTAAATCATGGTAAACACCAGACCATTTCTTCGTTGGTGGCATAAAAAAATTATATAGGTTATCACATGAACCATACAAATGATGTATATATATTAAATACATATAACCCAACATAATATCCGTACCACATATAATTCAAAATATTATTAACTATTGAAATCCAGACATATTACTCCAATCGATTTGTCATAGGTTAATAGTTATGTTTAATTCATTTGTATAACATTGAAATTTTGGTTTATGAACGTTGGGATTATACCCATACCATACTAACTCTCCCTCTGCAACCTTACCATTTGGTTTAATAAGCCTTTTAATAAAGGTACTTTGTCACCTGAATATCACATGACCTCAATACTATTAATGAATACCTGTAGGATGGATATTGTCTTTCAGGAATGGTTGAGATTAATCCATAAACCTAGGTCATTGAATGTCCTGCATTTTTGGTTTTCGTTGTTTCATTTGTTTTGTCATTTAGCTGAGGTTACGCTCTAGAGGTCAATATACAGATATAGCATTTCTTTTGTGTTTTTGTAATGAATTTCTAAAAAATTGGAATACATATCTCTCTAGCTCAGATTTCTCTCATAGCTTCATAATGTATGTTAGATTCAACGTTATGGTAAAAAATTCCTCTTTTGAACCATTGTTTTTCTCCTATTACTAACAGGTAATGCGTTTTTCATTCCTTCTATTCCTCATTTTAGTATTTTAGTTGCAGTTTACCGCATTTATTTTGGATATAATTTCATTGTTTTTCATAAACTTATCATTTATTTTGATAGTTTCTATCGCCATTTGGATTCTTTCTCCATTCCTTTCATCTCCAATGTATAATTGTTGGCCAGAATGATGAGGTACAAGTAACCTTTGAAATGGGTTCGTGTTTTTTCCATTTAAACTATTCCCAGAAATATGTAACCATAATTTTATTGGCTAGATTTTTGTTCTGCTTTTTCCATAACCTCAAAACCCTAAGGTTGTATTTCTAGGTGCTCGTTTTCTTGGATAATTTTGTATTCTATAAATTCCACAATTATTTTATTTCCTTTCTATAATTTAAACTTACTATTCCACATTTATTTGAGGAAATTTATATTTACCTACGAGGCCTTTAATTATTCTTTGAGGGTTTCTACTTCCATGAGTTTTTCCATTCGATGCGTTTTCTTTTGATGCCTCTGTTCCACATCCATTGGAGAATATATTGTTTTTATATTTAGGAATTTTCGTTTTTCATTAACTGGAATGAGTAGACTAATTTTCTGAAGTTCGAACTTTGTATTATAATTTGATTAGATTCTAATCACAGTGAATTCCCATTTTCTTTAATATGTATATTCATTTCCTTGCGGAAATGGAATTTCCCCAAATTTCGATTCTGGGTTTTTCACAGAAGTTTAGCTATGCTTCTATGGTTGTATTTTAATGGTACATGATTCTCAAATTTTTGATTTCTCTGTTATAGATACATAAGAAAGAATCATATGAATTTTCCTCACTGTAGATGTGAACTGTATCCCTTAGTTTATATAATTTTTTAATGAAATTTATGAATTTCATTTTTTCTATATATATTTGACTTTTGTTCACATGACAACATAGTTCCTTCTCATATCGAGAAGCTCCCTTATACTCCTTTGTTAGATTGATACATTACGCTCTTCGTCATGGGTAATTTTTTGTACTCTTATTGCTCATGCCATTGAAATCAACATTTTAATTCACAATTGTTCTTCCAAACACATAGTGTATCTTTAAATTAATTCAACATCATTGTAGGATTTACCTCCAAGATTTTTGAATAATTTAATTAGGACACAAATATCCATTTAGATTTATGTGAAACATAATTATGATTTTCAATGAAATTCCATTTCTTTTGGTTTGTTGTAGACTATGTAATTACATTACTTATTATTCGATTTCCCCACTTCAAATCTTAATTGGTTTTTTCATAAGTGAAATTCTCTATATTCTATAGTTTTAAAGGTTCATTTCATAAAATATTTAATATTTCATTTTCCAGTTAAATTTAAATGTTATATTTAACATTTCTTTTATTTATTCCACCATGTATTTACTCGTCTATTCCCTCTGTGTAAAAGAGGAATGATTCAATTATACATCTTAGTGTCTATATTTACAACTTTTATAATTGTCTTACTCATATTCATATTAACTATGTAAAATAGAATTTTGACTATATTAATATCTTCCAACTTCTGAATTTATTTTATATTGAATTTCATTTTAGAATTTTATTTATGTAATGATACTCTATACCTCTAGAGTATTTTAATTGAAATTTTAATTTCCATAATTTAATGATATAACTTAATATAGTCAAAATTTTAATTTGGAACTAACATGGGAATCCTCTTCCTAGAGTGTCATTCTCTTTCGCAACCCTGTATAATACTGATCCATTTCAGGATACCCCTTCCCTCAAGTTAGTATTGAAATTTTCCCATTTTGTATTAATTAATATCACCTACTTAAATATGTTTTTTTTCCACTTGTTCTTACAATTTCTTTTATTGTAGGTATAGGAAGAAAAATTCAATTTTGAAGATAATTTGAGAGGTATTATTATTACTGTGTATTTTCTAAAATTTTCCTTTTCATTTTCGTCTTTAATCTTTATAGTTGTGATCACATTATGTGTTTGAGTTTTGTTCAATTATATTCATTCTCTAATAATATTCTTTGAGATCAATAGTCAAAGTACCTGACTATCAATTTCATCCTATTTCATGTCGGTCATCAGAGCAATGGAGGCTCTTCCGCAAATTTGTCCACTTTTCATAATTTATCTTCATATATTGTACATTGAATTTAGATGATGACCCTTATGAATTTGTAAACAATTATTGTATAATAGAATTATTATTTAAGATTGATAGTATTGTTTTATAATCAACTCCAATGGAGGATTTTATTGAGAAGGACTGATATATGTACAGAAGTATTATAATACAAATACTTACTTTTTTTCTATATTAAATTTTTGCATATATGACTGAGCCTTTGTATGGATAGAAATGTATAATAATTTTTATATGAAAACATATATATTTTTGTTTCTAATTTCAATCTGAATTGTATATTCATAATTGGTATGTGTATTAGAAAACTTATTTATATATAGAGTTTATTCTATTTAGAATTTCATATCTATTGAGAGTTTTCTACTATCACTCTTGCTGAAATATATTTATATTCAATGTACATGTACTGTAAATGTTGCAGTGAAATTCCAAATGTTTATTTTTTACTTAAAAAACAGATATAGACCATGAAAAGGGGTTTAGTGATTCTGCATATTTGTCCCTGTTTTCTAATAAGTTTATGTAAAAACATAGAAGGATTAACTGTATTCATATATGATTAATTTCTGTCAATTACACACGACATTTAATTTTTTTGAAACAAGACACTCTAAAATACAGATAAATTCTATAATTTAAATTACATAAATTCAATTCAGAATTTATAAAATAATATTTTTTCTACATTCCACTCTAGAATTAGATAACTAATAATGTCAGTATAAAGCATAACAATTCCACATAATGTACATAACATTGTATAAAGAGTATTTCCCTCCCAACCTTGAGCTTATTCCATAGCTCTCCCCCAAGCAGATACCATTTCTTCCTTAGTGTAGACAACCCCTTTGTCATACTAGGAATAGCTTATTTAAGCTTGCTTTCCCTCAGTCTGTTTCCGTAACTGCGTCTAGTTATTTTGGGTTGCTATATCCCTTAGCCTAGGCTTTTCTTTTATTTTTTCCACAAAAGCTTATTTTAAAACTAGCTTTTCCTCTTTCTAGATTTATTCTTACCTATTCTCGGTATCTTTCCACTTTAATGAGGCTTTTATTAGATACTTTTCTCCCATATAATAATTTTTAATTTTATTTTTATTTTTCTCCAAGGTTTTCTGGAGAATTTTAGGAAAGTCTTAGGATTATAGTCCATCCCCATGGATTTGAATTCCTAGTCACCAATTTACTCTAGTATTTATACAATAATAAAATTTCACATTCATTTATTAATTTCCAAAATAATATGTCCACACATAGTTTTTTCCTTAGGTCCACTTGAACTTTAAGTTTATTAACTGTCTATAAAAGCTGAAAAATAGGGATATTACATAGAGCCCCTCTAAAAAAAACACCATCCTCAATGTTGCAAATATTTTTTTTTTATTCCTTAAACAGTGATCGATATTTTTCTTTCATCTCATCTTCTCGCTCCCAAGTAGCTTCCTCGTGTGCAAATTTCTTCCACTACACTTTCACCTGAGCTATTGTTATATTCCGAAGCATGATTTCTTCCCGCTCCAGTATACGAAGTGGCTTTGGAATAAAATCTCCTTCCCTTTCCACTTGTATCACAATCAAGTCAATAACATGAGTAGGGTCATGTACATATTTCTTCAATAAGGAAACATGAAAAACATTATGAACTTTAATATGACTAGGTAGAGCCAATTTGTAAGCTACTGGCCCCACTCTCTCCAAAACCTCAAAACGTCTGCAGTAGCTTTGTGCTAACTTAGCACAAATACTAGCATATAATGTAATTTTCCGAGGCTCAATCCTTAGATAAACATGATCTTCAACTTTGAATTCCCTGTGGATTCTTTTCTTGTCTACATAAATCTTGTGACGATCTTGAGCTACTTTAATATTCTGTTGAATTCTTTTCACAATTTGCTCCATTTCAAGTAGTGCTTCTGGCCCAAGGACAAATTTTTCCTTTGGTTGACTCCAGTTGAGCGAAGTGTGGCATTTTCCACCATACAAAGCTTCAAAAGGACTCATTTTAATCGAATTCTAATAACTATTATTGTAGGAAAACTCTACTAAATTTAGAAAACATTCCCACTAAGTGGGTCTATCCATCACGTACATGCATAACATGTCTTCCAATATATGATTTGTTCTCTGAGTTTGTCTATCTATTTGAGGATAGTAAGTTGTACTAAAGTTCAGATTTGTACTCATTCCTCCAAAACACAGTTTTCCAAATTGTTGATGTGAATTTTTCATCTCTATCAGAGATAATAATTTTTGGAATTCCATGGAGTTTAAAAATTTATTTCATGAATACATTGGGCACTTTTGTTGTGCCAAAAGTAGATTACACTAGCAAAAATTGTGTTTCTTTAATTAGAGTGTCCACTACCACCATAATAGAGTCACGTTGATACTTAGTATGTGTAAATATGGTAATAAATTCTATTGATACCACTTCCCACTTCCATTATGGAATAGGGAGAGGAGTCAGTGGTCCTACAGGATGTTGATGTTCTATTTTTACTTTTTGACATTCCAAACACCTTGCTAAGTAATTAGCTGCATCATTTTTCATGCCTAGCCAAAACATGTTTTTCCTTAATGTTGTTATCAACTTTTGATAACCAGGATGACCTACATAAGGTATATTATGGTATTCATCTAAGATTTCCTATTTTAAATATGTTACATTAGGAATGTACAATCTTTGATCAATCATTGGTGGTTTATGGTATATCCTGTAATTTCAGCTTGCTGTAATTTTTCTTGTAATATTACATATTGTAGATCTTGTAACAATACTCCCTGAATTTGTTCTTCTACACCAAACCTTACAATACTCCATGTATATGTCAAAATTTTATGAGGATGTCTAATCAAAGCATCTCAATTCTATTTTCTTTCCCTTTTATGTGGTTGATTTCCATAGCAAACTCACTAAGGAAAGCTAATAATCTTGCTTGTTTGGTATTTAAATATGGTTGAGTAAAGAAATATTCCAAACTTATGTTATCTTTCATTAATACGAATTTCTTTCCCAACATATAATTTCTCCACATTTTTAGTGAATGTATAACAACAATGAGTTCTAAGTCATACACTCTATAATTTTTTTAATATTTATTTATTTTTATTGATTCATAAGCTATTACTACATTGTCTTACAGCAATACTCCTCCTGGCCCCTCTATACAAGCATCGGTACATACTAAAAATTCCTTGTTTGGATGAGCAATTTTCAGTATAGGTGCAGTAGTTAATTTATGTTTTATTTGCTCAAAACTACTTTGACACTTTGATGTCCACTCAAAATTTACTCCTTTTTTATGCAATGATGTAATGCGGTAGGCTAATGCAAAAAATCGTTCTACAAATCTGTGATAGTATCTGACAATACCCATGAATGATCGAATTGTTGGTACATCTGTGGGTACAAGCCAATTCAGTATTTCTTTTACCTTTTCTGGATCTACTGCTAATCCATCCTTAGAAATGACATGACATAGATATTCGATCTTGTTTTTATAAAATTCAAATTTGCTGAGTTTTGCTTATAGTTGATGTTCTCTAAGGGTTTGCAGTACTATTATAAGATGGTATTGGTGTTCTTCTTCATTTTTGGAGTATACAAAAAGATCATATATGAATACCAATACAAAATTATCGAGATATTTATGTAGCACACCATTCATTAAGCACATGAATGTAGAAGGGGTGTTTGTGAGTCCAAAGGGTAGGACTACAAACTCATAATGTCCATATCTAGCTCTTAAGGATGTTTTTTTGATGTATTCATCTTCAATCCAGAGTTGGTGATACCCAATTCTCAAATCAATTTTTTATAATATGGTGGCTCCGCTTACTTGATCAAATAGATCATATATTCTTGGAAGAGGATACTGGTTTTTGATAATTAACTTATTCAATTGTCTGTATTCTATACACATCCAGAAAGTTCCATATTTAATTTTGAAAAACAACACTAGTGCTCCCCACAGACACACACTTGGTCTAATGTACCATTTGTTTAATAATTTTTGTAGCTAAAGTTTCAACTCTATTAGTACATGAATACTCATTCTATATGGTATCCTAAAAATTGGAGTAGCTCCTACTACTAGTTCAATGGAAAAATCAATGTCTCTTTTAGGGGGTAAATGAGGGATTTCTTCAGGGAATACATCCTTGAATTCCTTGATTATAGGTAAGTATTATACAACCTCAGTTTTCGTTGGTTGACCCAAATCCTCAACTTGGACAGCATATACTTGACATCTTTTTTTGCTGTAATTTTTAGTTGCAATGCATAAATCTATGTGACAGATATTGGTTTTGGTTTTCCTTTAACTATTACAGATTTTTGTACAACATCCATGCAATTCACTATTTTTTCTAAGAAATTTACTATTTCTTTCTGTTGTTCCAACCAATCCATTCCTACTAACAAATCATATTATCCTAGAGGGAGGATGTTTAATTGGATTTCAGTTATGTATCCATTTAAATTTACAACAATTTTGGGGATTTTATGTGTAAGTTTCCTCTTTGTTCCTGTAGCTAGTTGCACCAACCAAGAGTGATGAAATTTTTCTAATTTTATTTTACATTTTTCCACTATTTGGGGGGTTGATATAACTTAAATTTTTCCCTGGATCAATTAAAATAGAAACAGTTTGGTCAGAAATCATACTTTAAATTTCAATCATTGTTGATTGGTGTTTATCATTCCTGTCTTCTAATGTGGCACTGATCTGGGGAATATTGTGGGCAATGTCATTTACTGTAGTTGATTCTTGTATTGCTTGAATATTCTGGATTATACAAGCATTATGTGCTCAGTCTTGAAAAATATGAGGTTCTCCGCACCCCCAACATTTTAATAGTTATTTCACTTTTGCTACTCCTTTTTTGTTGTTTGTTTCCATTGTATTGGACCTAGTTTGGGATTGTGTTCTCTGATTTTCCCCACTCTTATTAGACTTGTTACACTGGTGGTATTTCCCAAAATTTTCCAAATAGGTTGGTTTTGATCTTTTTGTGCTAGACTCCACTTTCCATTTCTCTTTATTCTTTCAGTTTCTTATCTGATCATTTATACCTTTAAATTTTTGGTAGCACAATCTTGCTTTTTGAACAGCTTCATCCATTATCTTAGGATTATTAAATTGAATTATTTCTTTGTATATGGTAGGTAGAAAATTCAGAAATCGATGTACTTTGTCCTTTTCTTCCCTGATGTAAGGCACATAGTGAAGTAGTTTTTTAAGTTGTCACAAATTCATCAATAATGAGTTGTCCAAGCCTTAGCTCATGAAATTAATTTGATCTATCATCATAGTACCTCTCAATAAGGTATCTATATTTGAATTTCTCTTGAAATTATTCCCATGTAACAATTTTTTCATTAAGAAAGTGTATAATTTTTGTCTCTTCCCACCAAATAGTGGCTTTACCTTGCAGTTGGTAAACTTCCAATATCGTTTACAAATTACTTTCATATTCATAAACCTAGAAGTATTTTACAAGGTTTAGGAGCCAAGATTACGCGTCCTCTTCCTTTTCTCCATCAAAGGTTGGAGGCTTAATTTTGCGGGATTCCCCTTGAAAATCCTTTTGATTTCTTGATTTTGATCTAAATTCTTCCCCACAATCAGACCCCTCTGAGTTGGGTTCAGTTTTTTTTATCTTTCTTTATTGGTATTCACTTTAATGACTAGACTTGGAGGTCAATTACCTTATTAACCTATCTTTCTCATTACTAGCCCGCAGCAATCGCTCATTGCTATTCCTTATCATTTCCAGCATTTGAGCATTTGAATATAATGGGGATCCTCCACCCCCAAGTTCTACGT
Source organism: Pinus albicaulis (assembly GCA_034641835.2). Taxonomy (NCBI): domain Eukaryota; kingdom Viridiplantae; phylum Streptophyta; class Pinopsida; order Pinales; family Pinaceae; genus Pinus; species Pinus albicaulis. The sequence goes on along the minus strand of CM076571.1, from coordinate 930,061,686 downwards.
ACAACTCTTATTTTTTATTCATGACAACAACTGTAATTGTTTCTGCACTTCAAACACATTGTACACAGAATTTAATTAGTATTCACAAAAAAAATTAATTAAATTTTAACACAAGAAAATTTATTTCCCTTTGTTGGGACCCATAAGCCCAGAGTTTTGAACACGGGCTCTGATACCATTTGTAACAACTCCCAATAAAAATAAAAAAATTTGTTTCTTTTAATACTATTTATGGTCATGTATATTGTTGTATTCTAACGTACTCATCATTTATTACTTTAATAATGACAGTGTAAACCCAAAGTATACCTTTGATTTATTTTTATTTTCTCAAACTCTGTCTTAGTTTATATTTTCCTGCCTTATAAATTATTCCTTATCTTGATCTATACAACATGTCAGGGTCCTATAATAATAGGGTTCATAATTTTTGAATTGACTATGATAGTATTGTAAATATGTACATATCTTGCTTTCTGCAAGTTTTTTTCCCATATTTTGAAAAATGAAAAATAATAAAAACTAAAAGAGGGTAAAAAGTCCTAAAAGAAAGATCAAAGGACTTAGAAAAAGATAGACCCAAAAGAAAAAAAGATGAAAATAAGACCTGAAAGTGAGCAAGTCAAAAAGCCACTACCATTTACTTTTACTGCAAGAATAATGATTATGTGCAAATTGTCAATCAATGCCATCATCCATGATTAGTTAAACAGTTTAATCTTAACTTTTCATGTTTTTAATTTCATGTGTTAGATAGAGAATAAATATATGTAAAACAGTATAAACTTGACAAATCAGTAGTTAAGGTAGAGAATAAAAGAGGGGCTCAATAGTTTAATCTGAGCCCTCAGATGAAATAAGTTTAGACTTAAATAGATTTATGCTTTGAAATAAAAATGATTTAGGGTTGCAAGCCTAAATGCACCCATGAAAATGAAGTAAAAAATTTTAGAAATAAATATGGACAGGTAGAAAGAAGATGTGCAAGCATGTAATAAGGCATCATCAGGAAAAAATCACTAATTTCCTCTTCCCTACAAATATTCAGTATTCTAAACTATCAGTCAAAAAAGGGTCAAAGCATTTCTCTGACTTCTGTTCGGACCAGACCTAAGGCTCGATGACTGATTGGTTAAAAAATATGGAATTCCCACACTAGACCCACATTCATCAGCATTTACCCTTCATTCATAATCATAATCCTCTTTTCCTAAAAAAAAAACTATTTGTACTTAGTAAAAGTAAAACCCCGAGTAACTAATTTCATTTTCCTTTCAAAACGCTCAAAACCCATGAAATAAATTTTAAACCTAAGTTCAGAGTGTGAAAAAACAAAAGAAACAACAATGATTTTTTTGTTTATCATTTTTTACTTTACTTATATTTAAAACATGTATTTTAATTCCCCCTGCACTTCACCCTTTATTTCATATTAACTACTAGCTATATATATTAATTCCCTAAGTTACACCCACCCGTATATTATTAAATCCCTTTTATTTTAATAAATCCACAAAACCCTCTATTTTAAAGTTTTAAACCAATTTTTAAATACCCCATGTGCGCAATATTAAACCTCGCCCTATCCCATTGGTTTAAAATTATCATTAAAACAAATACTCCTCCCCCTATAGTGTTCAAAACACATGTCAAAGGTTTGAAAAACTATATAATAAAACTCGCTTTTGCATATGAATAGTTGAAACATTTCATAAATGTTTTAAATGGTTGAAACATACATTATAGTATTTCCAAGCCATCATATAACCAAATTTTTAACTTTAATTGAAATTTATTTGTAAAGTTAAAATCGACCCCGCCGCATATAACAACCCTGGTCCCACTCTCCATCTCGATGCAACTTCCACAGGAGATCTGGGCCGTTCACAATCGAACCCCAAGATCCGAAGACAGAAATGCAATTTCAAAAATAAACTTTTGTGTATTTCCCCATTTCATTTCTATGCGAAATGGGTGGTATTGGATTTTTCTCTCTCCTCCACATTCTCCCTTTTCATTGGATCACGTTCGATCACTCCAAAATAGCTTACCACCCAAATTCTATGCGATAACTACTTGTTTTTTTATCCATTGAAGCCCAAAACCACCGTTCCTACCCGATGTGACCATCATTCATTGCAGAGTTAATGTAACCAAAAATGCCTAATAAACACACAAAATGCATTCATTTCCTCTCCTACTGCACATAAACTCTATATAAAGCCCCCCGACTATAAAACAAGTAGTTAACATCATTTTTGAGCCAAAAACCTACAAATTTCAACCTGCAGCCATTAAAGATCACCGAGGATCTCTGAATTGCTCCAGAAAATCAAAACGAAGTTATTCAAACTGTTCAAAAACCCTCAGAAACCTTCTCAAAACTTTATACCTACGTATAATAGGGATTTCTATGAAATTTAGACATATTTCAAATTTGAAAAGACCTTTAAAAGGACAATTTCAGTCAAAGCTTAAAAACCAACCACTCAACTTTATCAAAAATCCCAAAAAATAGGCCAAACCCTATCAAATTTTCTGCAAAAACTCTGTTTCTTGTTGCACATTGTTTTAAAGAGAAATTGTGAGTTTTAATTTCTTTTATAAACTGTTTAAACTCCAAAATAAGCCAGAAATCCTCTGAAGGTATCCTAAAGCCTCTGTGCCCAATCTTTAAGTGATTTTTAGCCCAATTGCTCAGTGAAAAATCCCAAGAAACCCCTGTTTCTTGTCTCTAAACCAATAAAAGCCTATAAATCCTATTGACAATCCAAAATTGAAGAATAAACCCAAGAGAAGCACATATTTTGACCATCTTCATCAAAGAAACCTCTAATAAAATAAAAATACCTCTGCAAACTATCTAAACTTGCAGAAGTAGCCAAAATGCCTAAAAAGTAGAGCTCTAGCAATCCCAAAGGTTCCAAATTGCCAAAATCTACTCCAGCCATGACTTCTAAGACTGCTATTGTTGTAAATCCTTTACAGCCCCCTGTCACAGACATTGAACACATTCCATTAGCTGATATTGATTATAAAATAGAAGACCCAATTGTTGAGTTTAATCTGCTAGATATTCATAACTAGAGCTATGAGAAGTCCTTAGATAATCAAGAAGAAGTCCATATTTTGGAATCCCATTTGTCCAAAAATGTTGTTCCATTAACTCATCCATTCCAAGATCTCATTAGGTTATGTCAATAGTATTATGTTCCTAAACAGAGAGACATAGAAAATTCCAACCAAGAAGTGCTTCTTACCATTACTGTTGAATCCATTAACCATATGCTACACCTCCAGCTTGATCCTCAAGGAGTCCCTTTGTCTATAGAGGCCCTCACCAAGCTGTATTTTGGCCTATATTTTCCCAAGACATTCATGATTTTCCAGAAATTTATGCCTTTGCATGTAGAAATTCCTCAAATAAATCCCCTATATTCCACTTCCAGATTCCCAGAATGTTCAAGACATGTGATTTCTATGCTTTCCTTCATCCTAGGGTACTTTACTCATGAACACAAAGATGAATTCATCTTGGGTTTCATATCCACTTTTACCCAGGACAACCCCCATCTGTAATCTTTGATTATGTTGGTTACATTACAGATAATATTCATTATCAATTAATAAATTTTCCAATTGAAGGAGTGTTCAGATACACATCCTTCATCTTCCACATGTTTTTATATTTTCTATCAGATAATTTTCTAGTTACTCTTCAAAAGCTTGACATAGAGGGAAATCCTCTTTCTCATGAAAGAGTGTGCAGATTTTACTGATGTAGAATTTTCATAATTATTCATACATTCAATGATCAAAATGTTAACAAAAACAGAACAACCAAGGATAAATCAAGAAATGAAGAATATATTACAATTGTTAGAGCAGAATAAAGCTGGTAATTGGTACTTATATGAAAAACATACTGAGATTAGATTTTTTGGGTCAAATTTGTTATTTTACAAGTTACCCAAACATGTTTCAATGAAGATCTTTTCCTTGGAGTACATCAGGTAAATCCTAAACTCTGATTCTATAAATTTCATGGCGGAAAAGAAGAAAAATCAGTTCAAATTAAAGAATTGGATAGGGCCATTCATCTGCAATCATAGGGATGCAGAGAAAGAAGCAGTTAAGCATCTATTGGAATTTAGATTTGAAGAAATCTTTCCTTAGAATTATGATACACAAGGGATCCTAAGTAAACTAAGGGTTAAATGTAAATCAACACCCTTCATTCATGAAACAAAACCAGAGATAGAAAAATATGCAAATCAGACTGAGTGGACAGAGAATACCTTAATAGATGGAGTGAATAAAAGTGATACTAGTCACACTTTAGAGACTGTTGATCAAACAAAGAAATCCACTAAGAGAGTAAGGGAAGGAGGTACCTATGTTGTTGAAACTACTACTAAAACAAGGTTCAAAATCAGATACAATAAAAGGCTCAAAACAGATTCAGTAGGAAAAGATAAAGTAACCATTGATGTGGAAGAAATAGATCTTATAGATACCAATGCAGATGGTGCCACTGTCATCATCAATGAGCTAGTTACTAAGAATCAGAATGAAGAACAAGTTGATAATGGAAAAGCATAGTTAATAGAAAAGAAACAGAGCATGGAAGCTTCATCCTCACAAGCACCTGAGGAGAAAGATCTCGACATCAAAGAAAAGTATAAACAGATCAAGTTAAAAAATGAAGAAATAAAAAACAACATCTACTCCCAATATCTTAAACAAACACCTAGTGTGCAAAATAGACTTATGTATGCATTTTATTATTCAAACAACAAGCTAATTATGTCAGTATTGTAGCCTATAGTCAAAGCCCCAAAGACAGTGGAAGATTATAAGAAGGTTGATTTGGAAGTCCAAACAGAAAAGGTTCATGCTCTTGATGAGATTGAATTCCATAAACAGACTTCATAAATGTTGTACTCTACTATTACCACTAAAGCCATGAGTGCTCAGAAACTCCAAAACACCATCTCTAACATGAAATATCAGGTGAAAATGGACAAAGAATCTTGGTATGCTAAGTATCTAAGAATCAAATATTTGGAAGAATTGGTCATACAGATTGGATTTGAGCCAGCAAATGTCAAGGCAGCAGAACAATTAATAAAGAAAAAGAATGAGGATATTGCAGCTTTAAGGAAACAACTTAAACTTCCTCAAAGTGAACATCCTCAAACCAAGGAAATAATACAAGGACAAAATGAGAAAGATGATATGATGAACATAATATTTCAACTTACAACACATATAAAAGAAATGGAGATTCAGATGAACAAGCTTGTCCAGGAAAAAGAAACACCAAAGACACAGGAAGCACCTACAGTCATCCCTATGGCTACTACAGTTGTGCCATCAACTCTAGCTACAGAGTTGGCACCTAAAGTCCCACTGGCTACTGTAATGCCAGTAACTTCATCCACAACCTCAGCTAAAGAATCATCTACAACAGCAGTTCACCAAACAGATGAAGCCAGAAAACTGGTAAATGCCATGGAAGAAATGTCTCTTAAGACAAGTGAAATCAGCATATTAAAACAGATGGTGGCAAAACCTTGAGAATTCAAACAAATTGGCTCAAATAAATGCAAAAACTCATGAGAAAAATGCCATCAAATTAAATGAATAATTAAAGAAATTGTAGAAGGAATTGACCTTGAAGGAACAAATTTCCTATGTGAAAAATTATTTGTGGAACAAAATCATAGAAGCCATCAATGATGTATGGCTCTCCATCCAAGTGATTTTTGAACAAAAATACTTAATAAAAGCAACACTAGAAGAGATCCAAAAGACTAAAGAGGAATTGGATAACAAACTAGAACAAGATTTAGCATTGATAAAGTTCCTCAATAGCAAGAAAAGGAAAGAGTTGGAAGAACTTGCAATTACTAATAGAACTGAAACTATCCTTGAGATAAATAAGGTTATAACTAAAAAGAACCTGATGAAGCAGTTGGAGGAGAAGTGTGAGAACATGAGCATTTCCATAACCAGGTTTATGGTCAAATTTGAAAACTTGAGGCAAAGAAGTTTGCCTAATATTTTGGTCATCAATGACAAATTAATTCCTCGGGATGATTACAACAAAAATATCAGAGAATATGCCAAGGAACAGGTTGCAAAAGTAGGTGGTGGACAAGGCATTCCAACAGGAAAAGTCCTACTTAGAAGTTTTGAGTACTTATTCTATTTACAGCATGAAATTAAACACTTGTTTGTCACCAAACCAACTTTCTCCAGGTACACAGAAGCAGATGAAAATTTCAGAAAGCTGAAGAAAATGAAAATTCCAAGTGAAGAAGATTGGAAGTCATTAACAGATTTACTGTAAAAAGGTAAAAAGGACGAAAGGTAACAGTGAAAATGGTTTACTAAAATTTTCAGTCAAACGTCGGATTTTTACAGTAGTAAAGATATTTTACAGAGTTTAAAGAGCATCAGAAGTGAAAGAGTATCAGTTAAAGCAAATCAGATTTCTAAACAGACTTGAAATATCTAAATCCAGCTAGAAAGACAACAAGGCAGCCAGTTTCTTCTTATCCTCAATCAGTTTCTATTTCTTTTGGATAGATAGGATATCTTGTTGATTTGTTCAACAACTGTCTCTATTATTGTTGTAAAGATATTTTGTTTCCCTTAGATAATTCCTAGAATCATTCTAGGATATTTTGTAAAAAATTTTGTATAAATACTTCATCTTTAGAAGTATTATTGTGGAATAAATTTTTGAGGATTTCTATAGTCATTTTTGTGTACTTGAAGGCTTTTTGTGTTCAAATTTCGAGTAGCAGACTCGATCGGATCAACTAGCATCATATTTCAGGATTCATGTGATGAGCTATTTGGAGTGAAGTATTTTCTAAATTTGTCATTGTTATATTTATTTGTTACATACAATCTATTATGTGTTATAAATTTGAATGAATGAATAGGAGGATTACTTCAGGATTTGTTAAAAGCACCCTGTCTTAACTATTTGTCATTTCTATGTTTTCATCTGATTTCTAGTGTAGGGAACCCTTAATTTCTCCCTCTCTCGTTTGACCTCTACCTACTACTTCTATTTTCTGGATCAAAGAACCCTTCATTTCTCTTTATTCCAATCATACCATCTCACAAAACAAATTTCCAAGATCTCCAAGGGTTATCTATCTTGCCCTGAAAACATTTGACTTTTTGGCCTTGATCCTAGTTCTATCTGCTTGACTTTTGACTCCTCAGCCCAATGGACAAACAGATTTCCCACTATCCATCTCTTCCAAATATTTTTTCTCACCAAACCAATCAGAACAACCGATTTCATAATCATAACTGTCCTAATATTTTATAAAAACAAACAAAGTTAAATCTTATAGAGAGAGCCCTCTCTGAACCCTGGAAAGGCTAGATCCTAGAGTTTAAAATTTGGTCTGTGGTTACCTCTAGTTTTCTCAACTAAAAACCAAAAATCTCACAATTAGAGAATTCCTTTTTATTTTTATTTCCCTTCACAATATAATAACTTACCCTAGTTATAACCTTTAAATAGGCTTATATAATATTATATTCAAGTTATAATTTACCACTTATAAGTTCCTAACTAATATATTTATTAGTTAAATCATGGTAAACACCATACCATTTCTTCATTGGTAGCATAAAAAACTTATAGGGTATCACATGAACCATACAAAGGATGTACATATATTAAATACAAATAACTCGACGTAACATCCCTTCCACATACAATTCAACATATTATTAACTATTGAAATCTCGTCATATTACTCCAATCGATTTGTCATAGGTTAATAGTTATGTTTAATTCATTTGTATAACATTGACAGTTCGATTTATGAACAACGAGATTATACCCATACAATATTAAATCTCCCTCTGCAACCTTATCATTTTGTTTAATAAGCCATTTAATGAAGGTACTTTTTAATGAAGGTACTTTTTCACCTGAATATCACATGGCCTCAGTACTATTAACACACACCTATAGGATGGATATTGTCTTACAGGAAAGGTTGAGATTAATCCATAACCATAGTTCATTGAATGTCCTACATTTTGGGCTTTTATTGTTTCATTTGTTTTGTTATTTGGTTAGGGTTACACTTTGGAGGTCAGTATATAGAGATATCATTTCTTCTATGTTTTTATAATTAATTGCTATGAAATTAGAGGACGTCTCTCTGTAACTCATATTTCTCTCATAGCTTCATACTATACGTGAGATTCAACATTCGGGTAAACATTTTCTCTTTTAAACCATTGTTTTTCTCATATTACTGACAGGTAATGTGTTTTTCGTTCTTTCTATTCCCAATTTCACTATTTTAAATGTATTTTACCGAATTTCTTTTGGCTATAATTTCATTGATGTTCATAAATTTATATTGAATTTCATTTATTTTGATAGGTTCTATCTATGTTTGGATTATTTCTCCATTCCTTTCATCTCCAACATATAATTGTCAGCCGGAATGATGAGGTAAGTAACGTCTGAAATGGGTTCATGTTTTTCCCATTTAAACCGTTCCCATAACTATGTAACCAGAATGTTATTGGCTCGATTTTCATTCTAATTTTTCCAGAATTTCGTAACCCTAAGGTCCTATTTCTGGGTGCTCGTTTTCTTGGTTAATTTCGTATTCTACGAATTCCACAATTCATATATTTCTTTTCTATACAGTAAAATTACTGTTTCACATTTATCTGAGGCAATTTCAATTGACCTATGAGGTTTTTAATTCTTCTTTGATGGTTTCTAATTCCATGATTTTTTCCATTCGACGCCATGCCTCTATTTCGTAGCCATTAGAGAATTTATCTTTTTTTACTTTTAGGAATTTTTGTTTTTCATTATCTGGAATGATTAGATTTTTTTTTTTAGGTTCGACATGTGTATTCTAATTTTGTTTAGATTCTAATCATAGTGAATTTCCCTTTTTCGTAATATATATATATATATATATATATATATATATATATATATATATATATGTATGTATGTATGTATGTATGTATGTATGTGGAAATGGAATTTCCCCAAATTTGGATTCTTGTTTTCTCACAGAAGTTCGGTTATAGTTATGTGGTCATATTTTAATGGTCCAGGATTCTCAAAATTTTGATTTCTCTATTATATTTACATAAGAAATAATCATATGAACTTTGTTCACTGTAGATGTGAGCCATATCCCTCTGTTATGTATAATTTTGTTACAAAATTTATCATTTCATTTTGTCTATATATATTCTACTTTTGTTCACATGACATCGTAGTTCCTTCTGGTATCAAGAAGCTCCCTCATACTCCTCTGTCAGATTGATACATTACACTCTTCGTCATGGGTAAGTTTTTCTACTCTTATTCCTTATGCCATTTAAGTTAACATTTTATTTTTCAATTGTTCTTCTGAACACATAGTGTATATTTAAACTAATTAAACATCGTTGTAGGATTTACCTCCAAGATTCCTGAACAATTTAATTTGGACATAGATATCCAATTAGAAATTTCTATGAAACATAATTATGATTATCAACGAAATTCCATTTCTTTTGGTCTGTTGTAGAATATGTAATTACATTACTTATTATTCGATTTCCTCACTTCGAATCTTAATTGGAATTTTCATAATTGAAATTCTTTGTATATTATAGTTTTAAATGTTAATTCCATATATTATTTAATATTTCATTTTCTAGTTAATTTTAAATGTTACATTTAACATTCATTTTGTTTATTCCACCATGTATTTACTAGTCTATTCCCTCTGTGTGAATGAGGAATGATACAATTATACATCTTACTATCTATATATAAAGTTTTTATAATTGTCTCGCTGATATTCATATTAACTCTGTAAAACAGAATTTTGACTATATTAATATCTTCCTACTTCGGAATTTATTTTATATTGAATTTCATTTGAGAATTGTATTTATGTATTGATACTATATACCTCTGGAGTATTGCAATTAAAATTCGAATTTTCATAATTTAATGATATAACTTAATATAGTAAAAAATTTAATTTGCAACTAACACAGGAATCATATTCCTAGATTGTCATGCTTTTTTGCAACTCTATACAATACTAATCCGTTTCAGGATACCTCTTCCCTTAGGTAACTATTGAAAAATTTCCATTTTGAGTTAATTACTATCACCTACTTATTGTCCACTTTTTCTTATAGTTTCTTTTATTGTAGTTACTGGAAGAAAATTTCAATTCTGAAGATAATTTCACAGGTATTATTATTACTGTGTATTTTCTAAATTTTTCCTTTTCATTTTTGTCTTTAAGATTTCTAGCTATGATCACATTGTTTGTTTCACTTTTTTCTGATTATCTTCATTCTCTTATAAGATTCTTTGCGATCAATAGTCAGAGTACCTGACTATCAATTTCATCCTATTTGAGGTTGGCCATCAGAGCAATGAAGGCTCTTCCACCAATTTGTCCACTCTACATAATTTATCTTCGTATATTGTACATTGAATTTAGATGATGACTCTCATGAATTTGTAAAAAAAAATTGTATAGTAGAATTATTAATTAACATTTATAGTATTGTTTCGTACTCAAATCCACTAGAGGATTTTATTGAAAATGACTCATATGTGTACAAAAGTATTATAACACAAATAACTTTTTTTCTATATTAATTTTTTTCATATATGTCTAAGTCTTTGTATGGATAGAAATGTATAATCATTTCTATATGATAACATATAAATTTATGTTTTTAATTTCAATTTGAATTGTATATTCATAATTGAGATTTGTATTACAAAATTTATTGTATATCTAGAGTTTATTCTATTTATAATTTCATATCTATTGAGATTTTTCTGCTATTACTCTTGTTGAAATATATTTATATACATTTTACATGTACTGTAAATGTTGCATTAAATTCCAAATGTTTGTTTAGGACTTAAACAATAGATTTAGACACTGAAAAATGGTTTATTGATTACGTTTGTTTGTCCTTGATTTCTAATAAGTCTATGTAACAATACAAAGGGATTAATTGTATTCATCTATAGTCAATTTCTGTCAAATTCATACGACACTTAATCTTTTTGAGACTAGACACTATACAATACACACAAATTCTATAATTTAAATTATATCATTCAATTCAGAATCGATAAAATAATAATTTTTCTACATTCCACTCCATAATGAGATAACTAATAACAATATTATAAATCATAACAGTTCCACAGAATGTACATACCACTATATAAATTCTATTTTCCTCTCAACTTTGAGCTTATTCCACAATTCTCCCCCGAGTAGACACTATTTCTTCCTTAGTGTAAACAACCCCTTTATCATACTAGGGATAGCTTATTTAAGCATGTTTTCCCTCAAACTATTTCCATAAGTGCATCCAATTATTTTGATATTTCATTTCCCTTAGTCTAAGCTTTTATTTTGTTTTTCTTCTCCTCTTTCTAGTAACTTTCCACTTTAGTGAGGCTTTTATTAGATATTTTTCTCCCATCTAATAATTTTAATTCTAATTTTTCTCCAAGGATTCTTAGTGAATTTTGGGAAAGACTTAGGATTCTAGTCCATCCCCATGGATTTGAGTCCTCGTCTCAAATTTACTCTAGTCTTTATACAATAATAAAAATTCACATTCATTTATTAATTTCCAAAATAATATGTGCACACATAGTTTTTTCCTTAGGTCCACTTGACCTTTAGGTTTATTGACTATCTAAAAAAATTGAAAAATAGGGATATTATAATGGACAAGGAGTAATAAATTTTTTTTACCCCATATTTCACTATGAATATATATAGGTGAAAGGGATTTTTTACTCTTGTTAGAAATGTGCAAAGTAGTGGATACAATGTTTGTGTACTAAATAGAAATGAGTTGTAGTGGCCTCGAAAAGAAACAGTGAAGAGGTGTGTTATAAACCCTTAGCTAGGGTTTTTATTAAGAATAAAATAGGACAGAGTCATCTATAATGGTCAAAATTCAATTTAAAATAGGGAAAGTGTCAGAATATGATTAACTCACCCAAGCTGAGGCCACAAGAAGAATAACATGTTTCTATAATCACAGTCCAAACTCTATCGTGCTTGTACCCTTGGACTTAATTGAATTAAAATAATGAAATATATGTAGAACAAAAGATACCAAGAGCTCATAGTAAATGTAAATGTATATTGAGGGAGAGAACAATTCTCAAGAACATGATAAAATAACAGTGTTTCCCACCATACTCACCTTTAACTTTAACGCAGAACTCATTGAAACAACATTATTTCATTTGCATCAAAAATATATTAAGGCTTTTTATTAACTATCACAATAGAAAATGCAATATCGAATCAAAAGAGCTCTTCCATAAATTACCATAGTGTGATTTATATATTAAAATTTAGTCAACAAGAAATAGCAAATATAGATTACCATGTGCATTAATTCAAACAAAATTCTCTAGTGCTTCACCTAGAGTAAGGGAAATCCCCAAACATAATGTTCATAACATAAACGTTCTGGCCATATGAGAAAAACTCCAAAAACATGATTCTCGTGGCATCAATTTTCTAATCAGCTCAGCAAATCATAAAAACTACTGCAAACATGTAAACAACAAGTATGTATGTTGGAAGTCAAGCCAGATAAATTAAACTCACAACTGTAATTGTGGATAGACGAAAGAAGGATTGGTTTAAAACCTGGTGCAAATTAAGTAGCCCTTAGAAGAAGATGAGACCCCAAAGTCCACCAATGAGGAACCATGCAAATTAAGTTTGAACTGAAATTACCTAGAATGAAACATAGTGAGTGGGATTAGAAGCCATAAACTAAAGAAATATAAACCAAATCATGTAGCCATAATAAAATGAGTAAAGGCCTAATTACTTCTGGAGTTTTGTTTATCATGAGAGTAAGGGACAACAAAGAAAAACTTGGCCAGCATCAAGCCATTAATTAGAGTCATGGGGTTCCAAACAAGCCTTAGACATTAAGTGAAAGGAAGGGAACTATACCTGAACCCTCGTGGCCAAACCCCTTTCCTGCGTTCCATTTTTGGTGCAAAAAACCCCACCAAACCCTGAAACGACAAGACTCTGAGTACTATTACCATAATCGAAAAGCCAAGAAAGGAAACACAGTGCAGACTCTATCAAAAAATGAGGTAAGGTTTGGAGATAGTCCTGATTGGAACGCAAATATTGTTGAGACAGAATGGCAACATCGACGATAGATGGGCTATTAGGTAGTTACCTCAAATGACCCTGGGCAACATCCACCATCCGATAAACCCTCAAGAACGTGGACGGTGAAGATGCACCCAAATATCCAAGATAGTTGAAACAGAGCCAGTGCATGAAAACTCAGGTGGTGGAATTCTAGAGAGTTCTGAACAATGATTAAATATGCTAGTACTAAGTTTTGTATGATCGAACTTACATGGAAATGTTAATCAAGCTAGCATATAAACCAATGTATGAAGAAGGAAATTGTAATGTGCATATATGTCGCTAATATTGCTATGATAGACAACAAATACTTGGTATGACATTTCAAGATCAATAGATTCTTCTTTTGAATCTTTGCATATAATAATTAATTACAGAAAACTCATAATTTAAGTCTTTAGCTATAACTTAGTTATCATAAGGATATCACCATGGAGGATATCACCATGGACGAGGAGTAATAATTTTTTTTTAAACTTCATATTTTATTTAGAATGTGATTTTCTATTGGTAATGAGTATTAAAAAAAGGAGATCAAATCTATGCAAAGTATTGCAATGTAAGAAAAAACGCTTTCAAAATATTAATTTCTCTAAAAATTTGGTAAATCTAAGATGAACATAAACTTATATTAGTTATCTAATAGGAAAAAACTAAAACATTATAAAATAAAAATATAAACAAATAAATAAAAAAATGAAAATAGTTCATTATTCTATCTCCTCATTTGTTTGTCAAAATTAAATAAAAAATAAATTAAAAAAATTATAAGTTAAAAAAAAAAAAAAAAAAAAATACTTTATGTTTCAAAAAAAAAAAATTATATTTGTTTGTTCGTAATGAATAAGTTTAAAAATCATTCTAGAAGAAAACAAAAAATTACATAATTTTAAAAGGGGGGAGGAATTATTTTATATAAGATGTAAAGGATTCTAATCGGGATTTTCATGTTCAATCGAATATCGGGAGAGCAAAGTAAACATAAACTACAGTGCCCCAGGAGAGGGGGTGCTTTAGTATAGATTTTGATTGCACTAATAGATAAATTGTTGAGTCCCTAATACATGAAAATATATTTTTGTATAATATATGTAGAATTGATAAATAAAATAAATATAAAATGCATGTTTATATTATGTATAAGATGTGTAAAATTGATTAAATAAAATAAAAATAAAATGCATATTTAATTTGTATCTATTTTAAATTTTGATTTACTAAGCTCGTAGAGGAATTAAATTTCTTTTCACTCCAAAAGAGGTTTGTATGTAAATAGATTTGATGTCTCTCAACCCTTGGTATATATATAGTTAAGATAGGTCTAGGTTGGTTTAATTACTAATTTTAATTATTAATTTTAATTTTAAACATGACATTCCAAAATCTATATCATACTCCGCTGGAAAGGAGTAGAGAGTGCAATTATCATTTAAAATATTTATTATCTTTTACTTTTTATTTTTTATTTGCATAAAATTTATCTCACACAACTATGATATCAATTTACATAATTTATATATGAAAAATACTTATTAATTTTCACTTGGATAATGTTTTTCTACATAAAATCATTTTAAGTATGATACCAATTATATCAGAAATATTGTTTGTGGGGTCTTGGTTAAATGGTGATGAGGCAGCCTGTTATGGCACTCATCACAGGTTCAACTCCTTTCCACGATTGTGGTGATATATCTAGAAAAAGAAAAATGAAAGGTCCTACCAAAATTACAAATATATATATATATATATATATATATATATATATATATATATATATATATATATATATATACTAATTATTTTTTTATCTCACACAAACTTGTTTTTAATTATAATATCAATTTACTTAATTTATATATTTGAAATTCTAGTAATTGTTTAGTTTTTTGCTTTTATAAATATTACCTTATATAAACAAGTTTTGAGTATGATACCAATTTACTTACTTTATTTAGAATTTGAGTTCCTTAAACATTCTAATTTCATACAATATTTTACACATAATAAGAGTTGACATGTGTTTAATTATTTCTAAGTTTTGACAAATATTATATAATTTTTAACATTAAAGACAATAGGTATTTTAATATTTTCTATGTAATTCCTAGTGAGGGATGAAAGCAAAGCTAAATAAAGTGTGGGTGTTGGTTAGTTCTATAGTCACGTAGGTTTGTTGTCCCAATGTGAAGCAACACAAAATTTACAGACAAATAATTTTATTTCATTACTATGGGTTAGAGATTATATAGTTTAATAAGTTTTGAAAAACAATCATACAATAAGTGATGTTTTACACACAAATACTCTTTTTACTCCATTTCTTTCTTCAATTTTGTCCAAGCTTAATTTTACAAACGTGTTTTCTTAATTATGTGTGTCTTTTTGTTAAAAAAATTAATTGAACCTATATATTCAATACTATTATTTATTTCATTAGTTATTCGACATAGATTTTAACATTATGTAACATTTCCCTCATACTATGGGATGTAGAGTGCCTCTCTAACCAATCATTAACATTTTGATTTTTAAATTTTTTTTTTTTTAAGTTTCCATTTGAATAAAAAAATATAAAAAATGCCTATCATCAATAACATCATAGTGAACAAAATTTTTCTCCACACAAGGCTTTATTATTTGTATTTTTAATCATAAAAGAATAAAATGAATAAATGAATTTCCAATATCTAGGCACTACATTATCAACATCTAGGAAAGTGATGCAAACTAACCATGATACTAGTGTCGAGGGTGGCATTGGCCCTGACTAGAACTAGTACTAGAGCGAGGCATTCTAGTAGGATAGGTTGGGGAACATGACAAGGAATAGAGTTAAGGATGAGCGAGGATTTTTAAATCTCCAATGAAACGAGTTGTCTTTAGTGAGACTTTTTGGAAGATTTTCTCGTGGATTTTTCTAGTCTAATTTCTCTAAAATATAGCAGGAATTTATCGAAATCACAAGCTTGATGGGTACCCCCTACATAATGGAAGTGACGTAGGGGTTTTTTAGGGTGATGAATCCACATATACAGTAAAAAAACCAATGTAAATAAAAAAATACAATATTTCACCCCAAATGTTTCTATCGGATTTTAGCACCGAAAATTCTAAAAAGTCACACTAAAGACAACTCCCCAAAGAAAACCCATGGAAACTGTTAACACTGGAAAATCGTATAGCAGAAGACGACATTATCTAAGGTCAAGTAGAAGGATTTACAAGGCTAAAATACATTTCAGAATCTGAAAATTATTTTAAAATATCTAAGGTCTGAGGAAAAACCAAATTTGAACAAGTCCTAAATGCTTTTGCGCGCATTATCCTTCATGAAGAGTGCCTTTATGCGCCTTATGGCCAGAAATGTGCGCAATCCTAAGAATGAAACATTTTCACTTTCCAGAACCACACAAAGCAAAGGAAAAGTGATTCTTCACTTGAAGCTACCTAAGGACAGCCACCAATGCCTCTTTAGAAACCAAGTGAGCACACAATGGAATATTTGGAGCACACAAAGGAATCATACCCCTCTCTTCGATCACCATACACAATGTATCAAGATAGGGAATGAGGATTTTAAATATCCTATATAAGGCCACCATGAGATGAAGAATGGGTGAACACATTGTTATGCTGGCCATAATTTCCCAAGCAATCCTAAAAATGTGTGATCCAGAGTTGAAGATAGAGGGGACTCAATTGTTGGCCATCCAACAAGTTCAGACACCGATGCAATCTTGGGATGAAAAAATCCTTGCATCAAGACTTAGAACCCATGTTCTAGGGGCCCTTTGGCAAGAGGGTAAAGTTTCTCTCTTATTACTACCAACACTCAAGAAGAGGGGCCTAGAGCCACCATTCATATTATTGTTGTCGTTTGATTGTTTTCAAAGCTCGTGTTTATTTGTTTTAGTTTTTAGTTTATTTTTAGTTTATATATGCATGCTATATCTCTATCTAGTATTCTTATGATTCTAGATTCTTCCACTAACTTGCTTGACTCCACTACTTTTTCTGCCTATTACCAATAACTTAAGTGGGTAGACCACACCCCTTAATTTGGTGTGATTTCATACATACGTGCACCAAACACATCCCAACATAACTCATGAGATATAATATATGAAACTATAAAGGTATAACTAGAGGAGTTAGATGGAGGGATTAAAAAATATAGAATATATGCCAGGAAGAAGAAGGATGGGAATGCCCCAAGCCCACAACTAAAGGTTTTTAAATATAGAACATAGACCATAAAACTAAACAGATTGGACCACATAAGAGAGCACACCAAAAAGGCTACAATTTTGATGGTCGGGTCAAAAATCCCAAATCCTTATAGACTGCAAGCCAAGTTGTCATATACATAACTATCATGGGAAAAAAATACCTAGAATTTTGTCTATGATAATGAATGATTGTAGAAAAAAAACTCATTCTAATTGAATTGTTGACATAAAATTATATATCAACCACCATAAATGCTTACATATTGCAAATAAATCTTGGATGCTTTAGGTGTCAAGCAGTCCTAGGGGAGATTGTGGCAAACAATTCACGTGATGTGGGGTAGATAAATTAATAATAAGTAAAATGCCTTAATTTTTTTTATCATGCTCTAAAAGAATAACAATATATTCATAATACTATAAACTTCGTATAATTCCTTTAAAAAATTACAATATCATAAAATTGTAAAATTTGTATGATTTTTTTTTTAGAAATGGCTTAATTAATTCATTATAACATGTTGAAAATGCAACAAGAAAAATTCATAATATAAATTTTCCTTGATTAAATTGGGACAAACAGAAATTCCACATCAACAGACAACATGGATGAGTTAATTGAGATGATATGGTTGTTATCACTCAGTTATCTTAGTTAATTAGTGTTCGGGGCATGAACTAGAGTGGTGCACAATGTTTCCTAAATTTTAGTAACCTATGTTGAGTTAATTTAAATTGTGAGAATATAATTAAGTTAAATTAAGTTAATGTAAATTAAACTAGTTCTAATTGTTGAAGGAACTAGTGGAAGGTCTAGTACTGTAATGTAACCTCAGTGATCAAACAAGTAATTGATCAATAAGCCTAAATTAACTCATGCATGCAAATAATTTGAGTTACCCAGTTGAGATTGGAGTTCAAGGGAATTGTAATAAGTTGTAAACTATTCCAAGTTTTACATGGGGTGCATGTAGTTAGAGATTGGCGTAAAATAATTGCACAATTCATATTGGGGAATTTCCTAAATAATAGTGTATAATTCCTCAAGGAAAAACACAAGGAGATAGGATCTTGGCAAGCTAAAAATTTGGCTAAATATTGGTTAGAGTTAGTTAGTGTGGGAGGCGATAAAAGATACAGTTGCAGGTTGTGCTCAAGCTTGAGAAAGAGTACTGTATTAATCCATATTCTTTATTAATGCATTACATATATGAAGGGATTTTGATCATTTGATTTCCCCTAGATAAATATTTTTGTATGTGTGTTGAATTATGATGCATGCCTTTGATGTATGTTCTCGATCTTAAATTTTCTTCCTCGACTGAGTAGAGTAGATTTGAGTCTTTTGTTTTAGTAAATAATAGGATAAGTTTTGAATCCACGTTACGTTTCTACATGGTCTCATAGATAGATTCATAACAAAGAAGATATTTCAAGGTTTTCTTTGAAGGAGTTTCAAATTTGAATATCAATGTGACAGACTTTCTCGAGGATTGATAAAATGGCTTTCAATGGACTTAGGCTCAAGTATGATTTGGAAGGCACCACAAACTTTGTTGCATGCGAGGACTAAATGTAGGTAGTATTGGATTAAAATGGGTTTCTAGCATACATTGAATCAAATCTAGAAAAACCCCAAGCATCTCATGCCCAAGGTCTTGCTCAGTGAAAGAAGGATGTGGCCAAATTAGGGAGAATATTTTTGGAGGGAGTAAGAGATCATATTGTATCAAATCTCCATCGGAAATATAATTTATTTTTGATGTGGAAAACACTGTCAAAGTTTTTTGAGAACAATAGTTACCATATCAAGTTGGCACTCAAGGAAAATATTTGAAGTATCAAGATGCAAATGAATGAAACCATTTCATAGTACTTCATTAGGTTTAAACAGAGTTGTGATGAACTTGGAATGATCAGTGTTAATGTATCTAAATAATACATGGTAGCACTAGCCATTTTGGGCCTTCCCAAGACCTAGCATAGTTGTCAAGATTCAGTAAATGGTATAGAGAAACTACCAAGTTGGGAGCGATTACGGTCTGATTTAGTACAGGAAGAAATAAGGTGGAGTACTAGAGACGAGAATTCATAAAAGGGCAAGGATGAGGATAACTATTCCTTGGATGGAAATACTAAGAAATGAAAAGGGAAGAAATCCCAATCCAAATCAGAATCTAGTCAAGGGGGGCAAGAAGAATGACATGTCCAAAATTAATTGTTTTCACTATCATGAACTAGAACACTATATCACAATGTTTCCACAAAAGAAGGTGGGAAATAATCCCTTAGGAGGAGTGGCGTGTGGAGATTTGGCTTCAAAATTTTAGTTGGAATCCATCCTCATTGCATTCATGGCAAGCACAATGATATGTAGTGTGTGGTATCTCGATAATGGTGCCTCGCTTCACATGGCAGGGAACAAATATTTTTTCGGTGACTTGAGGGAGAAATATCTCCAAATGAAAATCGAGTTGGGTGATGACGGAAGTTATAGTGAAACTAATATTAATAAAATTACTTTTCAGAGGGATTTTTACTCCCCTCTCAAGCTCAAGGATGTGATTTTTGTACCAAGACTAAAGAAAAATTTGGTTTCCATTGCAATTTTGGAATATCTTGGCTATGATATGACATTCAAAAGAGGAAAGGAATTCATAAGGCACATCACCATGGGAAAATTGAATCATGTTGGGGTTCGAGTGAAGAACCTATACAAGATGAGTGTGGAATAATGCAATTCCTTGAGCACAAAAATGTAGAATGTGCAAAGCCGAGATGTCAATAAATTATGGCATAGAATAATTTTCCATTTGAACCATGGAGCTTTAAATACTATGAAATAGATCACCACAGACATCCCCTAAGGATCACTAGAGTAGAAGAATAAATGCAAAGTGTGCACCTTGGGGAAGTACACAAAAACCACCTTCAATGATCAAGATAGCAAGGCACATCCAATCCTCGAAAGGATCCATGTTTATGTCTGTGGACCTTTCTCGAAAACCTCCACTATCAAGTACATGTATTATGTTATATTTGTAGATGATTTCTCATGGAAGTGGCGGAATTTATTCATAAATAAGAAATACCGGAAATTGTCAAATTTTGTTGAATTTAAATCATTTGTTGAGAAACATAATGACATAAAAGTGAAATCTCTCACGAGAGATAATGATGGTGAATATGTGTCAAATGAGTTTAAAAATTTATGTGCTAAGGAAGGAATTCAACGGGTTTTGACAACACCCCACAACCCACAATAGAATGGAATGGCTGATAGGCAGAAAACAAGTATTGTGGGAGAAGTAAGGGAGATGTTGCATGACCAAGGCCTACCACTGCCCTTGTGGGCTAAAGCATGCAACACAATGGTATATTTGCAAAACAAGAGTTATCATCAAATTCTTAGGATGGGTACACACGAAGAATATTTTTTAGGAAAGAAAATCTATGTTTTATACTTTATGATATTTTGATCATCAATTTACCATCATGATTCCAAGGAATCCAAGAAAGAGCTAGAGATGATATCAAATATGAGCATATTTTTTGGGTACAGAGAAACACCTCACAACTAGCATGTCTACTTTCCATATCTTGGGATGACATTTATTTGTAGCATTGAAAATATTGATGGGGAGAATGAAATGAGGTTTTACCTTGACAAGGACATTCCATTGCATTCAAAACATGAGCTTTTGGCTCAAAAGGAAGAGCCTCAGGATGTTGTGGACTAGCCACAAGAAGAGGAGTACAGAGTGGTGGAACCCACTCAAGAAAAGACATACAAATAAGGAAGGAATTGAACCAGGGAAGTTGGCATATTATTTCATGATGCTAGAGGCAATTTGGGAGCACCCACATGACAATTCAGACAAATGACTTCACGAGATCGATACATTAGCTACAAGGCTTTGATGAGTGAGCTTGTAGAGACTTATCCATCATCATTCAAGGAAAAAATGCAGCAACCATTATGGTTTGGTTCCATGATATAGGAATATGATTCCACTATCAAAAATAGTGCTTAGGAATTGGTCCCAACATGAGAGGGGAAATCAATGGTTTGTTCAATATGGATCTACAATTTGGGGCAAGTAGCAGACAAAAGTATTGAGAAACATAAGGCCAAATTTGTGGAAAAATGGTTCTCCCGAGTGAAGGGAATTGACTATGAGGATACCTTTTGTCCAATAACAAGTTAATCTTATATTACATCATTTTTATCACTTTCAACACATATGGGACAGAACATTCATCAAATGGATGGGAAGAAAACATTCCTCAGTGGAGTGATTGAGGAGGAGGTTTACATTGATAACCGGAAGGATTTGACACATTCAACAGAGAGTTGCATGTGTGTAGACTCAAGAGAGAATTGTATGGATTGAATAAATCACCCCACGGTTGGTACACAAGGATCAAAACCTATTTTAATGGGTTGGGATTCACCAAGAGTGAAGAAAATGCAATAATTTACCATATTATTGTTGAAGATAATATTTTTATGATAGTGATGCATGTTGATGATCTAATTTTATCTAGAGATGTGAAGTTGACTAGTTCTTGTAAAGAGATTCTTGTAAGATATTTAGAGATGAAGGACATGGGGATCATGCATTATGTCCTCGATTTGGCAGTATGGAAAGGATATGGGGAATTTTTTGTCTCTCAAGGAAAGTATGCCAATGAGATAATAAATAAGTTATCCATGGGTAGTAGCAAACCCATAGACACTCCTCTAGAATGTATTTGGAGGAAGAAGGATGCCACTTCAGGTGAGGAAGTTGAGGCTACCATTTACAAGTAGCTTGTAGGATCACTCAAATATTTGGTGAACCACTAACCATACATGTGTTATGAAATTAACCATCTTAGCCAAACAATTTTTAATCCAACCAAACTTTATTGGAAGGAAGAAAAACATGTATTAAGATACCTAAGAGGCCCTACTCATTTTTTACATTGGTACATATGAAAGAAGGAAGTGAAGCTACAATTATTCACAAATGTAGATGAGGCAGGGGATCCATCTGACAAGAAGAGCACATCAAGAGGAATTTTCACTATTGAGTCTCCAACAATTTCCAAGTACAACAACATGCAAACATATGTGGAACTTAGCTTAGCAGAAGAAAAGTACATGGAGAAGCAACGTACATGGATTCGATTCAAGAAGCACATGAGGTTATTTGGATGAGGAAGATTTGTGTTGGTTTATTTGGTTAGATGATGAATCCTACTGTCATTTACTGTGAAAATCGTAGTTGTATCAATCTCTCCAAGAATCCAATATTTCATGATCTATCCAAGCATATATATATATATATATCTTCTATCACCATCTACGAGGTTGTGTGCAAAGGAAGATCATTTTTGGAATACATTCCTACAGAGGTATAAGATGCAGATATTTTGACAAAGGAATTGTCAAGAGGAAAATTCAATTTCCATAGAGGCAAGATTGGGGTATGTCATGGTACCTTTCTTGCTGAGAGTGAGTTTTGGAAATGCAGAAAGAAAAAATCCTAACTTAATTTTTCCTTTGATTAAATTGGGAAAATTATAAATTCCATATCAACATACAACTTGGATGATTTAACAGAGATGATATGGTTTTTATCACTCAATTATCTTTGTTAATTCAAGTTAACGGCATCAACTTGTTTTGGAAAGTCTAAATAATGATCTTTGATATCTAAAAATGACCAAAGATAATAAAATGTCTTCTTACCTTGTAAGGATTACTTGTATAAGAGATGAGTTACAGGCAGCTGATGAAATAACCCCTAATAAGGAACTTGTAAATTTTTCCCTAATAAGAATAGCAAAGTCTTGGAATGCCTTTGAAACTTGAATAAGTAATTGGAAAAATTCTCCCACCTTTCACGAAATGTGACATGCCTATACTCAAGAAGAAGCTCGTCTTACCATGATAGGACGTAAGAAATAAAATTAAGAGAATACCGCCTCAAAATTCCTATTCTCCCCATTTCAAGATGAAAAGAGGAAATAATAAATTTAAAGGGCCAAAGAAAAATCATGGGAATATTGATCTTTCTAAAATAAAATTCTATAACTGTCACAAAATGGGACATTAGAAGAACCAATGTCCTAAGAATCATAAGAACAAGAAATGAGAAAGAGATCCAACCACAACTTTCATTGATGAAGATCCATGAAATAAAACCAAAATTGAAGATTTAGATGTCAAAGACGTATTCTATTAAGTATTAAAGGATATTATGCCTTGTATATCATTTGTTTATAATTTAAGTAATTGATTTTAGGCATTGAAAAAAACTATTTTATAGTTGACACTAGGATTATTATTTATCTTGTGTTTGATTCCTAAGGTTTATAGATCTAATATGTTTTGATATAAACTTATTGGGTTGTTTCGATAAGTTGAAGGCATCCCTCATAATATATGGATCAATGAAAGATCAAGAGGGAGCCTCTACTCTTTACAAAAGAAAAGTATTTTGTTTTCTACTTATTTCATTACACTTTTGATATTTTCCTCTATATATCTAGTATCTTTTTGTACTTGATTATAACCCTTTTTTTTATAGGTTTGTAGGTATATTCTAAAGAATAAAGGATTTTGGCTAGATTTAGAGAGAGTCTGCAAAGGAATATTCAAGTCTTGATAGAAGCTTTGTTAAGAAATCTCTTCAAGGTTGAAAAAGGAGATATTCAAGGTATGTCCTTCCTATTGAAATTTGAAGCAACCCTGCTCTATTATGGAAGATAGGTATGAATCAAGGAAGGTAAAATCATTGAATCCTTATATGAAAGGTATGAGATTTATTTATGAACTTTTCATGTTCTATGTTCCTAAGGTTGGTGAGGAAATTGGTATTTTAGGGTTCCTAACCATTAGATTGAATCAACCAAAATAGCTATAATATCTATTATTTTTTCCTCCTATATCAAACCATAACCTTTTCATTTTTAGGGTTTATTAATAGTATCTAGGGCTTATGAAAAAACCATAGAAAAATTTGATGTAATATCCTATGGCATGAAAGTGAAACCTTAGGTGTAAATGCTTCAGAAAGATTGAAACCCTAAATTGGTTTAGATATTAAATATTTAAGGTTTCACTTCGAAGTTTTGATAATCCTAAAATTCTCTCTTTATGGTGACATGATAACCATAGAATGATAAAATTAACCTCATATTCTTGTACATGTATAGTTTTTTGCATTGTATTTGTTGATGAGATGTGTAGGTACAAAGTTGTAAAGTTGTAAGATTTCCCGATGCTTCATGATGACTTTCTAATAATGATGAGCATGATGGATAGAGAGAGCTATAGAAACCCTGATGACATTGAAGTTTACAGTAATGATTGAAATATGAAGTGAAATTATGTGAAAGGAATAATGTTCTAGAAAATTGAAGTTCTCTAATGATGATGAAAAAAGAATAATTTTGTATGGCTGAAAGAATAAAATAACTAATGTTGGACACAACTCTCTAGTTGAGAGGGAGCTTTGATATATTTCGTTTGCAAAGGAATTTGTATATCCTTCCTAATTTAGAGTAAGGACATGGTTCTCTACTTTGTGTCATGCACTATGTGAGGATTAACAATTGTATTCCTAGTGAAAACCATGAGGAGAGAAGGGTGCCGAGGTTAGTATATTTTCAATTAGCCTAGATAATACATAGAACCAAGTTGGGGTTGGTGCCTTGGCCTAGTTGATATCTAGATCCCTATAAGGGAGGAAATATTTGTGTAAATACCTAAATACATTTTAGGTAATATATATTGGTTTAGATGATATGTATATCCTTTTTTAGGGTGGATATATTAATCTTGATGATTTCTAGATCCTTGATAAGGTTTCTTGCTCAAATTTATGTTTTTTATAGCTCACTAGAAACCATTGGGTGATTATTGGGTTGTGTCATGAGTCATAGTCCTCACAATATAATAAAAAAACATGATTATAGGTAAGATGATAGCCTACATCAGGTCTCCTTCATTGTTTTTATATTCATGCTTTTTATTTTAATAATTTCTTGATAATTAGAACTCATATACATCATAAGAAATTATCAATATGATAAATATTTTCTGCACTTTTTATTTTATAGCACCTTGCGTTGTCAACGTTCAGGAATCCTTCAGTGATCTTGGGAGGGACACCAATGCTCCTTTATTTGATCAGCTCCACCCATGCTTGATTCCAACAACACTTATTCGCATGTTCATGAGTTGCTTTGACCCCATGAATATTTAAATAACTTTGTACACCCACTACATTCATGTCCCCCATCAATGGGGATGCCCCTTGTGGTTACTAATCCCTATCATCATCAACACGAATATTTCTTGATCTGAGTCCCCCATTTCTTGATCCGAGTCCCCCACCATTGAGGATGTTATCACTCAGATTTTCCTTGAAGTTGTAGGGAAAAGGAAAGGGGTCCAAGGTAACCACAAACCAACTTTTAGGTACATAATCTAGCCAATCTGTACCCAGAGAGGGCTCTCTCTTTAAGTTTTAGCTTTGTTTTGAAAGATATTAGGCTAGTTATGACAGTCCAAGGATTTTGATTGAGTTTGGGTGATGAGATTCTATAGCAGAGGATAAGATTGAGTAATTTAGGCCATTAGGCTAATGGAGTCAAAGAAATATGGCTTAGCTGGATTAAGTTTCTTAACAAGAGATGGTTTCACAGGGCAAGGTAATCAAATAGGGAACAATTAAAAGATTTAAGATGAATGGAATGAACTCGAAATGGGTGAAGGGAAATTAAGAATCCTTCAACATTTTCAAAAGGGGGAACTTGAATGATTATTAATAAAGAGAAATTAAGAATTCTTTACTAAATAATCAAAATGAATAAACTAGGAAACAGAAGCAATTAAGAATTCATTGTTTAAACTAGTTCAGAAGAAAACATTTAGAATAACAACGATTGAAAACATATTGCACTTAAGCACTTTCTGATTTATTCCTTTTCATTTATCATTCAGATATGAAACAAAGATGGTATAATAAACAAGTATAAAACTTTTAAAACATAAGAGATAGATGACTTATTGATCCGTTGTCTGACTCAAGAATCCTATGAAAAGTCCTTTGCATCAATTCCTTATCCAGCTAGCGATAAAATAAAATTCCAACAACACTTTATTCCAAAATAATCAATGTTACAGCAAAGTCTAAGAATCCACCCCTCAATACTCCAATTGAGGGAGTATTTATACAAAAAATTATAAGAAATATCTCATAACAAATTGAGATATAGTTTAGGATGACTCATGAATATTTTACAACAAAATAGAGACAGATGGTCTCGTAGATAAGAGAAAATATAACCGATGTTGTGTTGTTCCCTTTTTTTATGAATGTGCTGGAGGCAGGCCCTATGATTTGGCTAGTTGTTGTCCTCTTTAGTAACTCTGTGCTGGCTGCTCTGTTTTACTGATATTCTTTACCTATACTGATACACTTTGACCTCTGTTTGATCTCTTTTTATCCTTTTTATCATGACTTACTGTAGTAAATAATCAAAAATTCATGTAAGGATAATTTTTACAAAAAGTCTAACATTTCTTCCCACCATTGGGCTTCCAGTATTCTGGTTCTTTGAAGCTTCCTCAGAGTTTCATCAGTCTCTGTATATCTGAAGAAAGTAGGCTGAATTGGGAATAAGTGTTTTACCTCATGTTTGAGATAAAACAAATTTTCCAGACTATCATGAAGAATTTTTCTTGTAGGCAATGTTGTTGCTACTGATGAACCGGTCGATGAACTGGCCTAATTGTCAGCATACTTATTCAATTTCTCAACATAGCTTTCAAGGCTCATTAGTTTATCATCTGAAACTAAAGGAATCGGAAATCCTTTATTCAGCAGAATATCCAATCTTTTTGTGAAAGCATAGATTTCTTCCTGCATATCAGAGCATTTTCTTTCTAGATTCTGCATCAGAGTTATTTTAGTAAAAACTCTTTTTATCTCCAAAATTGTTCCTATTTTGTCTTGGATGCCTATTTCTTCAAGTTGATATATGTTCTTGGTATTCAAAAATTGTATAATCTCATTGACTTCCTCAGGCATGTTTCCTAATTCGTCTCTTGCCCTTAGAATTTCTTCCAGAGCCAATTTAATTAAATCATTATGCTCATACATTATTTGGATTTATGTCCAGACATATTTTATTGACTGAATGATATTGGTCCAAATAATTTCTTTGATTTCTCCCAAAGGTTTCTCCAATGTGAGATCCCTTTCTAATTTTCTCACAAATTTTTCTAATCTGTTGATCTCTCTTGTCTTTTCTGCAACACTCATCTTTGAGAGATCATATTTTTTTTCTAAGGTGATAAACTGTACCTTTGTTTTCTGGAGCTCTGTCACCTGGAGTTTAAATTCCTCCATTGATTTGATTAATTCTTCAGTGCTTAAATTGGAAGTATTGCCCTGTGATAGTCATGTTGACTGATCTGTTGTCGTTCTACCTATAATCACTTCTGTTGTTGTAGATGCTGGAATGTTTGAGTGCTTGTTCTTTAATGCCTTTTCAAGTTCTTTTTCAGTTTCATTCAGTTGCTCATTCAGTTTCAAGAGAAAATCCATCAATTCTTCGTTAGAGTTTTTCTTTATGATTTCTGCAGTTTGTGGATGCCTTGAAGATGGCAACTTCAGTTGTTTCCTTAAGGTTGCAATATCATCATCTTTCTTTTTAATCAAGGTTTCTATACCCTTGACATCTTTAGGATTATGACCCAATCCAATAATTATTTATTCCAAAGTCTTTATCCTATTGTCCTTGGCCTGGGAAGAGGCTTTTTCAAGATGCAATTGAGCAGTAGTATTCTCCAAGGAATTTTGTAATCTTTGGGCCACCATTGATTTATCAGTCAAAGTTGAGTAAATTATCTCTCCAGTTTGTTTGTGTAGCTCAATTTGATCCAGAGGATGAATATCCTTTGCCATGACTTCAAAATTGGTTCTGACATAGTCTGCAGATGTTTGAGGTTGCTGCACTTTGGGTTTGAAATGACTCATCACCATTTTACGTTGCTGGATGTCATAGGCTGACATCAATATCTGTTGATTTTTAGGAGCCATCTTCAAATATTGATTATAGACTTAAAGTCTTAATGGATCATTTCTAGCCTTTATATTTATAAATGTCTTCTTGATATCCCAGGCGTTTTTTACTGGTGGTTTGAAGGAAGATACTTCTGCACTTTGCTGCCTTTGTAACTCTTTTCTCTGTGAATTAGTGGATGTCCCACTGATTGTGCATGTTTGCTGACTATCTAACTCTTCTCTCCTCTGACTTTCAAGGGTTTCTTGAAAAAATTCTACTTCTGAAAGAGGATTTAATTTTTGTCTTTTGACATCAGGTTGTTCTGAAGATCCACTAATAGGAGTAGTTGTTTCTGCATTTCTCTTCTTACCTTTTTCTTCATTTAGAGGAGTTTGCAAAACTGAAATTTCTGCCACATTAATATGAGTAGGAGAAGTCTGTATTTGGGCCTGTTCCTTGGAAGTTTCAGGCTGCTCTGTCATTGTGAATTTCTCTGTGACTTGTGTATCAGTCTCCTTTTCCTTCCCTTTAGATGCTACTGTGGCTAGTGCATTGATTTCCTGCAAATTTTGCTGAGAGGTTCTAGCAGAAGAAGGACCAATTCTTGGTCTTTGCACCTGCCCAAAAGAGTCCAGGTCAAGTATTTTTTTTAAGATCTTTCATAATATTTTCAACACTGACATGTTCACTATCTTGTTCTATTAAGTTCCCTTCCACCCATTCATCCATATTTGCAAATTGTTCAATTTTTGGAATTCTATGATGAAGGTATGGTGACAATTCGTTTTTCATCCTCCTATCACAAATAAAATTGTTTGGGTCATAAGGTACCCAGTGGAAAATTTTTTACAATTTGAGATAATCTTCTAAGATTCTTTCAGCTTCTTTTCCTGCATCTCTAGAATTACAGACAAAGGGACCTAATTGACTCTTAATTCTGAGCTGAGCTTTTTTCTTTGCATTGCAAAAATGGACTATGTCTGAATTTATCATTTTTTTGAAATACTCTAAGGAAAAAAGCCTCATTGGGACATACTTTGGTAACTTGAAAGGACATAGCTCACACCCATGTATTCTGATTTCTGTATGATTCCGGTATAGGTACCAATCACCTATCCTGTATTGCTTGGAAAGTTGGAGAATTTTCTTCATGTCATTATTGACCCTAGGAGGGGAAACTCCTGTTAATAAGGTAGTTTCAGGATGCACAAATAGGTCAATGAACTCATTGTAGGAATAAGGAGAATCAGAGGAATTATGGAAGATTGCAGAACAAAAAATTACAAACCTTGGATTTCCATTGGCATTAAGTTTCATGACATGGAAAGGGAAACTCTCTGAGTGATAATAAAGCATGAGATGGTATATAAAAGTGGAATATTTGAACACTCTTTCATCTTCCAATCTCATGAACTGATCATGGATTTTATCAGTAATGTTGGAAGAAAAATCATATTTGACAACGGGAGGTTTTCCAGGGGTAAAAATAGACAACAACACTAGAGTTAACTGATCAACATATTCACTAGTGTTGAAACCCATTACAGAAGATATCATATTCAAAATGAGTCTACCCATATCTGTGAAAAAGGTATATCCATAAGGAGGTGGGCCTTTGGGTTGATCTTCTGGTAACATGAAAGTTTGGCAGAGGCGATTCAGCTCTTCTTAGGATAAATTGGTCGCTTTTTCAAGTAAATCTCCCATGGAAAGAGGAGTCAAGGCTTGACCAGGATGAAACTGTAACATTTCGTTGATATACTGAGCAGTTATTGGGAAAAGGATGGTTTGACTCAGGGACATGACTGCTCGTTGATTGGGATCATAATTGGCATGGCAGTAATGGATTATTTCGGGAAAAATATGAACTGAGGGTAAAAGATACATCGGGAGATTGGATTCCCATAGTCCCAAAATGTCAAAGATGTTCAGATAACTATCTCTGCATTGGCAAAAAATTCTGAGAGGATTTTCACTAAGGATGAGGTCTTTGATTTGGAAATCCCTATCTGCTAGAGTCAAATAGTCTAAATCCTTATGAGGGGCATTCAGAGGTGTGATATTCAAAGCCACGGGAACTTCTATTTCTGGTTCTTGTGGATTCAGAAAGGAAGTCGGGTTTTAATGGAAAAACAGGGAAAATTACAGGTTTGGGAATACAATTACAGGTCTGGGATGAAATGAAGACCGAATTGTACCGTGTTTTTAGTTTTTTCCTGTGGAATTAAAACAAAAAACCGATATTTGCAGAGTTCAACAGGCATTTGGGTAAATACCTATTTTCCGAGAAATGAACAATGATGAAAACAGGTGCAGGTAATGGCGGATGGGTTCTAGATTGTTCGTCTACAAATTTCTCAGCAAAGTGGCGGTTGACATTCTTCGACAATTGGTTTTGCATGGGACACTGGTCGCTACACGGGAAAAATGAAAATGACACGTGTTGGTGTGCTTTATTTGCAAAATAAAAGGTTGGTGGGGTTTTATTATTTTTTAAGCGGATGATGCAAGCAGGTATGTTTGTTTCGTCATAGGCGAAAGGGTGGTAAGCGATATACATCGCACCGCTTTTGGGGATGGGTGGTTTTCAGCAAAGGGGTAGCGATTTCATACAGTTCACGACACGTGGCGAGGCACTGTTTAGAAAATCTCTTGGCCATCGCGCATTATTGTTCAAACGTGGGAGCGCAGCGATATGGATGACAGCCATAGATTATGGATTGGTTGATCGGATGACGATCGGGGAGGTGAGATGACAGGGAGATAACAGGGCGGGCCCAATACAATAAAATATAATTAATCATATCGGGGACGATTCTATTGGTGGGACAGGTTATTAATTAACCATGAGGGCTAATTAATCCCTTTTTATACGGCGGGGAGACGGGCTCATAATTAGTTATGAATTTAACTAATTAATCTGAATTAACACATTTATATGGTTATTTTTCAACCAAAGGGACGAGATAATAATTTGGGAATTTTATATAATAATACAGGAATGGGTGGATTTAAATAAGGATTTAAATAATAAAGTTATAAATTAATATGAAAATAAATGGAAGCGCTAAGTTTAAAAACATTAGAAGTATGTATTTAACTTATGCTTGAATGAAAAGGGTTTTTATGAAATATTGTGCAATTGCCCTAAGTAAAATGGGATTTTACTTAGGAAAAGATTTTTTGGAAGTGAATGAATGACATTATGAATCGTTTTAAGTACTTAGGCTTTTTCAATTATTGGGCCGAGAGTCCGGTCCCTCTAAAAGTCAAGGAAATGCCTTGAGCCCCTCTAATTTTCAAATTCCTTAGTACTTAGGGGAAATTAGTGAAATTTTTAGGGAAAAATGAGAAGGGAAGTTAATAATTTGACTTTGCTTTGCTTGAAATTATTCCAGTGTAGTGTCTTCCTTTTCACTTGTGATGAAAGTAAAGTTTTAACACATCTAGAGTCATTATCCATCACATGTAATTCTACAACAACCTCTACCTACGCTACCTACTTTAACCTACTATTTGTTTCTTTATTAGGGTGAACTTAGACTGGCAAACCCTTATCACACTTTCTTTTCTTTTACATGTAGATATCTATCTAAATCTAACCTTATTACATCAAAGGGCTCAGATTAAACTGTTGAGCTCCTTTTATTTACTCTACCTATCTATTTATCTGCCAAGATTAAACTGTTTGGTTAGATTTTATTCTCTATCTCTAAAACATAAAATTGAAAATGAACTAGCCAAGCTTAAATTGTTTGATTGTTCATAAATTGTGGCATAAGATACAAGTTGCACACAATTTTTTTATTTACATAAGAGAAAAAAGTAGTGGCATTTATACTTGCACACTTTCCTTGGCCTTTTTTTGGTGGGGTTCATTTTCTTTTACTTTTTTGGCCATTTTTATTAATTTTTTTTCACCCTTTGATTTTTCTTTTAGGGTATACCCTCTTTACATTTTTTAAATTTTTTGATTTTTTTGACAATATGAAAAATCTTTGCAACAAGAAAAGGTATGAACATATTACATTGCCCATCAAGTCAATCATGATATATGACACCTATTGGTATAGGAGTCTAACAGAGGGATTAGTCAAATCGATAATTATAACATCATCCATTTCAACAAATTCAGAGATCCCATTGTACTTTGCCTTGCAAGACCATCATTGTAATTTGTATTTTACTTTGACATTTACCATTAGCATGGGACATGCCTCCTTACTTTGTATCAATAAATTTAATATCAATATATGTCAGTCATATTTATTTTTTCGCACAAGGTGTATCTCACTCAATCCCTTGGGCTCGTCTGACCTTTCTCACTCTCTTTCTCATCATCAAATTCAATGGTATTGTTGGAAACACTAAGAGGGGGGGTGAATCGGTATTTATTTTCAATTGTTAATTTTACCAGTTAGATCACCTATATTTAGAACACAAAATGAACCAATATGAGTAAATGATTTTATTAATTTATTCTTTACAATAAATCAAGTATAATATATGTAGAGATCCAACCCTAGATGAAGACACCAATCTTCAATAGTCTAGGCTTCAACTTGTATTTTCCAAGCACCGACTTATACTTCCAAGGCTCCAACCTTATCAATTCTGAGGCACCAACCTCAAGGGCTCCAACCCTATATCTGGTACAGGCTCCAACCTGGTCTCTTGATGACTCCTATCCTCTAGGGCTCCAACCCTATCTTCCAAGGCACTGACATTGTCTTTATGAGGCTCCAATTTCTTGGGATCCAACCCACAACTTCACTTCATCAAAATATATTTGGTTATTCTTCACGGATCCCAAAGTCTTCTTCAACGAGCCCTGACAATATTCACTTAGTATTCATTGTAGTCTCCACGTTACGTCATCAATGACAACCTTTTCTTCGTAGAAGGTGTCACCGCTGCTCTTCATCGTACCCAAACAATTTCTCCACGTCACCTCATGATGGTTTCAATGCATCATGGTCTAAAATAATGTCTCCAAGATCAGCTAAGGCTTCTCAACAAGTTGTCTTCAGTAAGCTGCACTAGGTCTCAAGGACACCACCAAATAATTTATTAAGTGCTTCACAATGTCTTCAATGTTCCAATGTCTGCTGCCTCAATTCAACACAAGGGTTCTTATATTATGCTCCAACAATGCTTCAAACAGGTTTCTTCTAGATTTCCTCCAAGACTATTGTAGGGTTTGTTGCACAATGGTCTTCAAGATTTTCTCCAAATATTCTCTAAAAAAATTTCTTCAAGGGTCTTCACGTCTCCTTAGAGGTCTATGAATTTTCTTCAAAGTGACTGCTTCAAAAAACAAGTCTTCAATGTTGTCTCCAACAAGTCTATCTTCAAATTGGATTCAACAAGCTCTTCAAGAGTAGCTCCAAGGGATCTCCAAGGTTCTCAGGAAGCCTCAAATTGTATACAAAAAAATTATTCAAAGGTTGAACCTCTATTTCAATTTCATTCCCTAAAGAAGAATCCAAGGTCTTCTTTACAAGATTTCTTCCAAGTCTTACCAAAAACAAGGTCAATATATTTTATCAAATCAGGTCAAGAAATGCTTTCAAAGTCTTCAAAAATGACCGTCTCCCAAATCAACTTCTGTTACAGGTGCCCTTAAAGAAATGATTCCTTCAAAAATGCTTCAAGTCTGCTTCGAGCTTCAAACTAATCTAGAACACGGGTTTGAATTGTTTAAGCCAAAGATCAAGCCTCTACAAGCCTCAATTCACTGGTTAAATTTTCAGTCTACAATCTTGACCCTTCAAGCTTTAGATATGAGCTATGATACCTCCACAAATATGCTTACCACAGGTAACTATCCATCACAATGAGCTATAGGACTACACAAAAACTATAGCTCCCATTGCATATTATAATATCAGAGGCCTAAGAAATGAGTTAAGGTCCGAGGGTATATATATATATATATGTGAGGGACTTCCAACCTTAAACCAAGTTATCCACGAGTTTGTAATCTCTGTAAGCCAAGACAACCCTCTGTAATGTTGAGTTTCTACAGGAGTCGGGTACAAGCTATCCACACAGGAGCTTCCACATGTCACTGAAACTGAACAACCCTGAAGTCTTAAACCGAGCTGTGTAATCGAGGTTCCTATGGTTTTTTATTCCTTGTAGCTGCTTCAAATGTCAAGGATATTTCATCCTTTTCTAACTCAATCAGAAGAATTTCCTCAATTTAGTTTTATCTTCAGCCCAACCAATTACATAATAGCTTTCTCCTTTCATCCTTAAGCTTCTCTTCTCGGTGCCTTGTATCACTGTAATTATTGACCAAATTTTTTTGACTGTGAATTGATTTACCACAGCTTTATATATATCATTTTTGGTCCCCATGAAGAGACATGTCACTCTGGAGGTAGGCCGACATGAATTCCAAAGTGTAGGTCGGCTCTATAATTAGATATAATTTTCTTAACGTAAAAAATTCATTATCTTTCAAACCACTTGGAGTTTCGGGCTGAGTAATATCTTGTTAGAAAGGAAAAATTATGCTTTTCAAGATGGTGTAGGTGTTATTAATTTATTTTTCCTCTAAGCTAGAAAAACTATTTTTTAATGTAACTAATTATTTATGAGTGTAGAAATGGAGGCAGAGTAGAATAGGCTTCTTCATGGTTTTTGGCTTCTTCATTGTTTAACACTTTTATCATAGGATCATGGTAGGACATCAACAATGAGTATATTACATAGTGGCACAATGATATTTTATAGGAAGTGTCATTAGGAAGGCCTCTTTCAATCATCAATCACGTCATCACTTAGTCTTCCAATCTTCATCAAACACCATCATTAAGTGTGGTCACATAAGAGTATAACATCATCACAAGTATGGCTTCATAAAGTATAGTTATTCACATCATGGGCTTTTCCTTAGGGACTAGATCACCAATCAGACACTTGGAAACTTCTTAAGGCAAGACATCATCATCTGGAACGAATCATCTCAAGAATATTGACATCTTAGTTGAAGCCATATTGGTATCAATGACAACCTTGATTAATAATCTCCCCCTTTGTCATTGATGGAAATATTCTTTCCC
Source organism: Pinus albicaulis (assembly GCA_034641835.2). Taxonomy (NCBI): domain Eukaryota; kingdom Viridiplantae; phylum Streptophyta; class Pinopsida; order Pinales; family Pinaceae; genus Pinus; species Pinus albicaulis. The sequence continues at coordinate 930,026,061 of CM076571.1, read as the reverse complement.
TTCCATCATTCTCTCCCCCTTTGACATCAATGGAAAATGGGGTGCGCAAGTACTCCCCCTGTCAAGCTGCTTCTTTTCTTCATGAATATTGGTCCTTCATAAGTATGGTACTCTTGATTTCATGGTGCTCTTCAATGAACTTTCTCCCCCTAAGCCTTTTCATATCTTCATTTAAATGGTCAATCGACTCCTTTCCTGCATAACCTCTACTAGCTCTTCCTTTTGCCATCGACAAGAAATATTTCAACCTTGTGATCAAGTGGAAGACATATTCAAAAATGATCCATTGAATGAGAATGGATTATGTTCTTCAATGGAGATGATCTATCAAAATATGGTTGTCCATATGACTCATCAAGGATTTCATAGGGCCCTTTCATGGATAGATTCTGCAAGATAGTTCAAGAATCACAGACTCCCCCTAACAGTATGCATGGTCTCCTTTCTAGCAGAGTCTCAGCATCAAACACTTGGAATATCAAAGATGTTTTCATCAAATCAACAACATGTGTTGTTGGCTGAAGTTTTCAAGAGACTTTCAGATCCTATTTGCTTCCTTCTCCATAGTTGTGTAACCTTCTTCTCTAGCTTAGTTGACATAATTTTAGCTTGTTGAGGGACCTAATTCAAGTTACAAGCACGAGCCATATGTCCAATCTTGTGGCAATTGAAGCACTCCATCTTGTTCATGAATGAGAGATCATTACTTCTTCTTGAAAAATTGCTTCTAGGAGATTCACGGGGACCATTATATATGTATTTGTGATATTCCCTATAATATTTTTCCATGTGCCAAAATTTTGTACAAGAATAGCAATAACCAAGAAATATAATTTGGTAGCTAGGATATGAAGAGTTTCTTGAAGTAATTCTGAAGTATTTTTGCCTTGGAATTCTTTGATGATATTCATTTCCTTTTGTATTCTTGACATCATCTGTAAATCTCCTTGGAGTAGGGTTTCTTCTAATGTCATATTGACTCTTTCCTTTCATGGAACTAGGAGTATCATTTCTTCCTCGCTTCCTCACATCCTTGTTGTTTGAAGCATTATCATTCTTGCTTGAGGGTTCACCTGCATAGCCAAGACCTGATTTATCAAGGGGGGATATTTTATGACTTAAGATGTCATCTAGGGTTTGAGAACTCTTCAAATTCTTATTCAGCAAGTCAACTTCCTATTTAAGAGAGATAATTTTTCCTTTCAATTTTTCACAATCTTCATCTTTCATGACTAGTTGCTTCTTCATTTCTTCCATCATCCTTGTTGCTTCGTGTGCTTAATTTTTAAGGGAGATGGTATTTGATTTCACTATGAAGTCTTCTTAATTCTTCTTTGCTAGACTTCTCTCCAATTCTTCTTTTATTCTTGTAGCTTCACATGTTCCAGCCTTGAAAAGGTTGATGTCTGATTTTAGTTTGAAGATTTCTTCATCCTTTTCTTCTAGTTGGCATATCATGGTATTCCTCTCATTTTCTGCTTCATCAACTTGTCCTTCTATGAATGCCAAAGTTTCCATCACCTTCTCAGCTCCTTGTGCTTGTTCCCTTGATTCTTCTATTTGAGATATAAGAGAGGAGACCTCTTCCTTGTATTGACCAATCTCTGCTTCAAGATTGTTCAAGCTCTTAAGTCTTTGTTCAAGGTGGCTTTACAAAACTTCTTCCCTTTTCTTTTCCTTATCCAATTGATTTTTCATAGATATGACTTCTTCATGATGCTTTCTTTTGTTTTGATGAAATTCCTCCTTAGGTTTTGGCGAGCTCCTCATCCCTTTCTTGTACTTGAATCTTGACAAAGTCAACTTCCTTCCTTGTCTTGTCTTGATTACCATCTTGCACTTTATTCTTAAGTTCCTCATTTTCCTTTTTCAAATTTTTAATCTCTTCCATGGAAGCCATAATTTTATTCAGGAGATCTTCTTCAAAGTCTTCTTTGTTCTCTTCATCTTCTAGGTCTTCTTTAGCCTTGTTTTCATCTCTCTTATCTCCATATTTTTTTATGGATTCTAGACTTCTTTCTTGTTTTTCATCATCTTCTTGACTATAGATCATTTTCAATGCTCCTTTTGAGTGAAAACCATGAAGTTTGTCCCATATGCCTTTTGTTGATGAACATTTTTGCAAATTGGTCTTCATAGAATCAGGTAGCCCATTCAAGATTGCTTTCATTGATATTGTATTATACTCATTGGATTCTCCTTCCATCATGTTATCAGTAATCATCGATTTCCAAACTTCAATGCCTTGAGTATTCAAGAAATTCCTCATTCTTGCCACCCATATATCAAAATTTCCATTGAACAATGGAGCCTTCGCAAATTGATTTACTTCAATTTCAATGTTTGAGGAAGACATATATTTAGACGGATTGGAGACTTTATTCCTTGGCTTTTCCATTGTGTTCTAATGATCAACCTTCAAGCTATTAGGCTTTAAGTGAAGGTACTGGCTCTAATACCAATTGTTGGAAATACTAAGAAGGGGTGAATCAATATTTCTTTTCAATTGTTAATCTTACTAGTTAGATCACCTATATTTAGAACACAAAATGAAAAATAAGAGTAAATTATTTTATTAATTTATTCTTTACAATAAATCAAGTACAATATATGTAGGGCTCCAACCCTAGATGAAGACACCAATATTCAATCTCCCAAGCTCCAACCTGTATTTACCAAGCACCAACTTGGACTTCCAAGGCTCCAACCTTATCAATTCTGAGGCACCAACCTCAAGGGATCCAACCCTATATCTAGTACAGGGTCCAACCTGGTCTCTTGATGACTCCTATCCTCTAGGGCTCCAACCCTATCTTCCAAGGCACCGACCTTGTCTCTATGAGGCTCCAATCTCTTGGGCTCCAACCCACAACTTCACTTCATCAAAATATCTTTGTCTATTCTTCACGGCTCCCAAAGTCTTCTTCAAAAAGCCCTGACAATATTCACTTAGTCTTCATTGTAGTCTCCACATTACGTCATCAATGACAACCCTTTCTTCATAGAAGGTGTCACCGCTGCTCTTCATTGTACCCAAACAATTTCTCCAAGTTACCTCATGATGGTTTCAATGCATCATGGTCTAAAATAATGTCTCCAAGATCAGCTAAGGCTTCTCAACAATTTGTCTTCAGTAAGCTGCACTATCTCTCAACGACACCACCAAATAATTCATTAAGTGCTTCACAATGTCTTCAATGTTCCAATTTCTATTGCCTCAACTCAACACAAGGATTCTTCTATTATGCTCCAGCAATGCTTCAAACAGGTTGCTTCTAGATTTCCTCCAAGACTGTTGTAGGGTCTGTTGCACAATGGTCTTCAATATTTTCTCCAACTCTTCTCTAAAAGGTTTTCTTCAAGGGTCTTCAAGTCTGCTTAGAGGTCTATGAATTTTCTTCAAAATGACTGCTTCAAAAAACAAGTCTTCAATGTTGTCTCCAACAAGACTATCTTCAAATTGGATTCAACAAGCTCTTCAAGAGTAGCTCCAAGGGATCTCCAAGATTCTCGGGAAGCCTAAAATGGTATGCAAAAAAATTATTCAAAGGCTAAACCTTTGTTTCAATTTCGTTCCCTAGAGAAGACTCCAAGGTCTGCTTTACAATATTTCTTCCAAGTCTTACCAAAAACAAGTTCAATATATTTTATCAAATCAGTTCAAGAACTTCTTTCAAAGTCTTCAAAAATTACTGTCTCCCAAATCAACTTCTGCTACAGCTGGCCTTAAAGAAATGAGTCCTTCAAAACTGCTTCAAGTCTGCTTCGAGCTTCAAACTAATCTAGAACACAGGTTCAAACTCCAAAGCACAGGTTTGAATTGTTTAAGCCACAGATCAACCCTCTACAAGCTTTGGTTTACTAGTTAAATATGCAGTCTACAATATTGACCCTTCAAGCTTTAGATACGAGTTGTGATACCTCCACAAATATGCTTACCACACCTAACTATCCATAGCAATAAGCTATAGGACTACACAAAAACTACAGCTCCTGTTCCAGATTATAATATCATAGGCCTGAGGAATGAGTTAAGGTCCAAGGGTATATATATGTGAGGGACTTCCAACCTTAAACCAAGTTGTCCATGAGTTTGTAATCTCTATAATCTGAGACTGATGCAGGAGCATCTGACCCTTTTCTAATTTAAAGAGGAATCCAAGAGGAGCGATGAAGACGTGGATAGTCAAGCTGGAAAACAGGAGGAAAATCTGCTCTAAAAACAGATTTAAAGAGGATTTGATGGATTGTTATCTACGTGCATGTATTTTGGAGAACTTAGTTAGAGGAAAATAAGGAGAAGATCTGATTCTAATGCGTCTTATATAAATGTAATGTAATAGGGTGTGAGGGATATATCTGATTAGTGAGGCAATTGTGAGTGAGTAAGATGTAACTGAGAGCGAGCTTGTTCTAAGGCTGCAATGCCTTAGATGTAAGCGATTTTTGTATATAATCAAATTAATGCATTCTGTTGAATTCCTGTGTGTTGAGCTATGGATTTTGTATTTAATTTCTGTGTGCGAGGTTGTTGATCGACCTTGATCACTTACAGGATCAATGGCGACCTAAATCACTGCGTAATTGTTATATATATGTTGACTGCGTAATTATTATATATATGTTGACCGAATTGTGTGTGTGGATGATGCTGTTCGGGTTAATGTCGAATTGCATCAGTCGAAATTCGCATCGGAATCCAAGGTCACCCATATCGCCGGACGCAAATTGCTATGAATCAGGTTGGAAGTCAAGTCGGATCCGGAACTTCGGATCGGAGCTGTGGAGCAGTTGATTATTTTGGTATTCAATCATGGCAACGTGCGATTGCAATTGTATCGAATGGGGAGGTGCAAGAATGGGGCGTGGTCTTTGCCTCTGAGACGTGCGCAGTACGAACGCGAGGTGAGACATGGTGAATCATTGTCGTGGATAAAGATGGTGTGAGCGGTATGTGCTTGATGCCGCAAAAGCAGAGGAAGGCTTGTGTTTTTGAACACATTTATTTCTGGCTTCCCAGCTCTGTTGTCTTTGGAAGGTCTGTGTATGAGCCACGGTATGATTTTGGCCGGATATTGGCAGAGGAGGCACCGGTGGACTGTGGCGTTATGCAATTGGTTTGAAAGCGTGCAAAGACTGCTTTCCATGAGAAGGGATGATTCAGTATTTAATGAAGATCCACGTTTAAAAGGTTTGAAGTTGTCTAAAAACATTTCCGACGGGACTTAGTGGGCATAACCCACAGGCCCAAGATCGAGATTTATATATGAAAAGGGATTTTGGGCTTACCCCAAGATTTATTTTCATCAGAGACACCCCTCTATAATCCTGAGTTTCTACAAGAGTCGAGTACAAGCTCTCCACACAAGAGCTACCACATGTCACTGAAACTGAGTTGCCTCGAAGTCTTAAACCAAGCTGTGTAATCAAGGTTCCTATGGTTTTTTATTCCTTGTAGCTACTTCAAATGTCAAGGATATTTCATCCTTTTCTAACTCAATCAGAAGAATTTTTACGGTTTAGTTTTATCTTCAGTGCAACTAATTACACAACAGCTTCCTCCTTTCATCCTTAAGCTTCTCTTCTCGGTGCCTTGTATCACTGTAATTGTTGACCGAATTTTTTTGACTATGAAATGATTTACCGCAACTTTATATATATATATTTTTGGTCCCCATGAAGGGACACGTCACTGTGGAGGTAGGCCGACATGAATGCCAAAGTGTAGGTTGGCTCTATAATTAGATATAATTTTCTTAACTTAAAAATTCATTATCTTTCAAACCGCTTGGATTTTTAGGCTGAGTAATAGCTCATTGGAAAGGAAAATTTATGCTCTTCAAGATGGTGTAGGTGTTATTAAGGTATTTTTCCTCTAAGCTAGCAAAAAATATTTTTTAATGTAACTAATTATTTATGAGTGCAGAAATGGAGGCAAAGCAGAATAGGCTTCTCTTGTTAGGCTTCTTCATGGTTTTTGGCTTCTTCATTTTTTAACACTTTTATCATAGGATCATGGTAGGGCATCAACAATGAGTTTATTACATAGTGGCACAATGATATTTTATAGGAAGTATCATTAAGAAGGTCTCTTTCAATCATCAATCACGTCATCACTTAGTGTTCCAATATTCATCAAACACCATCACTAAGTGTGGTCACATAAGAGTATAACATCATCACAAGCATGGCTTCATAAAGTATAGTTCTTCACATCATGGGCTTTTCCTTAGGGACTAGATCACCAATCAGATACTTGGCAACTTCTTAAGGCAAGACATCATCATCTACAATGAAGCACCTCAAGAATATTGACATCTTAGTCAAAGCCATATTGGTATCAATGACAACCTTGATTAACAGGTACTTGGATCAACAATACAAAAAATTGTGAGGTACTTTGGGTGTATGTTTCCATGCTTCCCCCCTCTCACATAAGGGGGAAAATGTTATAAAAAGGATTCATATACTTCTTGTATAGATGATATAAGAACAATAACATGTATAAATTATGTTGAATCATTAGTAAAGGTAATACTTGGTAAAATAATTTCTAGAGATATGAAAATAGATAGGAAGACATTATAAGTTCATTCATTGTGTAAATTTCAAAAAAAAAGGCGTGGAACCACACATATGTTCTTTAGTAAATTCACGCAACCATGCATGAAAAAACCTCATGATGAATGTTTTTGAGTTTTAGACTGTACAGAAAACAAATTTGATGGTGCCTGGTATCACATACCAATATTTTTGCCTTATGGTAAAGGAAGCATCTACCCCAACTCTCTCTTTTCCATTACAACAATCTGCGGTGGTTATGGAATATTTTCCAGGAAATATTATACACTCAAGTCTATAAAAGAAGTTCTAAGCCAAGGAATTTGGGGAGTCATTTAGAGAAAGCATATGATGACACCTTTTGTCAAAAGGAAGGAGGATTGAGAAAGGGAGAGAGACAAGGCATATCCCTTAAGAGAAATTGAAGTAAAGTTATAGTAGATGAGGTGAAGTTGCAATCGATTCGACAAGCACTATAATTATATCTGGTATTTTCACCAGGTTGTGTTTGTAAGATGATATCTTTGTCTATTTCCTTTATGAGTAATTGTGTGCTTTTATTATCTTATGAATCATGGATCTAACCTAATTTTTATGGAGGAAAATAATCACATACATATTTATTTATTTATCTTGTTATATTCTAGGGATTCATAAATGGATTAAAAGCATATATCAAAGCAATGTTGATTGTTTATAAATGATAAAATCTCAATTGTAACTTTGATCTCCAACCCTAATTTTTTCATTGTCTATCAACTTTTGAATCTTGTGTTTAAATGATCTAAACTTATTATCGGGCATTTGTATTGAATATATTTGTAGTTAGGCTTCCATCTATATATATTCTCAAATACTAGAGTTACTTTTTAGTATTTCCCTTTGAAATTTTTTGGTAAATGCAATGAATAGTTGATATTGGAATAAATTAATAAACAAGAAATAAATTATAAATACATGTGGGAGAAGAAACTTGTGCAAGTGATTAAATACAAATCATAAATTATGATAGTAGAGAAATACATCCGTGAAAATGCATTGGGAGACAAAATGTCTAATAAAAATGCCTTAAATAATATTTTATTAGTTGTTATAGAATTGAAGTCTTATTAAATGTGTACTTATAATTCTATGAAGTATATAGAGCTTCAATTTTAAATAAATAAACTTTTAACAAGGAATTAATTCCAATATATAAAATTTATGTGATTTTATTATAGTCATGTTTTTTAGGATAGAATTTTATTCCAAAAAAATAATATAAAATAATTATCTAATTATATACAAGTTGGGAGGTTGTTTTTTAAATAAAGTTGAGTCTAAGATTTTTATTGAGGTTTTTTTAAATTTTAAATGGGAATTTTTTATATATTTTTAATAAATAATTTTTATATGATAATAATTAAATATAAATATATTTTTTATATTAATATAGAAAATATATTTTTTTTATTTCCAATTTATTCCTTTGAAATTGAAATTGAAATTAATTTGCTTATAGAAGTAAAACAAAACAAATACTAATCTTCTATATCTCAAGAGACACTAACCAATAAGGTATATTCTTAGCTCAAGAATATCCCAAAAAAATAAGGAGTCAATAGTTTCAACCCTCAATTACATAACAACTTTTTATGGTCGGTTTCCATTCATCTCTAGTAACAATTGTTTATGTTCATTTTCATGTAAAAAATAATTTTCCTTGAAACAAATTCTTCACACAAAAATTTTGAATATTTTCAAAGACATGCCAAAAAACCAAAATGGAAATCCAATACATTTATTATAAACATCTACCGGAACTCGTATATGTATAAAACAACGATCAAAATTTTGGGATAATATGTTCATGACTTACAAGTATGAATACAAGTTTTTTAGTCGTGTGTAAACATTTGTTCAAAAAAATGCACCATTATTCATGAAAAAGTTCCTAACTAATCTAATAAATTTATAAAAAACAACTACTATTATTCATATATTGGTATGACATAATTATCTAAACTCTGCTACTTCTATCCACTACAAAATTGTTGAACTACCATCTAAGACAAATCTATTTGATTTCACCAAAGACAAAAAATATATGACCCTTGAAAGCTGCACGAATTGAAATTATTGACCACTTGCTCTATTGTCATCCTTCTACTATTTCAGCACTACTTTTCCGAAGTCTACACATTTTTTTTTGTCAGTCAAATTCATATTTATATCATCAGTTTAGAATGTACATCACATAACAACGTAGTTTTGTTACAACTAAGCAACCCAAGCTTCAAAAAGAGAAATATTGGTCTCAGGTGCAAGCCAAGGAAAACAATACCACTGGTTATTTCCAGCACAAAAAAAAAAACAAAAAAAAACAAAAAAACAAACAAACAAATAAAAAGCTTCATGGAGGAGGATTTTGAGGGGCTAGTGGTGGCCTTGCAAAGAAACCTGCATAGTTGTGCACATGGTAGTCAATGTGTTCGATATGGATTTCCAGTGCTCGGAGGTGGTCCTAGGAACTCATGAGTTGGTGGTGTAGACTCTCCAGAGAATCTAGAGTTTCATTTTTTATATGTTGAATGTAATTTATGTAAGTCAATAGCTCATTACATTCTTGATACCTTTGTTCCTTCCTTTTTTCCAGATGAACCTAAATTTGTTGCAATTGGACTGAAAATGCATCCAGGGTGGTCGGAGCCTTGACTTGACCAGGCGACCTCGATGGACAGACTGCCATTGCTGCCATGGAGTGTCGATTTTTGATGGACTCTGAGACAGATTTCAAGCCCATGTTCGAACTTCATTCCTCCATTCTGCATTGGAGACCACCTATTCGTGCATGATCACGTTACCTTGGAATATTCCTACCATTCTCATGCCCTACTTATACCTGGGTGAAGATCCGGTCTCCCACTCAGAATATCATGCATAATATTCAAATGCAAGTGCACAAACCAGCTCCCCTGGTCCAGCCGCCAACACCGTCTGGATCGCAAGTGAATACCACCATCCTAAAGACCAATGTTGAAAATGCAACAAGATGATGGAGCTTAGTGAAATGAAGTCTCCTTCACTAAGTGGGCCCGCAGGCTATTTTTGGCGCAAAGTCTATTTTTAGACTATGTCTATTTTTAGACATATGGAGCATGGTCTAGGAGTTGCAGCATGCTATTCTTGGATGATTGGTCGAGTTGGTAAAAATAGATGGACCTCTATTTTTAGACATACAGGTCGAAGTCTATTTTTAGACTGCCTGTCTAAAAATAGGTCAATCAAATATTATTAGCCCTTAATAATATTTGGACTATAAACTTCAGTTTATTCTCTTACAGCACTTCAGTTGGAGCTACGGATGTGGCCCATGCACCTGACAGAAGGAATTACGCTATTCCTAGGGGTTTGGTGAGCTCATGCATGGTTGACCTCTGTTAGAACTCAAGTGGCGGAGTTTGGTGGAGTTGATGAGACAGTTGGTGGAGTTGTGTTCGGTTTAACTTAGTTGAACTAGTTGTGTTTAGTTTAACTAGCTAATACACTAATGATGAGTTGAGTGAATTAAATATTATTTAATTCACTAATTATTAACTCATTATTCAACTCAAGAACACATCAGTTTACTACAGTGCATGGACAGTTCAATGAAGACCAGTGGAAGAGGTAGATGAAAGGGTGAGTTTGCTATTAGTTACATATTTTGTGCGGAGATTTGCACAAGTATCGGAGGAGATTAAGCCATGAGGATTGTGCAGTTTGAAGCCAAGGAGATTCGAACTTGGACTTTCATTGAACCAACCAAAACTTGGATTGCACAAGAGAGGCAGTAATTATGAATGAGCTTTGAACCTGACTTGTTCAAAATCGAGTTACTTAGATGTAACTTTTGGAGACAGTACTGAGTACTTGTGAGGAGTATTGTACTGATATTGTTACATGTTCTCTTCTATTATAATATACAAAATAGCTGGGGGTTTTCAGCTATAATCTTTCCCCATTACATATTGTGTTTATGTACGCATGCGACTGTTTCTATTTCCGCAAATTGATGATCAATTGTAGAAGAGGTTATGTGTTATACATGAATTCGAATTTATGTGTGACCAGGATAATATCAGTGGATAAATATTCATTATTCAACAAATTTCTACATGGTATCAAAGCGAATTGATCATCGGGATCTATTACAGTGATTACAATTTTATTCTCTGCAGATGAGTCTCCGTAACGGGTTGCAGCCTGCCTTCGGATCCATCCTTTCTTTGAAAGGTGATATATCCAGTAAATGCCCTTACAATTGATCTCTGTGCTAGAAATAATTTGTTCTCACAGATCCAGAAGCAGTTTAGTTTTGAGCTTGGAATTCGAATTTTGCAGCAGATAGTTTTCTTGGTGCCGGAGTTGAAATGTCTTTCAACGGTTTGCGACTCGAATATGCCCTTGAAGGCAGTTCGAATTATGTTTCATGGAAAGATCGGATGGAGGCAGTATTAGAAGATAATGGGCTAAAAAAGTTCGTAGACATGGATGTCCAAAAGCCTACTGATCCTACTGAAGTTGAGGCTTGGCAAAATAAGATGGAGAAATGTCGAAGGATTCTGTTGGAGGGCGTAAAGGATCACATTGTATCCAGCCTGCATGGAAAAGCTTCTCTATATTTGATGTGGAAAGCATTGACAGATCTATTCCAGAGCAAGAGCGACCAAAGGAAGCTGGCGCTCAAGGATAAACTCAGAAACATTAAGATGGAGAAAGGCAACAGCATCGCCAAGTACCTCATGAAGTTCACTCAATGCAGAGATGAGCTGGGAAGTGTGGGGGTGACTGTCGATGAAGAGGACTTGGTGGACCTGGCTCTCCTTGGTCTTCTGAAGGCTTGGCATTCCTATCAGGACTCTCTCAATGGTCGGGAGCAGTTGTCGGGATGGGAGCGACTTTGGGTAGATCTCATGCAAGAGGAGATAAGGCGGACTACCAGGGGCGGATCTTCATCAAAGGTATCTGATGAAGAAAATTGTGCTTTGGCTGCCAAAGCAAAGAAGGGGAAGAGCAAGAAAGCTTCTCAGTCTGGTGCGAAAGGCAAGAAGCAAGACATGTCCAAGGTGAAGTGTTTTCACTATCACCAGCACGGACACTATGCCACAAATTGTCCACAGAAGAAGAAAAATAAGAAGGTTGATGGATTGGCAGCGGGAGAGGCATTGGCCTCCCAGTTCGAACTGGATTTTTCATTGATCGCATGCTTGGTCTCAAGTGTGATGGGATTAGTATGGTTCTTGGACTGTGGTGCGTCATTTCACATGACAGGAGATCAGGATCTGTTTTCAGATCTGGAGGAAAAAGATCTTGGAGTGCACATCAAGATGGGCGATGATGGTAGATACAGTGCGACCGGTATCGACACCATTTCCTTTGAGAGGGAGTCTGGTAAACCCTTTGTATTGAAGGAAGTATTGCATGTTCCAGGATTGATGAAGAATCTGATCTCTGTGGCGATGTTGGAAGACAAGGGGTATGATGTGGTCTTCAGCGAAGGAAAGGCTTTCCTGCGTAGTAAGACAACTGGAGAGACCGGGAAGATAGGAGTTCGAGTCAAGAACCTTTATCAGTTGCAAGTAGATGGTTGCGCAGCAATGGCATGCAAGGCGGGAGAAGTGGTGAGCCGAGATGATGATGGCGAGCTGTGGCACAGGAGAATGGGCCACCTTCACCATGGCGCTTTGAAGATACTGCAACAGATTTATACTGGGCTTTCTAAGGGCACTCTTGCGCAGTCAGATCAGTGCAAGGGGTGTACCTTGGGAAAATATGTGAAAGCCACCTTTCACGAGAAGGATAGTCGCGCCACGACGATCCTTGAGAGAGTTCACATAGATGTGTGTGGTCCTTTCTAGACTCATTTGGTGCCAAATCACAAGTACTATGTGATCTTTGTTGGATGATTTCTCTCGAAGGGGCTGGATCCTTCTTCTGCGGCATACTAGCGTGACATATTCAAAGTTCGTAATTCAATAAGGCACCGGTTGAGAAGGAACTAGCATGTGTGCTCTTAGGAGTTTATTAGAACAATGCAGGGCAGAATTCATCTCATCGACCCGATGACCTTTTCGCCGCGTAAGGGATCTTTCGAGAGAGCTCATCGGCACCACAACCCACAGTTGCAGTAACCGTGTTACCGAGCGGAAGAATGCACCCATCGTGGGTGCCGCACTTCGGCGATGTTGCATGATCAGGGCCTACCCCTTCACTTGTGGGCTGAGGCATGCAATACTTCAGTGTATGTGCAGAACCATTGTCCTCACAAGATACTTGGCATGAGTACACCGGAGGAGGCGTTTTCTGGCAAGAGGCCTGATATTTCTCATCTAAGAATTTTTGGCTCACCTGTCTACATGCATGTGACGAAGGACGCCAGAAAGAAGCTGGATCCGACCGCAGAGGTTGGGATATTTGTGGGGTACACTGATACGCCCCACAACTATCGTGTGTATTTTCCAGACAGTCGCAAGACTGTTGTGCGATGGGATATCAAATTTCAAGAGGAGAAAGCCATGTAGTGTTCGCTTGAGAGGGAGCCACACTTGCATGCAGATGAGGAGCTATTAGTTCCTAAGGAGGAGCTTCCGGATGTGGATCAGCCACAAGAGGAAGTTCATGCAGTGGAAGAAACCACTCATGCAGCGCCAACCATCATAGGGCACAAGCGCACTACAGAAGCTGAGCGACTGGCTCAAGATGCAGACAGGGTTGTAGGACCACCTATAGCACAGCGCAGACAGAGACAGTCACCGGACCGGTACACTAGATACATGGCTCTTGTGAGAAAATTTGTCATGACAGAGCCATCCTCTTTCGAGGAAGCTGTGGAGGAACCCGCATGGGTAGATGCCATGGTGGAAGAGTATGATTCTATTGTCAGAAACAATGCATGGGAGATTGTCCCACAACCGGAAGGGAAATCAGTGGTGGGTTCGCGATGGATCTACAAAGTGAAGCAGGCGGCTGACGGAAGTGTGGAGAAGTACAAGGCAAGCTTTGTTGCCCATGGCTTCTCACAGATCGAGGGGATCGATTATGAGGAGACCTTTGCACCTGTCGCAAGGTACTCTTCCATACGGACGATCCTAGCTCTCTCAGCGCAGATGGGATGGCACATCCATCAGATGGATGTGAAGACTGTGTTCCTCACCGCAGTCATTGAGGAGGAGGTGTGACATAGAGCATCAAGGCTTCAAGATCTTCAGCAAGGAGTCGCATGCTGCCGACTCAAGAGAGCACCGTACGGGTCAAGTAAGCACTGCACATGGGGGCCACGATAGACAATTATTTCACCCGACTTGGATTCTCCAAGAGTGAGGCGGATCCTAACCTGTACCAGATTGTGGTGGAGGGGAAGTTGCTGATCATTGTACTGTATGTAGATGATCTAATTTTGACGGGTGATGAGCTATTGATACTTTCATGTAAGGAGGATCTTGCTAGAGAGTTTGAGATGAAGGACTTGGGCCTCCTTCATTATTTCCTGGGATTGGAAATTTGGCAGCGCAGTGATGGACTATTTGTTTCTCAGGGTAAGTATGCCCTAGAGATTCCGGAGAGGTTCAAAATGCAGGTCGCAGCCTGCTGGATACCCTCTTCCCCGGTGGTTGGAGGAAGGAGGATGCTACTTCAGCGGAGGTAGTGGATGCCACTGTCTATTGACAGTTGGTGGGGTCACTTATGTATTTGGTCAATACACGACCCGATATATGTTATGCTGTTAACCAGCGTTCGAAAGCTATGGTTAAGCCTACCAAGCTCTTCTGGAAGGCAGGAAAGCATGTATTGCATTATCTTAGTGGCACATCGGGATATGGTCTGTGGTACAGACAGGAGGTTGGAGCGAAGCTTAGCGGCTTCACTGATGCAGATTGGGCAGGGAGCCCAACGGACCGAAAGAGCACATCTGGAGGAGTTTTCAGTATCGGGTCAACAGCAGTTTCCTGGTACAGCAGGAAGCAGAGATCCATGGCACTTAGTTCAGCAGAGGCCGAGTACATGGCAGCAATCTTGGCTGCATGTGAGGCTATTTGGATGAGGAAGATCCTCGTCGGATTGTTTGGGTCGCACTTGGAGCCTACTGTGATTTATTGTGATAACCAGAGTTGCATTAAACTCTCGGCTAATCCAGTATTTCATGATAGATCCAAACACATCGACATCAGGTACCATCATATCAGAGATTGTGTGCAGCGGAGAATCATGTTACTTTCATATGTTCCCACGGAGGATCGGGATGCTGACATCTTGACGAAGGCGCTCACCAGGAGCAAATTCGAATTCCATAGAGGTAGGATAGGGGTTGCAGATAATCCATATATTGTTGAGAGGGAGTGTTGAAAATGCAACAAGATGATGGAGCTTAGTGAAATGAAGTCGCCTTCACTAAGTGGGCCCGCAGGCTATTTTTGGCGCAAAGTCTATTTTTAGACTATGTCTATTTTTATACATATGGAGCATGGTCTAGGAGTTGCAGCATGTTATTCTTGGATGATTGGTCGAGTTGGTAAAAATAGATGGACCTATATTTTTAGACATACAGGTCAAAGTCTATTTTTAGACTGCCTGTCTAAAAATAGGTCAGTCAAATATTATTAGCCCTTAATAATATTTGGACTATAAACTTCAGTTTATTCTCTTACAGCACTTTAGTTGGAGCTAAGGATGTGGCCCATGCACTTGAAATAAGGAATTATGCTATTCCTAGGGGTTTGGTGAGCTCATGCATGGTTGACTTCAGTTAGAACTCAAGTGGCGAAGTTTGGTGGAGTTGATGAGACAGTTGGTGGAGTTGTGTTCTGTTTAACTTAGTTGAACTAGTTGTGTTTAGTTTAACTGGCTAATACACTAGAGATGAGTGGAGTGAATTAAATATTATTTAATTCACTAATTATTAACTCATCATTCAACTCAAGAACACATCAGTTGACTGCAGTGCATGGACAGTTCAGTGAAGACCAGTGGAAGAGGTAGATGAAAGGGTGAGTTTGCTATTAGTTGCGACATTAGTTGTGCATGATATTTGCACAAGCATTGGAGGATATTTCCCATGAGGATTGCACAGTTGAAGCCAAGGAGATTCGAACTTGGATCTCTCATTACACCAACTTGGATTGCGCAGTAGAGGCAGGCAAATAGTGGATGAGTTTTGAACTCGTGACTTGTTCAAAACTGAGCTAGTTTGTGTGTAACTTTTGGAGACAGTACTGAGTACTTGTGAGGAGTATTGTACTGAGATTGTTACATGTTCTCTTCTATTATAATATACAAAATAGCTGGGGGTTTTCAGCTATAGGCTTTCCCCATTACATATTGTGTTTATGTACGCATGCGACTGTTTCTATTTCCGCAAATTGATGATAAATTGTAGAAGAGGTTATGTGTTATACATGAATTCGAATTAATGTGTGACCAGGATAATCTCAGTGGATAAATCTTCATTATTCAGCAAATTTCTACAACCAAGTCCCCTCTCCTTCTAATGACATAGAGGAATCCCATCAAGCACAAGCACTAGGCCCGCGCTGAACCAAAGTTCATTTTGAGCCCTCTCCAACACCACTCCCCGGTCTCCTTCACTACCATCGCAGACCAACTCCCAAAAATAGACCAATTATTCCACATTAGGCATGCCCAATTTGGATGCTTCCTCACCACAATCCTAACTAAAATTACCTCCACTGCAGCACTCTACACCTCAGCTTCCTGGCTACTAGGATTCCACAAAAAATTTCTCCACCAGCCCTAGCTCGCCACTTCCCTCTCCTGCCAACACTCACCCAGTGATCTAGGTGGCTCCAGAGACACACACAGGACAAAGTGGGCTGATGGAAGCTAAAAAATCAAATTTTTTGGATTTCTCTCGAACCAGATTCAAGTTCAAGATCTCGTCTTTCTGATTTCAACGATGCAAACATCACTCAATTCCAAATCTGTATGGAGGAGTTAGGAGCAATAAAATTTTTGAGTTCACTTAGTGACTTGGCAGCCTTAATAAAGGCACAAATTCGACCATTCTCAACCACCAAATTCTAACAAGCTTAGGCCAAATTCCAGAAAATTTTTTGGCCCCGTTAATTTTCCTCCTTTAGCTTATTTTCGAGTTATTTTAAAATTTTTGATTTGTTTTATAAATTAAAATATATATATATATATATATATATATATATTATTTATGGGTTTGCAGGCCACCAACCCTGCCACCCCCCAACGGGCCACCATATGCCACTTTATATAAAAAAAATTAATTAAAAATGGGGTGAGCTAGTGGCCATGACCCCGTGACCCACGACATACATATGATATATATAAACCGAATTCGGTGGGAGTCGAACCCACCACCGGGGGGTACGTCGGTCCACCCACGCGGTGGTTACCTTCCACGTAATCATCTCACATAGCATGCAACAACCGAGTGGGGGTGTGGTAAAACCCACCACCAACCCTCATATGACGGTAGTCTTGTGTTAAATGGGTGGCGGGGATTGTTAACCCTACCGCTAACCCGTCATTACTCCACCATCTCCTAGAAGACTACGAGTAGAAATCTAGGGGCGAGCTGCCCAATGCGATTACACCTCCACCCCCCCCCCCACCCCCCCAAAGGTATTGTTTGTTTTCAAAAAACGTGCCCACTATTTAAAAAATATTTTGCACTATGTAGGGAGGGGCGGGATTTGACTCCCGACCCCTCCTCAACCACATGCCAAACTTAACCAACAGCTCCAACTGTGGCCTTTGGTTTATCCGCCCCAGAAATTATACTTAAACCCATCATTTTAGAACTGCGCGGGCCAAGGAAAAGTAGGAGCATGCACATAGATCGAGGCACTGAATTTTTTTACTACAGGCAGAACCATGAATAGGCCTAGAAACTGGGAAAGGAATCATGAGCCTTGAAATTTTCTCGGGGAGGTAATTTTTCTCCATGTGAGAATCTAGTCAAGTTTACTGTCATTTTTCATGGTTTTTCGCAAGGAACAAAATGGCGAGGTCGTGTTTTCCTTTTGAGTTGCAGATTTCCAGTCCACCCATGGAGCATTATCTTTATGCAATCTAGGGGGAATTTAAAAGATTCCTTTTTGCTCCAGATTTTTACTTTGTCAGAATTTAGAAATTTTAGGGTCTATTTTGCACTGTTTGATTTCACAAATTTGGTGGCATATTCAGATTTTCCATCTGAGCTTTATATTTTTCAGCCATTTTTTGAAGTGAAGTTGCAGGTGTCAACATTTAGTGAGTGAGCAATCGATTTCACACCTTTCACGCCACGATTGTGATGATGATTTTAGATCCATCATAGAGAAGCTCATTCTTTAGTCATCTTTAGCATGAGGTATATGATGACTTGATTTAATGTATTTCTTTGTCTCTTTGTCTCTGAGATGCATTGTGATGTACAGATCCCTGTTGATGTTTGATGTGAGATCTTGTTTTTTTCTTGATGTGAGATGTACTTTCTATTATGGATTTGTATAACTTTTGAGATACCTTTTCTGCCATGTTAGCGGAATACTGATTGTCACATGTATGTTGTTTGAGATCTCATTTTTTTTCCATGTTGGCAAGATACTCATAGTTATTATGTGTGAGTTATTATCATACTGATAGGAGTCCTTGTAGTGAATGATAGTTCTTGTAGTGGAAAATCTCATAGAGAGGTCTAGCCACTCCTGCATGAGGAAATTTTCCTTGTATAATAGAGAAAACACTATCCATGTACATCTTCACTCCTTACAACACTTAATGCACTGGCCTACATCATCTTGACACTGAGGCGCAAAGATGTAGTCCCCCCTGGACGAACTCCGTTATCAATGTATGATGTTGCACAAGCTTGTTATGTTCCTCTTCTTTACAACATGCAATTGTTCATTTATGTTCATTAACACTTTTTATAAATCATAATCCTAACACATTAGCCAAATTAAGGGTATCAGGAATTTAGAATTTGGCCTGAGCTTGCCGAAATTCGGTGGCCAAAAATGGTAAAATTTGCGCCTTCCTTAAGGCTTCCAAGTCACCACGTCAACTCAAACCTTTGACTGCTCCTAACTCCTCCATAAGGACTCAAAATTGAGTTTTTTTTGCGTTTTTGGAATCATAGAGACGAGATATTCATCATAAATCTAGCTCAAGAGCAATCCAAACACTTTGATTTACGAGCTTCCATCAGCCCACTTTGTCCTATGTGTGTCTCTAGAGCCACCTGGATCAATCCTCCCCACTAAGGAGTTGTTGGTCCTCCAAAAGCATCAACAAGAATCTGCAATTGCTATGTACCATGTGTGCACCATGAATGTCCTGAAAATTCACCCTTCCTTCTCCTTCACCTGCATCCTTCAAAGCCATAAGTGATGAACTGACACCTGCACCTTCTGCAAACTTTTAGTACAATCCCCTACAAATTACATGCTCAAATTGAACAACTATGACCCAAAACATTTCCATACTTTCCACGAGTGTATACCATGTACTCGGTGGTCAAGATTACATCAAAATGGAAATCACACCCTAGTTATCATTACAAGACAAGACATCATTGTCCCATTATGAAGTGATGGCAAACACATCATCACTTTTACATGAAATAAATGCATCACTCGACTCATAAAACAAGGCCAATATCATTTTTTATGAATCATGCCACAGAAAAGTGTCCCTCCTTACCTAGACTTAAAGCTATATATCAAGGTGGGGAAGCAATGCCAGAGAAACTCTATTTCATCAACCGGAGAAGGCCTCAAGGCCCTCGATCATATCAACAAGGTATGCAACGTGCACCTTACTCTTACTATTATAATAATTAGAGTGCACCCGTGCAACCTTGCTACACCCCCACTCCTCGATCCTGGTCTACACCTCCTACTTGGCCTTACAACCCTTCATATCATCCTCGGCCAGTAAACCAACCATTTTAGCAGTATGCTCCACAAAAACCTCAGTGGAACAATCCATCCCAAGGGTGGAGGACTCAACAAAATCAACCACCTGCTCTAATGGCTCCACCCAAACCTCAACCTCAGCTTACTCATGCTGCTCCACCTAGGCTACCTATACTTGCACAACCAAATCCAAACCCGAAAAACAGATAGGCACAACAGGCTCCCAGTGGAGAAACATCCCATCAAAATTATGTTGTGGAGACACAAGAGGTTAATCTTAGGTCGGGAAGAGTACTCCCACACAACCATCCTCCATCTCCACCTATAGAGATTGAGGAGGAAAAGGAAGAAGGTAACACTCAGATCCAAAAACCTCCTTTTCCTAAGCGCTTGATCCAACCTAGGAATCAGACCACAGAGGAGACTGAACTCGTGGGAGAATTTGAAACTTTTTTTGTGAAGATAACTGTATATCAAGGCAGGGAAGCAATGCGAGAGAAACTCTGTTTCATCAACCAAAGAATGCCTTAAGGCCCTCGATCATATCAACAAGGTATGCAAGGGGCACGTTACTATTACTATCATAATAATCAAAGTGCACCCATGCAACCTTGGTACACCCACACTCCTCCATCTCGGTCTACACCTCCTAATTGGCCTTACAAATCTTCATATCATCCTCGGCCGATAAACCAACCATTTCAACAGTATGCTCCACAACAACCTCAGTGGAACAATCCATCCCAAGGGTGGAGGCCTCAAAAAAATCAACCACCTGCTCTAATTCCTCCACCCTAAACTCAACATCAACTTACTCATGCTGCTCCACCTAGGCTACATATACCTTCACAACCTAATCCGAAACTGGATAATAGATAGGCACATCAGGCTCCTGGTGGAGAAACATCCCATCTAGCTTATGTTGTGGAGATACAGGAGGTTAATCCTAGGTCAGGAATAGTACTCCTAGAAAACCATCCTCCATCTCCACCTAAAGAGGTTGAGGTGGAAAATGAAGAAGGTAACACTCAGATCCAACAACCTCCTTTTCCTGAGCATTTGATCCACCCTAGTCATCACACCTAGAGGAGGCTGAACTCCTGGGAGAATTCAAAAATTTATTTGTAAATATACCACTTCTATAGACCATTAAGGATGTCTGCATCTACAATAGACTCATCAAAGAAAATTTCTTTAAGAAAACTAGGAGGAAGAGATATACCCACACCATCAATGTGGTAGGACAGTCGTCTGACCTGATGCTAGGAAGGTAATATTTCCAAAGTACCTGGACCTTGGCAGTCTAGTTTTTGATGTGCATATAGAAGGTGTCATAGTCCTCGACACTCTAATTTATCTAGGGGTTTCCATCAATATCATGACCAAGGAAACTATGTTGAAACTTAATCTCCAAGAGACTTTGAGGAAAACCACGACAATTCTACAACTCGGAGATCGGTCCACGGTAACTCCAGAAGGAATTTTTGAGGATTTTATTGTTACCATTGACTCTTGGGAGTATCCTACATATTTCCTGGTCCTGCAACCAAAAACCAAGTTTAATGGTTATCCCCTGATCTTAGGGAGACCTTGGTTAGCCACTGTAGATGCTTATATTAGTTGTCGGGCTGGAAACATGACTATCAAAAATGGGCCTTTGTCTAAACAGCTAGTGTTATATCCTCTAGCCCAGCTTTCCATTGATCATGATCTCCCTATATGGTTTGAGAATGAAGAATATGAGTTATATAACACTTCCCCTATGTATACCATAGATGCTATTCTTAGAGGGGGGTAGCTTGATAAAGATGAAATCATCGACCATGTCGTTCAAAACCAGTCCTCCACTAACATTCCTCTCGAAACCTTATTCAAAGAGTCTGGAAGCCAACCTTAGATGGAATTTCACTCAGTTGACTCAACCTCTGAAACCACCAAGGCTATTGAGTTTGACCCATCCAAATCTCTAAAAATCAACCCAAACCTCTCGAATGAAGAAGAGAAGCAGTTATGTCAGCTTTTGAAAGAAAATATTGAAGCATTTGCTTGGGATTACAAGGACATGAAAGGGGTGCATCCTTCAATATGAAGACACCAAATTTACATCAAAGAAGGATGAAATACTGTGAGACAACCCCAAGAAAGGATGTACCTGATTCTAAAGGACATAGTCAAAGATGATTTTCAGAAACTATTTGATGCAGGGTTCATATATCCTATATCCGATAGTGAGTGGGTATCCCCTCTTGTCCTAGTCCCAAAAAAGAATGGTAAGTTGAGAATTTGTGTCGACTATCGAGAACCTAACAAAGCCACCAAGAAAGACCATTTCCCTTTTCCCTTTATAGACCAAGTCGTGGATGGCCTTGTGGGGAAAAATTTATTTTCCTTCTTAGATGGGTTCAGTGGGTACAATACGATTCAAATCAGCCCTGAAGACCGGGATAAGAATACTTTCACCTGCCCTTGTGGTACCTTTTCTTATAGAGTCTTACACTTTGGGTTGTGCAATGCCCTAACTACCTTCCAAAGAGTTGTCCTAAGCTCTCTCCAGTTTGGGTAAAGTGGTAAGAAGGTGCATTGAGATGCATCTCTCCTTGAGCCCATAAAAGTGTGAATTCCTGAAGGAAGCAGGGGTTGTATTAGGACACTCCATATCCCAAGCAGGAATACAAGTAGACCTGAACAAAATCACTAGCATCAAAAGGGTACCTTCTCCTCAAAAGTTGAAAGATGTGAGGAGTTTCTTAGGCTTAGTTGTTTACTATATAAGGTTCATCAAAGATTTCAACAAGATGGCTTCACCATTATTTGGGTTATTGACCAAGGGTTCTGAGTTTATTTGGTCTAGTCCTTGTCAAGAGGCTTTCAAGCTCATTAAGGAACAGTAGAATACTTCCCCCATCCTCCACAGTCCAAATTGGACTCTGCCTTTCCACATTCACACTGATGCATCCGAAAAATATATAGGGGCAGGATTAGGAGAACTGGAGGACAAAATCCCTTATGCCATTTATTTCATCAGAAAGAATTTTTCCAAGGATGAGCTAAATTATACTATTATTGAGAAGGAGATGTTAGCCATTGTCCATGCATTGAACAAGTTCAGGCATTAAGTAACTAGATACCAGACCTTTGCTCACACTAACCATGCATCCATCAAGTATTTAATGAACAAAAGGGATGTTAATTCTAGGATAATGATATGGTTATTACTTTTGCAACAATTGGATTTGAACCTTATTGATAAACCTGGAAAGGAGAATGTTGTTGCAGATTTTTTGTCCAACTTAGCTCTCCCTACAAGAGAAGAAGGAATGGTGGATGACCAGCTACCAGATGAGAATCTCTTTTCTATATCAGCAGTGTCACCATGGTTTTCTGATATAGACCACTACTTGGTTGCTGGGAAAATTCCTGCTAATCTTTCATTCAAGGAGAGGAGCATAATCATCAGAAAAAGCACCCCTTTCCCATGGATTTGGGGAAACCTTTTCAAGCTATGCCCTGATCAAATCCTAAGGAGATGTATGAGGGAAGAATAAGTTTTTAATATCCTCTCTGCATGTCATGACATCCCATGTGGAGGCAAATTTGCTGGAAAGAGAACTGCTTAGAAATTTTTGCAGCCAGGATACTATTGGCCTACCATTCATCAAGATTCCAGAAGATACACCAGCACGTGTGACCAATGCTAGAGGATGGGGAAACCCACACAAAGGGATGAAATGTCTTTACACCCTTAGATGGCTCTTGAGCCATTTGATAAGTGGGGCACAGACTTTGTTGGACCTATCAACCCACCATCCTGACAAAAGAAGTATATCATGGTCTGCACTGATTACTTGACGAAGTGGGTTGAAACAAAATAAGTGAAGGTAGCAACCGAGGAGAATGTAGTAGAATTTCTGAGGGAGAAATTTTTTTACAAGTTTGGGTACCCCAAATAAATAGTCACTGATCAGGGATCATAATTCACCTCTCACCTCATTGAGAATATTTTGAGGAAGCACAATATTAAGCATATAAAATCTACTTCCTATCACCCTCAGGCGAATTTCCAAGTATAATTAACTAACAGAGCTTTAGAAAGAATCCTCACCAAGGTTGTGAGAAGAAGAAGAAAATATTGGGCGGACAGATTGGTAGAAGCTACTTGGGCCAACAACACTACTTGGAAGACAACAACATGATTCACTCCTTATGAACTAGTCTATGTTAAGAAAGCTCTACTTTTAGTTGAGTTTGAATTCAATACTTTAAGAATGGTAGCTGAATTAAATATAGATCTATCAAATGCCAAAAAAGAGAGGTTTTTTCAACTAAATGGATTGGATGAGTTCAAAATGCAAGAACTTCTTCACACGGAGGTATTTTAGCTACAAAGGAAGGTCTGGCATGAGAATACCATCAAAGAAAATACCTTCCAAGAAGGATATTGGACGTTGTTGTATGATTCAAGGTTTAAAGACTTCAAAGGCAAGTTGATGACAACATGGTTGGGACCTTACATAGTGGAATTTTTTTTTCATAATGGCACAGTTCAAGTCAAAACCATAGATGCGGAAGGAATCCTCTTGCTTGTCAATGGTCATAGACTTAAAATTTACAAGAAGCCTTTGTCAAAGGCAGAGTTCAAAAATTCAATAAGCATAGAGGTGTATGTGATGGAAAACTATATAGTTTTCCCACAACTCCTGAAAAAATAAAGATCCATGTGTGAAAACCTCTCTAAGACACCGAGGGCAAGCTTGTGGGTTGAAAACCTCGATGGAGGCAGCTCACTTACTCTCAGTCAAAAAAAAAAAAAAAAAAACTCTTTGAGGCGCCCAAGGCAAGTTTGTGTGTTCAAAACCTCCATGGGTGCAGCCCACTTTCTTATATATATATATATATATATATATATATATACACACACACATTTGTATCTCTGTGTTTGCTATTTTGTAGGTCATTAATGGTTTCTAGAAACAGAGGGAAGAATTCATCTCCTTTTCCCTTCTATTTTACCATCCATCCCATCATTCACTCCATTCATTTCCATAACTCCTTCCATCACCTCCATATGCCACATTCCTCCATTCCTGAGCACAAGGTATCAAAAGAAAGCAAGCCACAAACTACTACAAACATTATGAAGTTTCTTAAAAAACAAAGTTTTTCACGGACTACAAAGAAAAAAACAACAAGGAGCTGATAAAGCAAACCCCTGGAAAGATAGGAGTGCCACCCATGACATCTAGAGCAACCCCACATAGAATGTACAATAGGAATAAAAATCCATAAAGATAAGTAGCTCACTCAAAGAGTTTCTCATTCATGAAGCTGCTTACTCAAAAAACAGGGAAATAAGGAAGAACGTGGCATATAAGAGGCTTGTCTCCAAATTCAAGCTCTTGCAAACGCCTTGAAAAAAATATTCAAACTTAGATATAGCTTCTCACCCCTTGATATACATCCATCATAGTCAGAAATAATTAAATTTGCAGACTTATAGTTTAAGGGGCATAAAGGTGGCCAGTTAGCTTCGCCACCATCATGAAGTATGACTAGGGGGAACTACAAAGTCACGCCACCTATGCATGCAAAAGAAAATTTTAAATAAAGTGGAGTAGAGGAGAACGAGGGGAGGAAACATACAGTCCATCATGAATTAATAGATAGAAGGAAACCATAGTCTCTATCAAAAATTGGGGTTGATACTGAGTTACAGAAGTGCTTCGAAATTAGTTTCACAATATAATAAAAAGAGGACTCATCTCATCCAAACCAGTGAATTGTGAATATTTTAGGGAAAGAGACCGAAGGTAGCCCACAACACAACACCACCGAGAGTGGGCTACGTATTTGAGCAACATGCAACAACAACAGCAGAACAATGTCACCCTACCCATGGCCTAGCCCTCTTTCATAAATATGAGCAGGGAAGATTTTATAGCAACCCAAACAAGGCAGAATTTCACTTCTTCCCTTATAGAAGAAGAAGAAGAACCAACAGAAAAGGAAGAACCAAAGGGAGATCCAGAAGAAGAAGAAGAGTAAAAGACAAAGGGCCGAGGAAAAACATAAGAGATGGAAATAGAAGTTACAGAGGTAGCACAAAGTGAGAAAGAAACAGACTCACACCACAACACCACATCCTCTCAAGGCAAAGAGGTAGTTTCCACCTTAGTTCCTCTTAGCGCAAAGAGAAAAAGGTAGATCTCTATGTATTTCAGAGCTGACAAGTGTCAAAGGATAAGTCAGAGAGAGCCAGAAATTCCTCCCACAAGCCCGATTATCATTAAATAATCACCAAGGGAGGAGGAAAGAATTGAAGAAATAGTTTTGAAGGAGAAGCTACAGAAGGCATAGGAAGAGAATGTAGCACTAAAGGAGAAATTGCAGCAAAAGGGCAGCAAGTAGCCATCATGGCAGACCTATGCATATAAGCCCTTCAGCACAGATTCCATTCTGACTCATATGTTGCGCACCTCAGGGGGAAATGGCTCCTATTTTAAATTAGAACTCTAGCCTCCAATGGATCCCTACCTTTCCAAGATTGTAGGAAATTCATGGATTTATACAAGCAAACTAACATGGCTGGTTAGAAAAAAATGAAATATTTTTGTGTGCATACCCTTGTGCTAAAAAATATGGATGCTTCGGACCCCTTTTCCACAATGGGGGATATGCAACTAATGGTTGTAGCATCTTGGATTATTAATGAGGACACTAGAGAAAAATAAATATGGGGGGTCATGGGAAAAAGAACTAGAGAACCCCTATATATCAGACTAGAATTGTTCATCCAAGAGGATTCATCCTTAACCATCGAGATATTGAAAGGGACCATGCCCTAGTTGAGAGCTACCTTTAGACTCAAACATAGGTAATAGGCCACTTTGATGATGTTTCTAGGCAGATAGAAGATGAGTGCATGATGGCCAGCCAGAGGAGATGGAACAACCTCCCTCACAACCTCAAGAACAGGGAGTACCATACTCTAGAAAGACTGAGGGGTCCAATGGAAAGGGAACTATTACACAAGAGGGCCATGTAGGCCAAAAAGATCTAATGGTCGATACTAAAGCTCAGCCCACCTTTGCTACTCAAACTGACTGATGAAAAGGACACATATGCACAAGATAGAGAATGGGAGAATGCAGAATGTAATAATGGTTTTTACCCCTTAGGTAAACTCCCCCACTTCTTCCTCAGTATATTAGGAGGGTTGTCAAAGCCTTAAAGGAAATTCACGAGGAGGATTGGTTGTTAAGAGGATGAGCAACCATTCAGTAGGGGGGTGATGATGAGCTCCATCAGTAGACATAATTGGAGGGGTTAATATTCACGTTTTCTCCTTCTTAGATATCTTCTTTTTCATTTTTATTATTATTTGGTTTTATGAGGCTAGCATAGGTGGAGATTAAGGCTAACATAATCTGAGTTCCTAATATGAGGTTGAGTGTAGAAAATAATGAATTACTAGCATTTTTATAAGGATTTTATCATAAAGACTTGTAGGAGATAGAAAGGAGAAATTATAGGAGGATTGTCCACCCTCCTTAACTCTCAAAGGTAGCCGAAGGATCCCAAATATTCTTTCTAGCAATTTGATTTCCAAAGGCACCCAAAGGATCCTCAAGGATTCTCTCTAGCAATTCGATTCTATAGGAAACCAAGCAACTCAAAGAGGAGTGCACCCAATATTTGTTGTAATAATCCCAATTAGCTTTTAGCTAGTTGGAATATTAAATTTTTTTTTTTCTTCTTAGTTAGAAGAATAAGAGGGTAGGGAGACCCATAAATCCCCTTAGTAGGAATAAAATCACTCATAATGTGAATGGGGTCATCAAATTAGTTGGATAAATCACACTTATGTGTGAATAGGGGATGAATCATGTGGATTGGGTCAAGTTTGACCAAATCAACAACGCTGGTATGGAGAGAGTGGAAAATCAATGATAGCCAATGCAGTTTTGGAGGGAGAGTCTTTGAATGGAAGTAGTGGCTTTAATGAGTGGGGCCCAAGGTCAGGAATCTCACTAAGGATATAAGGAAGGGAATGAAAACCGTGGAAAGTATGTTGAGTATTATTCTTTTTATGGTCTCCTATGACTTTTGGCTCTCTTCATCTGTTTAGCAAAGACTACAGTGTTGTTTAGCACAAGGGTGTTCCCAAGAGGGAATACCACCCTCATCCTTGGGAGACTTTGAGTGCCCACTCAGGAGAGGTTATCGGGCTACATTTCCACATTTCATCATCAATCAAAGCAACAACTTTCTTCTACAATGCAATTTCTTCTGGGGTTGTGATGTGTTGGAGGGTTGCAACAATGGAGGGTTTGATAGGGCCATTTATGAGCTATATTTTCAGCGAAGGAGGTATTATTTCCATTAGGAGGCCAACAAGGGAGGTCCTTGGGCTTAATTTTATATTTTGGCACCAGGCCAAGCCATCACCATCCTGTACAACGCAGTTTCAGTCTTGGACTACGTTATTTTAGGGAGGAGTTGCACGGGTGGTTTTAGTGCACCATTTGGGGAGTTAGATTTCCAGTAAGGGATCAGCCTTTCACCTTGAGAATATATTGGAGGAGGATCTATTATTTCTATTTCAGCTTCAACCGTATCTTCCTAGACATTCATTTGTAGTGAGTCTTCAGCCCTAGTGCTATAGTTCACCATTTGTATTTTAGTGTATTTTCTAGAAATCCTCTTGGGTTGTCTTGGAAAGCTGATATAGAGCCTTGATCTTTAAGTCTAACATATGTTAAGGCATATATAAATTTTTTTGTATCATTGTATGTTCCCATCTGCAACTATGTTCAATATGACAATGTTGTAGCAGCTCTCCAGCATTGTTTATAGCAGCAACATCTCACTTTTGAGGGTGTTTGATCATTGGAGGCTTGTTTTCCTATATCATATGATTTGTGCCTTAGTATTTTGTACTTATTATCTATTGATATGATTCATATAATGGCTCCATATTGGTCTCATATCTTGATGTAATATTATTTACTGTTATTTCCATTTTAATGTCTTATATTACTTCTCTCCCAAATTTGGGATATTACAGTGGTATCAGAGCATAATCTTGGCTCATCCTATGTATTTTCAGCCAATATGTCATCAGAAAAGGGAGATCTTCTCACAGTCGGAGAAAAGAGGTATCTCAAAAGAAACTAGAGATATGACTATACAAATAATAGAGAAGATAAGGGCAAAACTTCCATATCAGGAGTAGAGGATGACAAGGAGTTTCCCAAGCTTCTTCTTTCGACCATGAAATATATTACAAGGGAAATCAAGGATATGAGGATGGATAGAGACAAAGAATCCCCTAAAGTGTTTCTACATGGAGAAGGATCCAACATTTCACATCACTGGCATGATCAAGCAGTGAAGCAGTAGGTTTCCCAACCCTCTACTATCCCTGCATTCTTAGCAGTGGGAAATGGAGGATTTCAAGAACAAGAAACCCTTGAATATTACTTTCTTGAGTATGAGTCTCAATCTCAAATATTCAAGGATATTTTGAGCTTTCAATAGTTTTTTCAAATCAAGGAAAATAGGATACCCCGGCATCACAATAGAGGTGGAGGATTCACACAAAACAATGATCTTCACGAGACTATGGGTAGATTCTTCTTACCCACTTTTGATGTGTCATACAAATGCATAGCCAAATCTTGGGTAGAGAAGATAGACATCTACTTCCAGTTGAACCAAGTACAAGAGATGGAAGCCATCAAAATAGAAGCTCTGCACCTTGAGGGTGAAGCACATGATTGGTGGTTTCATGGTATTTCTACATTGGGGCATGCCAATGTGATTGCATATTCAGAGTTCACCAGGAGGTTCCTGGAGAATTTTTATCGAAAAGACCCAGAGGCACCTTTCATTGAGTTGGCTAAGCTGAAACAATCAGGTAATCTAGAAACTTATATTTCTGAATTTCTAAAACTTTCTGTTATGGTTCCTGATTTATCTGCAGCTAGGAGGGTCTGTATGTTTATTGATGGGCTAGAAGAACCTCTACATGGGTTGGATTCTTAGGACAAATAATTCTATAGTGACCCATTTTGTGACAATTGTAACATTCAATATTAGATAGGTCTATCTTCTTCCTTGGCCCTTTGAACATCTTGAAGGTTCCTTTATTCTTGTGATTAGTGGAATGGAAATTTGATATGTTCTCCTCTTCATTCTCCTTGTTTCTTACTAATGAAATTTTGAATTCTTCCTTAATACATGCATTTCATAATTGTTAGAATGTAGGAGTATCCTTCCAACTCTTGATTCCTCATGCAAAGGCACTCCAAGATTTTGGTAATCCTGGAAGATCAGTAATCACGAGCTCCTTTTATGGTACTATTTCATTTATTCATGGATTTCATCTATGATTCTAGTTATCCTAACAAAGAATGATGCCACAGTATTCATATTTATTCATCTTCATAATTATTAGTTCATTTTTGAGGCTTGCAATTTGACCAAGATTATTTTTTGTGAATAATTTGGATAGGGCCTCATATATTTCTTGAGTGAAATCTATGTTGGATATATATAGAATGAGAATGTCATTTATTCTATCCACAATTAGAATCATGCCAAATATATTTGTTTCTTTAAACTTTGCTTTATTTTCTTCACTTGATTCATTTGTAGGATTCTTGATTTTTCTTTGACTAGATCCAAAACTTTATTCTTATCAAGGATGAGATCTATCATCTTTTTCTATGCTCTATAGTTGGAGGCTCTTTCTAGTTTGTTTTCTCATTTCAATGAGTTAGACATGTTTCTTAAAGATAGTAGTATTATCCCTTCTATGATCCCTTTTCTTGATGACCTTTATTCAACTTCTTAAAACTCCTTCTTCTCCTTTCAAAATATCTTCAAGATGCCTTTTTCTTCCTTCTTCACCTTAGCTCTGATTCCATGTTGGAAAATAAAAAAGGCGGAAATATTTCCTTTACGTTAATAATTACTTGTGATATTATTATGTTCTTATTAACTTTCTTATGTTATTCTTTTATCTTGATTCATCAAGCAATTACCAAAACCATAACACGAATATCAAAGACACCAAATGTAGGCATACAGCTAGGGAAAACCCCATATCTAGGGGAAAACCCACTCAATAACTATTCCTTTAGTATATTCATAAGACAAGATGAGATAATCCAAGACTCCTTGACCTAGACACAGACTTTCACTAATCACCAAGTCAGCCCTTCCTTCCTCTTCAGATGATAACCTTCTAACAACAACTTCGACCTAGAACTTTGATCCTCTAAAAGCATAATTTGGACCTCCTACAACAAAATTATGACTTGCAATAAATTTCAGAATTTCCACCTCCTGAAATACCCCAGTAACTTCACATGTGTGAGAAATAGATGGCCCAAAAACTTTTATCTTGTCCTTCTCTGCAATCCTTCTCCTTCTCCTGCAATTTCGCACTTTTTTGCTTCTTCGTCTTGTATATTGAACTTGTATGAGTGATGTTCCAAATGAATCGAACTGTACTTCTATATATAGCCTCTTCGATGGGTCAAATTTCCTTAATGTAGGACAACTTCATTAAGTAATGGCCAACTTGGTGTGGAGGCAAAAAAGACTTATTTGACTCAATAATAATTCTTTTTACATGAAACAAAATCCCAAGAAGGGTCTAATAAAATGGAAAATGACTTTAATGACTCCAGATAAAACCTAGAAATCCTAAATGGGGACTTTAACCTAGAAAATAATGACCTAGTCATCAAACCCATGCTTTAATAAGTCATTTTAATAATAATAATAATAATAAATTATTTATTTTCATAAATACATTTCATTATGACTCAAATACAATTATGAAGACCGAACCTAGTTACATTCTTCAACACAAAGGGCATCCACATGTCATTATGTTATTCTCACGCCTTTAGGTTCTACCATTTAGAACCAATTCACACTCACATTTTATTATTTGGATAGATTATTAAGCCCATTATGTCAATCTCTCTTGGCTTTTGATTCTACCGCCTAGAATCAATTTACACGCACATTTCATTGGTCTCTTTTTCCAACCTTTTTCCTCTTGTCATTGAGCCACCCAATAGTAATTTTTAGCCTACCTTGTCTTTAGAATTTGGCTTAGCATCTTATAATTTAACCAAATGGAATATTTAGGCTCAATTGTCTTTTAAAAATGGCCATTAGTTTATTTTGATAGTTGTTATGATGTTGTTAACATTAGTGTTGATAAATTTATCAAAACATAAATTTTCATTAAGATTTCAAGGTCATAAAATAAGTTTTAAAATACATATTTAGATATTTAAATATATAATATTAGTTAAGTTTAAATTTCTTTAATAGGTTTTTAAGATAAAGAGTGTTTCTTCATTGCACTAATGCAACGAAGTTAATCTTTACAATTATATTTTAAACATAAAACAATTTAATGGTTCATTTTCTTCTTGATTATGTATTTTAACATCTAATTATTCCATGATCCATATTGAAAGAGTATGGAGGGTAATTGTTGATAACTAATTGTTAAAAATTTTCATGTAACATATTTTATTTTTACATTGACATATTGAGAATTGTCTCAAGTAGTCATGTTGGTTGGGTCCATGAACAATTTCTCTCTTTGTGAGCTTTAACCATGTAAACATCAATGCAGTAATATTTTTTGTGTATGTAAGCGGTTTCCTTAAGTTTTTTACAATGTGTGTATATACATTGTATTTTGAATAGGGTATCAAAGCTCCTATGAATATTTGTTCACATTGTTGATTGAGATCTTGAACCTATGTCATTAAATGCAATAATACTTATAGATTTAGTAATTTATAAGAATTTTTGTTGAGTGAACCACTCAAATACATTTAAAACATCATTTCCAATTGAAAACCTATAGGTTTAAGCTAGAGGACAAGGGAAAATGGCCTTACTCTTTACTCATCCCTGATATTTTGCACCTTGGTTACTATTTTAAATTGTTGAGTCTTTCTTCACTTGGGAATTACTTTGTCATTTAGAGTCTATTTTCAATTCCTTTTTTAACTGGCGATTTTTTTAAGCTCTTTATTTGAACATTAAATTTCTACTTTTTAGAGTTATCCTAATTTCATATTACAACATGGTAAATACAAATGAGATCCTACTTACCAACTAAAACTACTTCCTATGGAAAATATTCATGGAAAATTTACTAAGAAATAAAATTCTTTACCACACTTCCTTAGGGAAAAAAAAATCCCCTCTTAATGGATTAAAGTGAGCCAAAAAAGACAGCAATTATTCTCAAAAGCATCAGTATGTAGTTCCTTGATTGTGTACTACCACCTCATATTCTATATGAGGACATATTATGTTGATTTCATCTGGTGTGGATCATGCCTTTTGGCAACCTGTTCATCAGAGGAAACTCTATTTTCCTTTTTTTTCGTACTTCTAAAGATAGAATTATATTACCTGTAACCATATGATATGAATTCATAGCTTCAAGTGTAAGCATAAATATATATGTACCTCATATATTTCCTTTGATTCATCTTGTAGCAGGTTTCATTAGAAGGAAAGAGTTTCATTCTCTTGACCTGCTTCATCAATATGCCATCATATCCTGATCCCATAATTCTCCAAGTTAGAATTATCGATGAAACCTTTTTCTTTATTTATAACTATTGAATCTGAAGAGGATTCCATTAGAAAAATATTAGCACCTATTTCCATATTGATTATTGAATGATGGCCCTTGATCTTGATGACTACCTTCTATAAATGTTTCTTTTAGTGAGGTTTCTAGTAGCTACTTATCTCATAGCATAGTTATCACATATGTGTTACAGACATCCTCCCACGACAAGTGCTCCTCCTTCAATGCTTCCATAATTATGCCAATTCTAAATATATGCATCTATCTAATATGCAGTTCTTCCTAACATATTATTTTACAACTGACAGATGCCTATTAAAGAGGAATATGATCTCAATCATAATAGAGATCTTTCACTTCTTCTTTCTAAGGTTTCTTTGAATCTAGTTCTTCCATTTCTCTGGTGACACGGGCTTCTTCCTTTTTCCTCTTCTCCTTATTTGATTTGTGACAATCCTTCTTATAGTTCCCAAGTTCGTTACATTCATAGCATCGTATCTTATCCATGTTTTTTCTTTTCTTTTGAGGACCAAACAAACCAAATATTTCCTTTTTACTTGGCATGGCAGCATAGGCTTGATGTTCTTTATTTGATCCTATATCAATTTTATATTTTAACCTCATATTTCCTATTTTACATAGAGACCATATATCCTGTAATGGTGTTGATTCTTTCTTCTCGTAGATACTAGAATTGAAGTTTCACCATCCCTCTGATAGAGCATTCAACACCATTTTAGTCATTTCTCTATCAAAAATTACTTCTCCCAATTTTTACAATTGATCTCGCATTTCAGAAATATTCATTAAATATGAACTTATTACTTCCTATCTTGACATATTTAACTTGTATAGTTCTTGTCTCGGAGATATTTCTTCCCCTATTGTACTCACCAAGAACAACTCCACTAATTTGTCATATATTTATTTTGAAGATTCTATTTTTGATACATAGGGGATAAGAGAGCCATTAATGGATTCTAAAACAATCCTATGGGATCTTATGTATCTATTCATGTATTTGGAATGAGATTGAGTATCTTATTTTTAGGTTTTAGATACTAACCCTTTGGTATAGATCATGAATTCATTCTAAATAAGATTTAGATTTGTCCTTTTCTTGCATGCAAGAAATTTTGAAACCCCAACCAAAAGACATTTTGAGACAAATTCAGATGAAGTCATAAAGATACTTACTTGAGTAGATGCTTCTATTCTTCCTTGTTTATGATGATGTAGATAGAAGTAGGAGCTCCCTCTTAGATTGGCTTCTTCAAGAGTGGTGGAAAGAGCTAGATCACCTTTAAGCCTTGATTATGATGATGATCAAGGATGGCTTCATGTTGACTTTGCTTCAATAGCTTTATATTCCTTGAAGATAAATATCACTTCCTTGATCTTTCTTTTCCTCTTGTATAAGTCATTTGTGTAAGGTTTTTTCTTCTTATTGAATGAGTGAATATCTTCTTAGATCTGAACATTGACTCTTCAATGTAGATCCCTTTACTTTTCATTTATGTCTTCTAGAAAAATTGATCCGTGTTGTTTCCTTTGAAGCTTGAAATTTTTTCCTTCTTTCTAAATTGCCCTTTCTTTTCTTCATCACCTTAGCTCTGATACCATGTTGATAAATTAGGGATTTTATTAAAACTTCTCTTTCATGATAATTACTTATGATTTTGTTATGCTTATTTCACTTAGATGTTTTCTTGTTAGATTATGACATTCTTCATCAATTCAATTATGAAATGCACAAGAGACACAAGTATTTAGGCTAGCAGGCCAGAGCCAAAACCTCTCCCTCTTGGAGAGGAAACCCTACAATTAATTCCTCTTCTAGATCTTTAATTGACGAGTACCATGACCATGACACAGACCCTTGACACCAGTATGCCTCTAAGACCCTTGTCACTATATTTGTTGCTCTTCTCAACTTCTTGATATGCTCCTTCCTTTCTGCATTGTACTGCACCATAACTAGGGAAGCTCAGTCCCTAGCCCTAAACAACGTGATTCTTTCCTATCCTCCTTTGATCTAGCCTCGACCTCATAGAGATTCCTCTTTAGAATTATTTCTACATCTCTTTATATCTAATTTTGACATCCTTTACACGTTGTGGTGACCCTTCCTTTCACTGTAGATGACTTTGGTCCCTTTCCAAGATATTCCAGATATATATATTGTCCTAAAATAGAGATATTATATCTTTCTCCTGAAATTTTAGTTGTTTAAACTAAAACCATTGAATATGTATTCACTTCAATTGGATTGGGATCATTTTGAATTGTGATATTATTTGGACTAGTGTTTGTTCCCTTTTATTCGACTTGAATTTGCACATCTGAATATTTTGATGCTTCTTCTCGAATAAGTTGTTCTAACTTGTCTTTTAGCTACTTATTACCACTATTAAGCTTCTTGATGTACATAAGTAAGTATTGATTATGATTTTTTAGACATGAAAGTTCTTTGTTTTCTTATTTTCCTTTATTCTTAGTGTCTTTCTCCCCATCTTTTAAACTTCTGATTTGTTCTAATAACCTTTGATTAAGATTATTTAAGCTTAAATTTTCTTCAGGTTCTAGTGTTTCTTGAGTTATTTCTTTGAGGCCTTGGCCTTCATGAATTTTTCAAGTATTTTTTATTGTGGTCCCTCATGCGAGAAATTTCTACATCATTTTTTTTATTACTTCCTTCTAATGCATATCCTCAAGATCTTTATATTTTTGTTCTGATGACTACATGTTTCACTAAAATTTGGTTATTTTGTCTTCTATGTGAATCATCTTTATCTTCCAACTTTTATTTCTCAATATAGTGGATTAAATCGTCTTGTATAAGTCATGTTGGGTGTTCAACTTGAAAGTTGGATTTTCTTCAATTCTTGAGCCACAGGTTCTTTATTAAAATATGCACTTAGTTGCTCAAGTGTTGTTATTAATTGATTTATCCCTTCACAAAACTTCATATCTCCTAACAATTATTTTTGTGTCAATTTGACATTCAACTAAAGTAAAAGTTTCGTAACATTTTATGTAAACAATATTTTTATTTCTAAATGACTCTTGACAATTAGTATATTCCTCTAAACAAAATAGACATTTTGAAAAGAAAAAAATAATATTTCTTACAAAATGAATTTTTTTATTTTTCTTGACTCCTTTTAACTCCTAAAATATATATATAAGTTATGTTTTCTTAAAAACAATTACTGATATAAAAATATATATCCCTTCATAATACTTATATAATATTTAATAACCTTTTTATATGATAAATATTTAACAATCAATCTTATATTAAATACAATATCAGTGAACCTTTTTAATAAAATATCTATTCTATTAAAGCGAATATTTAAATCTAAC
Source organism: Pinus albicaulis (assembly GCA_034641835.2). NCBI lineage: Eukaryota > Viridiplantae > Streptophyta > Pinopsida > Pinales > Pinaceae > Pinus > Pinus albicaulis. The sequence continues at coordinate 929,989,581 of CM076571.1, read as the reverse complement.
GGTGGGTAGTAAATGCCCAACCACATTTAATATCCTATAGCCCAAGAAATAATAATCACCTTATCATATCTACATGGCATCATAGTAGCAGTAGTAGGACTAAATCAATGGGAAGGAATCACTCAGTAGACAACAGGGTTACGAGGGGGCAAGATTTTGGCGGTAACAGCAGGATGAGACAATTTCTGGGTATGAACGACAATAAAGAAGAACATCGCAGATACAGATAGGGAAGAATTTGTTGCTACAAGTCTGTGGCGATGAGTAGTTGGTAGCTATAGCGGTCGATGGCGGGGTGGAGCCAGATTTGTGATATGCAATTGTGGCTGCGTTGTTTTGGTCTTTTAGGTTTTATTTTACTTTGAATTTTTCAAAAAAAAAATCAATTAATTAATTTATTTTTAGTATATAACCTCATAAACAACAATGAAAAAAATAGCATCAATCTTAATGATCCTCCTCCTTCTAACTTTTTTTATTTATTTTAAATCATCTTATTATATGGGTTAACATATGTGTACATGTGGTGAAAATTTCATCTCATGTTAATGTCATTTGATTAAGATTTCTTATCAAGGGAGCCTTTGTTGAAGTTATTTACCTCGAAAGTTTGGATACTAAATAAATGGATTATACATTTTCTAAGGTGTGTAATAATGTGGTCAAGACTTTCCAACAAAGGAGTCATTTGATTCAAGTTATCCTATCTTTGGAAATGGTTTATATTAAATGAAGAATCAACGTGCATGCCAACTTCATATGGAAGATTGACATTGGATCATGGTAATCATTTAAAGAAAAAATTAAGCATGATATTTTAAGATCAAGATAGGAGAAATTGGTAGTACAAGGTGATATGAACAAATATTTACCAAGATAGAGTCCAACTTTGTAAGATGATGTATTGGGACCTTGAGAAGGCCATGAACTCTAGTAGAGGACTAGTTGAAATTGATGCATGAAGCAAGGATGACTATCTAAAAAGTATACAAGGAAAATGTCTTCTAGCGGAGGTTATAATAAAGGTTTTTAATGTTATAAAATTGGAAAAAATTGTCAAAAAACCTTTGTTAAAACATATATTTGCAGTAGCAGATTTTTTAGCAGAGATTATAAAGAAAATTCATCACAACTGGAAAAAATTTGGGCAGTCGGAGGTTTTGGTCAATGTATTTTAGTGGTGTGCTACATGGAAAAATCACTAGTGCTCTAAATATATAAAAGCACCACAGCTATATACATAACTAATTGCACCAAGACATTGAATACAAAGAACATTGGTGCCTGAAATGTATACTGACCTGGTGCATATATATTAAAAAACGCCCCGGTGCATTCTTTTCAAGAACTGCACGGGAGCAGGCAAAAAAATATTGCAGACTTGGTGCTTTTATTTAAACTCACAGCTCCAATCAATATGGTTTGAATAAAATCACAGTTGCACTACTGATATAAAAGAACCAATGCTAGTAATTTGTATAATGCATCCGGGTATTAAATGCAAAAAATATCGGTGCTTGAAGAATATAACACTTTGTTGTTTTCATTTTCATAAAAAGGCACCTACCATGCAAAAATATTTTCGTAATGGTGATTTTAGATAAAATAGCACATCGGTGCATTTTTATGTTATAGACACACCTGGTTTTTGTATGAGATTATCTCTTTTCTTAAAACATCGCCCTATGACAGTGCAATTATTGTGATTTTTTATCTCATTATTCATCGAAAAATCAACATATATCTTATAACAATATTCATATAAATTTAATTTTGATTATTGAATTTGTATATGATTTTTGAATTAATTTATTATATTGTTAAATTTTGCATCTCTTCATTATAATATTTAATCATCCATATATTTAATCAGTGGTGTAACATTTCATAATGACATTGGATAACACAATAGAGTAAATTAAAATGTATTTTATTATATATCAATAAGAGGCTCTTTTTCGTAAAAAATGTGATAGTTATTGTTAACCCCTTGTCTTTCAATTGTGACATTATGTTCATTACATTAAACAAAATGTCTGATTTTCATAGACAGTTATTTCGAAAAACACAACTTGCATTAATATCCAAATAGATCATCATTCTTCGTTGGAATTGTTTTCAATTCCTGAGCTACTTGCATGACTTGGGTTATTTGGACAATTTTTTTGTTGATTGCATCGATTTTTTCATCTCCTTGATCTTTTTCCATCTGCAAACATAAAAAAAAAGTGTAATGAATGTATCTACATTGGCAAGAATAATGAAAAATGAAAGAAATAACATACATCAATTTAAATCAAATAACAATGTACCATAGAAATAAGTGTCTCATGAGATTTATATGTTTTATCTAGGGAGCCTTTGTTGAAGTTATTTACTTGGAAATGTTGGATACTAAATAAATGGCTTATACATTTTCTCAGGTGTGCAATAATGTGGTCAATACTTTCCAACAAAGGAACCATTTGATTCAAGTTATCCTATCTTTGGAAATGGTTTATATTAAATGAAGAAATAAGTGTGCATATCAACTTTATATGGAATATTAACATTGGATCATGGTAATCATTTAAAGAAAAAAGTTAAGCATGATATTTTTGAAGAACAAGAAAGGATAAATTGGTAGGACAAGGTGATATGAAAAAATATTTACCCAGATAGAGTCCAACTTTGTAAGATGATGTATTGGGATCTTGGGAAGGCCCTGAACTCTAGTAGATTCATGAGTTGCATGGGGTTATTAAAAGTAGAGGACTAGTTGAAATTGATGCATGAAGCAAGGATGACTATCTGAAAACACTACAAGGCAAGTACCTTATAGCGGAGGTTATAACAGAGGTTTTTAATGTTATAAAATTGGAAAAATTTGTCAAAAAACCTTTCTTAAAACACTAGTTTGTGGTAGCATATTTTTTAGCAGAGATTATAAATAAACTTCATCACAACTAAAAAAAAAATTGGGTTGCCAAAGTTTTTGGTCGATGTTTTTTAGTGGTGTGCTACATGGAAAAATAACACCAGTGCTCTAAATATATAAAAGCACTAGGGATATATACATAAATAAATTTACCAAGACGTTGAATGCAAAGACCATTGGTGCCTAAAATGTATACTGAACTGGTGCATATATATTAAAAAACACCCTAGGGCATTCTATTCAAGAACTCCACTGGAGCATGCAAAAAAATATTGTAGACTCGGTGCTTTTATTTAAACTCGCAACTCCAATGCATATGGTTTAAATAAAAGCATCAGTGCGCTACTGATATAAAAGAACCAATTCTAGTAATTTGAATAATGCATTGGGGGTTAAATGAAAAAATATCAGTGCTTGAAGAATATAACACTTTGTTGTTGTCATTTTCAGAAAAAGGCACCTACCATGCAAAAAAAAATCTGTAACAGTGATTTTAGATAAAATAACGCACCGGTGCATTTTTATGTTATAGACGCACCTGGTTTTTGTATGAGATTCTCTCTTTTTTAAAACATCGACCTGTGATAGTGCAATTATTGTGATTTTTTAAATTCGTTATTCATAGAAAAATCGACATATATCTTATAACAATATTCTTATAAATTTAATTTCAATTAGTGAATTTGTATATGATTTTTGGATTAATTTGTTATATTATTAGATTTCGCATCTCTTCATTATAATATTTAATCATCCATATATTTAATGAGTGGTGTAACATTTCATAGCGACATTGGATAACACAATAGAATAACTTAAAATTTATTTTATTATATATCAATAAGAGGCTCTTTGTCATAAAAAATGTGATAGTTATCGTTAACCCCTTGTATTTCAATTGGGACATTATGTTCATTACATTAAACAAAATGTGATTTTCATAGAGAGTTAATATTTCAAAAAACACAACAACTTGCATTGATATCCAAGTAGATCATCATTCTTTTTCGGAATTGTTGTCAATTCTTGAGCTACTTCCATGACTTGGGTCATTTGGACAAATTTTTTGTAGATTTCATCGATTTTTTTCATCTCCTTGATCTTTTTCCATATTCAAACATAAAAATAAAGTGTAATGAATATATCTACATTGGCGAGAATAATGAAAAATGAAAGAAATAATATACATAAATTTAAATCAAATAGAAATGTACCATATAAAAAAGTGTCTCATGAGTTGTAAATTTTTTATCTAGAGAGCCTTTGTTGAAATTATTTACTTGGAAAGGTTGGATACTAAATAAATGGCTTATACATTTTCTCAGGTGTGCAATAATGTGGTCAAGACTTTCCAACAAAGGATTCATTTGATTCAAGTTATCCTATCTTTGGAAACGATTTATATTAAATGAAGAAATAAGTGTGCATGCCAACTTCAGATGGAATATTGACATTGGATCATGATAATCATTTAAAGAACAAAATTATGCATGAAATTTTTGAAGAACAAGATAGGAGAAATTGGTATGACAAGTTGATATGAACAAATATTTACCGAGATAGAGTCCAACTTCGTAAGGTTGTCTATTGGGATCTTGGGAAGGCCATGAACTCTAATATATTCATGAGTTGCATTGGGTAATTAAAAGTAGAGGACTAGTTGAAATTGATGCATGAAGGAAGGATGACTATCTGAAAACACTACAAGGAAAATACCATCTAGCGGAGGTTATAATAGAGGTTTTTAATGTTATAAAATTGGAAAAAATTGGAAAAAAAACCTTTGTTAAAACATCTATTTGTGGTAGCATATTTTTTAGCAGAGATTATAAAGAAAATTCATCACAACTGAAGAAAAAAAATTGTGTGGCCGGAGGTTTTGGTTGATGTATTTTAGTGGTGTGCTACATGTAAAAATAACACAAGTTCTCTAAATATATAAAAGCACCAGGGCTATCTACATAAATAAATAAATGCACCAAGACATTGAATGCAAATAACATTGTTTCTTGAAATGTATACTGACCTAGTGCATATATATTAAAAAACACCCTAGGGCATTCTTTTCAAGAACTACACTGGAGCACACAAAATAAAAATTGTAGATTCGGTGCTTTTATTTAAACTTGCGGCTCCAATGAATATGGTTTCAATAAAAGCACCAGTGCGTTGCTAATATAAAAGAACCAATGCTAGTACTTTCAATAATGCATCGGGGTGTTAAATGCAAATAATACCAATGCTTGAATAATATAACACTTTTTTGTTGTCATTTTGAGAAAATTCACCTACCATGAAAAAATATTTTTGTAACGATGATTTTAGATAAAATAAAGCACCGGTGCAATTTTATGTTATAGACGCTCCTGGTTTTTGTATGAGATTCTCTTTTTTTTTTAAACATTGATCTGTGACATTGCAACTATTGTGATTTTTTTAATTTTTTATTCATCTAAAGATCAACATATATCTTATAACAATATTCATATAAATTTAATTTTTATTAGTGAATTTGTATATGATTTTTGGACTAATTTGTTATATTATTAGATTTCGCATCTCTTCATTATAATATTTAATCATCCATATATTTAATCAGTGGTGTAACATTTCATAGCAACATTGTATAACACAATAGAATAAATCAAAATGTATTTTATTATATATCAATAAGAGGCTCTTTGTCATAAAAAAGTGATAGTTAGTGTTAACCCCTTGTCTTTTAATTGGGACATTGTGTTCATTACATTAAACAAAATGTCTGGTTTTCATAGAAAATTATTTCATAAAACATAACAACTTGCATTGATATCCAAATAGATCATCATTATTCATAAGAATTTTTGTCAATTCTTGAGCTACTTCCATGACTTGGGTTATTTGGACAAATGTTTTGTTGATTTCATTGATTTTTTTCATCTCCTTGATATTTTTCCATCTGCAAACATAAAAATAAAGTGTAATGAATCTATATACATTTGCGAGAATAATGAAAAATGAAAGAAATAATATAAATCAATTTTAATCAAATAAAAATGTGCCATATCAAGAAGTGTCTCATGGGTTGTACACATGGTTTCAAAACTAAGTCTCATGCCTTGTTGAAACAAGTATTATGTTGGTGTAGTTCCATTCTTTGTTTCCAGCAATTTTTTTAAGTAACAACTCCCAAAATTTTATTTTATTTTTATATTGTTTTATTCCCTACTTAATCTTCACTGGTTTCCTCAACACATAGTATCTCCAACATCTCTGCTATTAACGTTAATTAATTGATCATCAGAATAGTTTTCTCATTTTTCTCATTAATCATAATTGATAAGGTACCCCCTTAAAATCATGTATTACACCTTCACCTTACAATTTTAGACAATCAAATCCCTAATCTAGTCCTCATTAAGGATTCTCTCCCTTACTATTTCGTTACCTCTATAACTCCTTATTCTTTTCTCAATTGTGAACATCATATTTTCATTAACCTTCCCCCTAAGTTTTATAATTTATTAACTCCATTGACTCACTATATAATCCTACCCTACCTCTAATAACATATACACTCTAACCTACCTACCTTTTCCCTAAGTATTTAACCTTACCCTTACCATATTCCCCAATTAATAATTTGTATTTACATAACACTTAGCAATACATATAATGTATGTCCTTACATTATTTGTATTACCATACTTTGGAGATTATTTGTATCACCATACTTTGGAGACAGGTATGACATTTAAGCTAAGTACGAATATATTGATGGTTTTAAATTTCATTTTAATTCATCATGCCCCAAATGTTATGTGGCCCACTCCTAAACTTCCAACTGGCCATTTCACATGGCCTTGTGTGTGAATTCCTGCAATGATTTCCAGGGTTTCAGAGTTTCCCCTACTACAAGGTGAGTTTTTGTGTCCACACATTCTCAAGTACGATTTTCCTTTTTAGTTTTTGTTTTCCTTTTAATTCTTAACAATTTCAAAGGGTTTTGACTAATCGTGGTTCACTTTCTGCTACAGGATTAGCATCAAGGTGCTTCAGTTGACTTGTTATTCATCATTAATAAGGTATGCCATTATTGTATGTCTATCTAGTTATTCTTTTGTGGAACTATATTATGAAGGGGCTAATATAATACAATGTTCATCGTCGCAGGTGGGATTTTCTATCCTCTGGTCGCATTTACGTAACTCCTCAAGACTCTACATGGAAATGGATTTCCCTTAACCACTCCACAACTTAAACTTGATCTAAATTAGAGGTAAGTTTCTATAACTTCCATTCTCTAAGAAAACGAAGGCTATTGTGCCCATATTTAGAACATATTGTTCTCTGTGTATTTAGCAAGGAATTATTTTGGGTATTTGATTTATGTTTCTTCTAAACCCCCAAATTTTCTGGATTACTGGCATATGAGCCATTTCACTATTTGAGAACCCCTGCTATAAATTTTATGTGGCCAGAATTGATTTTGTTTTCTCTTGATGTTCATCCTCTGTCAATTTAAATGAGATTATTGGAAATCTGTCGTCATGCAGGGTACCTCTATTTGGTAGCATTGTTTTATTTCTATCCACTGCCTATATACATGGAATTTCCATTGTGTTATTCAAGGCACTAGGATATTTTAATTTTATTCTTTTCGGTAAGGTAATGCTCTATGCGTCGTATTTGGATTCAAAATTTTACTTGATTTTCAATTTAGAACTCTTATACAGAGATTACGTTGGTTTTGTCTCCTTGTTCATACTCTCCCTTAATGTAATTTACCTTTCAGCATACTCAAGTATACTTGTCTATGTGAAATAGGATGATTTGAGTATGCGTACTCGTTCAAGGATTTAATATCTTATTTCTCATCCTTCAAATATTAATTATTTAGTTTATATGAACTTCTATATTCAATTTTTGTTCTGCATAACTTGTTAGTTACTATTTCACTCTCGAAATGTTTTCTTTACATCCATTAGGATATAATAAATGTTTATATTCAGAATGGTTATGGCTATTGAATGTATTCCATAATGTTAATTTATTTAGATGAAATTTTCTCCTGTAGAGTAGTGTTTTAGATTATAATTCTAGGTTATCACTATTTTTCCATAATTACTCCTTACTCACTTCTGTTGTAGACTTCATTGTTATTTCATTTATTATTTCAACCATACCGTGCATATAGTATCCTTATGGACAGTATGCCCCATAACCACCTCATCTCCATGATGTTTTGTGGCTAATTTGTTACAGTGTTTTCATATTATTAGATATATTTGCTTTCATATCTGGATATGTGTACAGGTCTTCAAGATATTCTTTTATCCATGTGTATATTGAATTCAACTATATAATTTAGAGTAATATCCCCAAGTCTGAATATTACATATGTTTGTATGGTTGTTTTTAATTCTGCTCTATTCATACAATTGATTTAGATACTTTCATGTTATTCCTATTTGCATGTTCTTATTGTTCATTTGATTTCCTAGAAGGATTGGATACCTACAAAGGGGTTATGCACACTGCTAACACATACCTTCTTTTGAGTAGAGGTTTGACAAAATATCCCTCTTGTTGTTTTTATGTATATCATAATTCTCTCTTTTGGATAAATCATAAAATAATTCTATGTTTATTTCTATATTTTGTACTTAGATTCAATTTAATTTTTTTTAGTTTAACATGGGTAACCACTACCCATGTTGCTACTCTTCTTCGAGGATTGACCAGCATTCCAACTAGCCTATATGCTTCCTCACTCAGGTTAGTTTTTGAGGTTATTTAGACATCCTATTTCATATTTTCATTTATGTATTCATATACCCCTTACTTGCATCCTTCCCTCATTGTAGGTACAGGGAAAGAACATGATCATGAATCATATATTTAGGTAATAATATTCTTCTACCTATATTCTTGACCATATACTAGTTTCTTGTTTTATTTAATTATGTTGTCAATCTGATTTTAATTCCAGATTTCTCGTTTTGTTCAAGGTTTAATTTCACATTCAGTACTTGATGTATGAGTCACATCTATCATCTTCAGCTTCAACTCACAAATGAATTATTTCCTTCATAGGTCGGTTGCTAGACCATGGAATATTTTACGGCATTCTCTTAGTTGAGTCATGTTTTATATTCACGTGTTAAGGCCATACTCAAGTTGTAACCATGATTTAACTGAACATATCTATTTTATTGTTTCCATGTAACCTTTTAAGTTATAGATTCAGGAATAAATATGTCCTTGAATCTCTTCAAGAGGACATGTACTTTGACTATTGTGTACATGAACTTGGATAACATTACTTTCTATTTTGTATGTGATCTCAGCTATATTTTTATGCCAATATGTGTGTGTGTGTGTGTGTGATTTGCATATACTTCCTTTCACCTATGTTGCATGATACTTTGGCATACAATTTCTATAGAATGTTATTTACTCCAGTTTTACATTAGGTGATATAATTTATATTAGTTTCTTTCCTAGTTTTATGCATGAAGTGAAAGTTATCGTTTACCAATATAGATGATCATGCTAGAATATATAACTCTGTCTAAATTTTCTACAGAACTTAGCATTATTTATTTATTATTGATAGTATTAATTTACGAAATATTTTATGTAATAATACTTCCTAATAAACATCATAATAGGACCCCTTCCCAGGTTTATGAATTATGATTGTTTATCTAATAGAATTTCTGGAGTTTGTGTAACAGAAATAGAGACTTAACTTTATTTAATGACAGATGAGACTTTGTCAAATACACATGAAAAGATGGAAATTGTACAATACACAGCTAAGTATTTACTTAACATTGTAAAACTAAATCTAATATTTCATTTACTAATGGAACCTGACAGAGACATGTCCAACATATTTCTTATTCCTATCATACATTTGTCTATAATTCAGATCCGTTCTCAATCCATAACATTTGAACTTAATTAGAAATTCACAGTAGGCACATATATTGAAAATCATAGAAAACACATACCAATGTGTAAAGAATGATTTTTCTCCCAACCACAAGCTTCTCCACAGCTCTCCCCCAAGCAGAGACCTCTTCTCGTTCCAATATATGAAGTGGTTTTGGAAGAAATTCCCCTTATGTTTCCACCTATATCAAAGTTCAGTCAACCACGTGAGAAGTTTCATGTACATATTCCTTCAACAATGAAACATGAAAAACATTATGAACTTTAATATGACTAGGTAGAGCCAATTTGTAAGCTATTTTTCCCACTCTTTCCAAACCCTCAAAGGGCCCATAGTATCGAGTTTCTAACTTAGCACAACTGCTGGTATGCAAGGTAATTTTGCGAGGTTTATTCTCAAGTACACGTGGTCTCCAACTTTGAATTCTCTGTGAATTATTTTCTTATCCGCATAACTCTTCCGGTGGTCTTGAGATGCGTTAATTTTCTGTTGGATTTGTTTCATTGTGTACTCCATCTCATGTAGTGCGTGAGGTCCAAGTACTATTTTTTCCTCTAGTTGACTCCAGCTAAGTGGAGTGTGCCATTTTCTGCCATACAAAGCTTCAAATGGACTCATTTTAATGGAGGCATGATAACTGTTATTGTAATAAAAATTTTCCAAATGCGTAAAATATTCCCACTTGCTAGGTCTATCCATCACATAAATTCAAAGCATGTCCTCCAATATCTGATTTTTTCTTTCTGTTTGCCCATATGTTTGAGGATGGTAAGCTATACTAATGTTTAGCTTTGTCCCCATTCCTCCAAACAGTGTTTTCCAAAATGCAGAGGTAAACTTTACATCCCTAATAGACATAATCATCTTTGATATTCCGTGGAGTTTAAATATTTCTTTCATGAAAACATTGGCCACTTGTGTTGTACCAAAATTCGACTGTACAAGCAAAAAATGTGCTACCTTGGTTAATGTGTTCACCACCACCATAATTGAGTAATGTTGGCATTTTCTATGTGGAAGTCCGTTAATAAAATCCATGTATATCACTTCCGACTTCCATTGTGGAATATTAAGAGGATTCAATAAAGTTGCAGGATGTTGATGCTCCACATTAACGTGTTGGCATTCCAAACACCTTGCCAAGTAATCAACTATTTCCTTCTTCATTCCTGGCCAAAACATGTTTTTTCACAAGGTTGTCACCATATTTTGATAACCTGGATGACCTGAATAAGGTATCTTATGGTATTCATCTAATATTTATTGTTTCAAGGTAGATACATTTGTAATATACAACCTCTGCTTGTAATTTATCAATCCTTTTGGATTCATGGTGTATCCTGAAAATTTAGCTTGCTGTAATTTTTCCTGTAATTTCACATATTGAGGATCTTGCGATAACACTTCTTGAATTTATTCTTCCACAGAAAATTTTATACTACTCCCTATATATGACAAAACTTGATGAGAATGTCTACTCAAGGCATCAGCAATTTGGTTTTCCTTTCCTTTTATGTGTTTTATTTACATATCAAATTCTCTAAGGAAATATAACCATATTTCTTGCCTTGCATTTAAATCTAAGTGACTAAAAAAATAATTCAAACTAATATAATCTATTATCAACACAAATTTCTTACCCAAGAGATAATATTGCCACATTTTTCATGCATGTATGACAGTAGCCAATTCCAAGTCATACACCACATAATTTTTCTCATGCTTCTTTAATTTTTGGGACTAAGGCTATTACTACATTGCCTTGCAATAATAATCCTCCGAGACCTTCTATACATGCATCAGTATACACAAAAAATTATTTAGTTGGATCAACAATTTTTAAGATAGGTGCATTGGTTAATTTTTGTTTCAGTTGTTCAAATCTCTCTTGGCACTTGGCTGTCCATTCAAATTTCACTCCCTTTTTCTGCAAAGATGTGATGGGGTAAGCCAATGCAAAAAATCCTTCTACAAATCTGTAGTAATATCCAGCAATACACATAAATGATCGTATTGGTGGTACATCGGTGGGTACATGCCAATTTAAAATTTATTATACCTTTTCCGAATATACCGCCAATCCTTTCTTGGAAATAACATGTCTTAGATATTGAATCTTGGGTTTGTAAAACTCACACTTGCTAAGTTTTTCATACAGTTGGTATTCTCTAAGTTGTTGTAGTACTTTTTTAAGATGCTCCTTGTGTTCCTCTTTGTTTTTAGAGTACACCATAATATCATCTATGAATATTAACACAAACTTATCTAGATGTTTGTGTATAACATTGTTCATGAGGCACATTAAAGTAGCAAGGGCGTTTGTAAGTCTGAAAGGTAAAACTACAAACTCATAATTTTTGTATCGAGTTCATAAGGTTGTATTATTGATATCTTCATCTTTAATATGTAGCTGATGATAACCAGTTCTCAACTCAAATTTTGAAAATATAGTTCCCCCCTTACTTGATCAAAAAGATCATCTATTTGTGGGAAAGGGTATTGGTTCTTGATGGTTAACTTTTTTGACTATATATAGTCTATGCACATCCAGAGAGTTCCATCCTTCTTCTTGACAAACAAAATATCACTCCCCATGGAGACACACTTGGTCTAATGTACCCTTTGTTTAGCAATTCCTCTAACTGAAGTTTTAGTTCTAATAGTTCAGTAGTACTAAATTGGGGTGGCCCCTGGTACTAGCTTAATAGAAAATTCAATGTCTCTTCATGGAGGAAGTTGAGGAATTTCTTCAGGAAATACATCCTAAAAATCCTTGATCATCGATAAGCTTTGTATAGGTCATTTTCTGCTTGCTATTCCAAATCTTCAATTTGGAAAAAATACACTGGATAGCCTTTCCTTGTTGTCTTCTTCAATTGTAATGCATAAATTTTCCTAATGGACATAGGTTTCGGTTTCCCCTTAACTACCACAGACATTCCTAAAACATCAGTACAACTCACCATTTTTTCTAAGAAATTTACTATTTCTTTCTACAGTTCCAGCCAATCCATTCCAACTAGGAGGTCATAAGATCCTAAGGGAAGTGTATTCAATGCGAAATATGTAATGTAACCATTCAAATTACAGGAATTTTGGGTAGTTTATGTGTGAACTTCCTTTTTTTCCCTATAACCAACGACACCAGCCAAGAGTGCTGGAATTTTTATGTTTTCAGTTGACATTTTTCCACTATGTGTGGACTAATATAACTTAAAATAGCTCATTGATCAATTAAAAAAGAGACGGTTTGGTCAGATATGATACCTTCAATTTCAATCATAGTTGATTGATGCTCAGCATGTCTATCTTCCAATGCTGCAATAATCCGATGGATGTTTCGAGCAACGTCATTCACCGTGGTTGCTTCCCGAACTGCTTGAATTTTCTGAATTGCACAAGTGTTGTGTAGGTAGTCCTGCAACATGTGAGGCTCATTGCATCCCCAACATTTCAGTGGCTCCTTAGTCTTTCCCACATTTTCTTGATTTATTTTTCCTTCCATGGGCTTGGAACCAGTGTGGGAATGGGTGGTCTGATTCTCACCACTCTTATTGAACCTTTTTCATTGGTGGTTTTTCTGAAAATTCTTCAGATAAGCTAGTTTGGATCTTTTTGAACTTGCCTCAGCCTTCCCTTTTTCCTTATTCAACTATTTTTTCAGTTGATCATTCATGCCTCTAAATTTTTGGTATCACAGTCATGCTTTCTGAAAAACCTCATCCATAGTTTTTAGATTGTCAAATTCAATTTTTTATTTGTAAATAGTGGGAAAGCAGTTTAGAAATCATTGTACTTTATCTTTTTCTTCCCTTATGTATGGCACATAGCGACGTAAATTGGTGAACCTCATCACAAATTCTTGAATGGTGAGTTGTCCAAGCCTTAGCTCATGAAATTCCTTTTCTTTGTCATCATAATACCTCTCACTAAGGTATTGATATTTTAATTTCTCTTGAAATTCTTCCCATCAAACAGTATTTTTATCAAGCAAGTGTATGATTTTGTTCTCTTCCCACCAAAGTGTAGCTTTACCTTGTAATTGGTAAACTACTAGTCTTTCTTTCAAATTACTTTTGTATTCATATACTTGAAAGTATTTGATCATATTCAGGAGCTAGGATTCTACATCATCTTCATTTTCCCCATCTAAGATTAGAGGCTTGATCTTTCGAAATTCCCCCTGCAACTCCTTTTTATTTTTAGATTTGGAATTTGTTTTACCAAAATCTTCCCCACTCCCAAACCTCTATGAGTTGGGTTCTGTTTCCTTCCTTTTCCTTTCTATTTCTCCATCATGATGACTAGATTTGGACGTTAATTCCCTTATCAACCTCTATTTCTCATTGTTGGCTTGTAGTAAACGTTCATTGCTAGTCCTTAGCTGAACCATTTCCTGCTACAAATTCTTAATAATTTCTATCATCTGAGCATTTGGATCTGGTGGGGCCTCCTCATCCCTTAGTTCCACATATAGCTCTTCTCTGTCAGACATGACAGTAGCTTCAAATTTTTTTCACTTTAATATGATGCACAAAACACAATTAGAACTCATAAACAACATATAAAATTACTTCATAATTTAATTTTCTGATAACAGAGTTTTTTTTTTCATTTTTGGGACCCATAAGCCCAAAGTTTTAATTTGGGCTCTCATGCCACTTGTAAAAACTCCCATTTTTTTTATTTATACTATTTTATTCCCTACTTAACCTTCATTGGTTTCCTCTACACATTGTACCTCTCACATCTCTTCTATAAATGTTAATTAATTGATCATCATAATAGTTTTCACATTTTTCTCATTAATCATAATTGATAAGATACCACCTTAACTTCATGTACTACACCTTCACCTTACGATTTTAGGCAATAAAATCCATAATCTAGTCCTCATTAAGGATTCACTTCCTCACTATTTCTTTACCTCCATAAATCCTTCTTCATTTCTAAATTGTGAACATCATAGTTTCATTAAACTTCACCCTAGGTTGTACAATTTCTTAACTCCATTGACTCACCATATAATCTATTAGGTCCCTATATTACTATTATAGTCCCTTATTGTTGTTAGTGTAACCCCCTTATTGTTATTATTGTACCCTTGTAACCCCCATTTTGTTATTATTGTGCCCTTAAATTATTATTGTTATGTCGGCTAGGATTACATTGTGGCCCATTAGGATTACATTATGGCCCCATGGACTCCTATATATAGAAAGGAGGTTTTGTAAATTGTATCATCCAAGAATTGTTCATTTATGTAATGTATTGGAGGTTTCCCCCTCGAAGTGGCTCATTTCTAAGGCGTTTATATCTCTTTTATTCTCTTTTTGGAGCTGGTTACACAACATTTGGTATCAGAGCTTTGGGATTCTAGGGTTTCGCTGCTCCAAACAGGTCATCGTGGAATTTTCGCTATAACTTTTTTCTACGAAGCTTCAGAAGCTGAAATTTCTAGGGTGCGAAGCTGAAATCTTGAGGAAGGTTGTCTAAAAATTTCAGATCTTGGTTCGCAATATTTTAGGAGATATCATCTCAGGGAAGAAACTACACTAGACCGTAGTTTCTTGGCTATCGAATTTCAAAGAAAAAGGACGAAACAAAGGACACGTGGCAAGTCCCACAAGTTTGCTCGACCGAACTTAGCCTCCGAATTAGGTCATTGTGGGAGATTGGGCACAAATTTGTCTTGGGGAATCCAAGCCTGATCGAGCTCCGTGGTACTTTTTAAGAAGCTTCGCAGGGATACTACGTGTTGAATTTCAGATATTGAAGATTTTCAATTACGTAGATAATTCAATTTCAATATCGAGCTCCTCAAACCACTTAAAAGGTGTGTATTTTTTTTTTCCGAATTGCATAAGTCTTGTTTGAAGAATCAAGTTGAATTGATTCCAAGGGCATATTGTAGAATAGGTATCAATATTGGATTCTAAAATGGTGCCTAAAAAGAATTCAACACCCATTAAGCCTTCAGAAGGCTCTACCATGACTCATGAAGATGAAGAATTGCAACATGATCTATCAAAATTACAAGAGCAAGTGCAACAAATTTCACTCTCGCAAAGAGCAACAAAAAATGAAATGGAAGTTTTGAAGAAAAGCATGGAAGTGAAGATGAACGGTTTGAAGAAAGGCATGGAAGCTAAGATTGATGGCATGGAAGTGAAGATGGATGGTTTGCAGCAGTTACGTAGAAGCAGAGCATATGGAAGCTAAGATGGATGGCATGGAAGTCAGCATGGAAGCTAAGATGGATGATCTAAAAGCAAACATGGAAGGTTTGACAAAGTTGATACAACAAATGTTTCCTAATGGTGAAAAGATAGTAGAGGAAACTCATGATGAGAACAAAATAAATGCTAATCGTGATTTCATAAACTCTAATGTTGGCGGGAAGAACCACCATATTCCAAAAATGGATATGAGGAATTTTGATGGAAAGGATCCTGTAACATGGATACTACAGATGGAGCAATATTTTGATCTCCATAACATGCAAAACACACAAAAGGTATGCATTGCAACTTTACATTTAGAAAAAATACATTTGTATGGTATCGATGGCTTTGCTCCCATAAAAAAATTGTCACTTGGTCAATTTTTACGAAGGAAATGATAGCACATTATGAGGATACAAAGATAAACACCTTCTTTAGCCAATTGATAAATCTCAAACAAAATGGTTTAATGGGGCAGCACATTGAGGACTTCCAAAAATTGAATATAAGGGTAACTGATATTCCAGAGGAACACAGGATTGATCTCTTCATAGGCACTTTAAAGGATAAAATCCAACATGAAGTTCGTGTTCTGGAACCTGATTCATTGGAGAAGGCATTCAGGTTGGCAAGAAAAGTTGAATGTAAAATTATGGCGACAAGGAAGCCCACCACTCAATTCTATAAAGAAGGAAGTGTTGCTACGTCTAGATTTCCACAACCTACAAGGTTGACACCACAACAATTGGAAGAAAAAAGAGCAAAAGGGCTTTGCTACAGTTGTGATAGCAAATACACTAAAGGTCATAAGTGTGCAGAGAAGAAATTATTTTACATAGATTGTGAAGAGGAAGAAAAAAATGAACAAGAAGAGGATATACACCAGGAACCAGCCCTAGAAGAGGAAGAAATGAATCCGACCATATTGTGTAATGCACCAGCAGGAATTACCACTCCTAAAAATCTCAAGATAGAAGGACAAATCAAGGAGAAAAAGGTAATAGTGTTGATTGATTCAGGTAGCACCCATAATTTTATTCATTGTAAGGTAGGCAAGGAATTAAATTGTTTCCTATACCCAACACCAGAATGTCAAGTGATGGTTGCAAATGGAGGAACTATAAATTGCTCGGGAAAATGCCATAATATCAAGCTAACCATGGGGGAATATGTATTGACTAGTCCAATGCTTTCCATTCCTATGGGAGGTGCTGATGTTGTACTAGGAGTACAATGGTTACAATCTTTGGGGACGGTAGCTTTTAATTTTTAAGAAATTTTCTTGAAATTTTTTTCAGAAGGAAAGGAAGTCGAATTACGGGGTATTGAAGGGAAGCCAGGAAGGATAATAAGCTCTAATGTCATGGAAAATCTTCTAAAGAAAGAACAACGAGGCGTAATTGCACAATTATGCTCACTAGAAGTTTCGACATCAAAATCATCTATTTCTGCAGATCTCCAACAAGTCTTGGACAATCATTCCAAGGTGTTTGAAACTCCCAAAGGACTCCCACCTAGTCGTGATCATGATCATGCTATTCATTTGATTCCAGGAATTGTTCCTCCAAACATTATGCCTTATAGATATCCTTACTTCCAAAAGAGCGAAATTGAATGTATGATTGCAGAAATGTTAGAGGCGGGTATAATTCAACCTAGTCAAAGTTCTTTCTCTGCTCCTGTAGTATTAGTACACAAGAAGGATGGATCATGGTGCATGTGTCCAGATTATAGGGAGCTCAATAAGCTCACCATTAAAGATAAATTTCCCATTCCTGTGATTGATGAATTATTGGATGAATTACATGGAGCAATTTATTTTACCAAGTTGGATCTTCGTTTAGGATATCATCAAATTAGAATGAAGACCGAATATATTCCAAAAACAGCATTTCGAACTCATGAGGGTCATTATGAATTTTTGGTCATGCCTTTTGGCCTTACCAATGCACCGTCTACATTTCAAGGGTTGATGAATTCCATTTTCAAACCCTTCCTTAGAAAATTTGTGCTAGTATTTTTTGATGATATACTAATCTACAGCAGGTCTTGGAAGGATCATGTTGAACATGTTGACAGGGTGCTCAAACTATTGCAGGAGAAAAAATTATATGCAAAAACATCCAAATGTTTCTTTGGAGTACACGAGGTGGAATATCTGGGTCATATTATATCTCACGAGGGTGTTGAAGTAGACCCTAACAAAATTAAAGCCATTAAGGAATGGAAAGTCTCCAAGACAATAAAGCAGTTGTGAGGATTTCTCGATTTAACAGGCTATTATCGCAAGTTTGTTAAGAATTATGGGAGAATAGCAGCACCTCTAACAACATTATTGAAGAAAGATGCATTTTCATGGACTCCTGAAGCAACTAAGGCCTTTAAACATCTTAAAGAGGCAATGTGTCGAGCACCAGTCTTAGCTACACCATACTTCACAAAAACCTTTATTGTGGAATGTGATGCCTCAGGAAATGGAATTGGTGCAGTTTTAATGCAGGAAGGAAGACCCATTGCTTTTGAAAGTCGTCTAATCAAAGGAAAGTATTTACGGAAACCTATTTATGAGAAGGAAATGTTAGCAATACTACATGCACTAAAGAAATGGCGAACTTACCTAATGGGAAGACACTTCAAGGTAAAAACTGATCATGATAGTCTTAAACACTTTTTGGAACAAAGATTATCTTTAGAAGAGCAGCAAAAATGGGTCACAAAGATGTTGGGTTATGACTTTGAAATAATCTACAAAAAAGGAAAGCTTAATGTTGTTGCAGATGCACTCTCAAGAAAGAATGAAGAGGTGGAAGCATTGCTTTGTGCTATTTCTATTATCCAACCAGATTGGATAACTGAAGCAAGAGATGAATGGAAGAAGGACAAAGATGTATGGACACTCATTCAAAAGTTGCAGCAAGATCCTAGTACATCCGATACATTTAGTTGGAAAAATGATTCCTTATGGTACAAAGATCGCTTATATCTTTGTAAGAATTCCCAACTAAAACAAAAGATTCTTCTGGAATTGCACACTTCTCCTTTAGGAGGACACTCAGGATTTTTAAAAACTTACCACAGGGTGAAGAAATAATTTTTTTGGGATGGCCTTAAATCTGATATTCAAAAGCTTGTGCCGGAATGTTTGGTTTTCCAACAGAATAAAGTGGAGACAATTAAGACCCCGGGACTTCTACAACCTTTATCCATTCCAAATCAACGTTGGGAGGAGATTTCAATGATTTTATCACAGGTTTACCCAAGTCCGAAGGAAAGAATGTCATCATGGTGGTAGTTGATAGACTTACCAAGTATGCACACTTTTGTGCATTATCTCATCCATTTAAAGCAAGTACAGTTGCTACTACATTTATGGACAGAATTCAAAAGCTACATGAAAGCCCAAGGGTTATTGTGAGCGACAGAGATCCCATTTTTACTGGAAATTTTTGGACGGAGTTATTTTCTTGTTTGGGTACTCAATTAGCTCATAGCTCATCTTATCATCCTCAATTTGATGGTCAAAATGAGATAGTAAATAAATTTTTGGAAGGATATCTTCGTTGTTTTGTATCTGATAAACAAACACAATGGGTCAAGTGGTTACCTCTCGCCGAATGGTGGTATAACACTTCCTTCCATACTGCAGCAAAAATGACCCCATTTATGGCACTTTATGGATATCATCCACCATCGATCACATCATCTTTAAGGGAAAATTTGAAGGTTCAAGCAGTGGAAGATCACGTCGAGCATCAGCAAGAAGTTCTCCAACTCTAAAAGGATAACCTGAATTTGGCACAAAATCGAATGAAACAACAGGCAGATCAACATCGCAGCGAGAGAAGTTTTGATATAGGAGATTGGGTATTTTTACGGCCACAACCATATAAACAAATGTCCCTCAAGCAAGCTAAGAAGGATAATAAATTATCGCCAAAGTACTATGGTCCTTACAAGGTGTTGCAAAAGATTGGTACTATGGCATACAAATTGGAGCTTCCTGCTTCTTCGCGAGTACATCCATTTTTCCATGTTTCATGCTTAAAGAAGGTTATAGGTGAAATATTCCAGTTCAAACAATATTTCCAGAACAGGATGAGGAAGGAAAAATAATATTGGAACCTGAAGTGGTCATGGAAACAAGAACTCGACAGCTACGGAATCGATCAATTTCAGAGTATCTCATCAAGTGGAAGAACTTACCCACTGAAGATTCTACATGGGAGGATGAGAATTTTATACAGAAGCACCCAGAGCTACTCAAGCATTGAGGACAACACTTTTTTTTAAGGAGAGGGGCATGTTAGGTCCCTATATTACTAGTATAGTCCCTTATTGTTGTTAGTGTAACCCCCTTATTGTTATTATTGTACCCTTGTAACCCCCATTTTGTTATTATTGTGCCCTTAAATTATTATTTTTAGGTCAGATAGGATTACATTGTGGCCCATTAGGATTACATTATGGCCCCATGGACTCATATATAGATATACAGGAGGTTTTTTAAATTGTATCATCCAAGAATTGTTCATTTATGTAATGTATTGGAGGTTTCCCCCTCGAAGTGGCTTATTTCTAAGGCGTTGATATCTCTTTTCTTCTATATTTGGAGCTGGTTACACAACATAATCCTACCCTACCTCTAATGACATATACACTCTAACCTACCTACCTTTTCCCTAAGTGTTTCACCTTACCCTTACCATATTCCCCAATTCATAATTTATATTTACATAACCCTTAGAAATACCTATAACATATGTCCTTACATTTTTCATATTACCATACTCTGGAGATTATTCGTATCACCATACTTTGGATATTATTCATATCAGCATACTTTGGAGATTGGTATGATATTTAAGGTAAGTATGCATATATTTATGGTTTTAAATTTCATTTTAATTCAGCCTGTCCCACATGTGATATGGACCACTCCTAAACTTCCAAGTGGCCATTTCATGGGGCCTTCACATGGCCCTCTTACTCATTCGAGGCATCACTTGTGCGCTTGATATTTGTGTTTGAGATCAACGGTTGTGATCTCCTGGAGAAATGCTAAGGTTTTTTGACTACCCAACCTATGGTTTCATTTCGTCATTTCACCCTTTCATTGCGACCACTCTGAGCTCTGAAGTTATCCTCCATGATAGACCTGTAACTTTAGTCAGGTAACCGCCATTGTCGAGATCAAATATTTTCCTTTACGTTACGCCACATGGGTACTTTTTATGCTACTGTGTGTGAATTCCTCCAATTATTTCGATGGTTTTAGAGTTTCCCCTACTACAAAGTCAGGTTTCGTTTCCACGCATCCTCTGGTACAATTTTCCTTTTTATTTTTTGTTTTCCTCTGAATTCTTAAAAATTTCAAAGTGTTTTCACTAATCATGGTTTTATTTCTACTACGGTATTAGCACAAAGGTGCTTGAGACAATTGGTTATTCATTGTCGATAAGGTAATCCATTATTGTATGTGTCTCTGGTTACTCTTTTGTGGAACTATATTATCAAGAGACTAATATGATATCGTTTTCATGGTTACATATGGGATTTTCTATCCTCTGCTTGTAGTTATAGAACTCCTCAAGGTTCTACGTGGCAATGGATTTGCCTTCACCACTCCACAGCTTCAACCTGCTCAAAATTAGAGGAAAGTTCATATAACTTCCATTCTCTGAGAAAACGAAGGCTTTTGTTCCCATATTTAGAACATATTGTTCTCTGTGTATTTAGCAAGGAATTATTTTGGGTATTTGATTTATGTTTCTTCTAAACCCCCAAATTTTCTCCGTTACTGGCCTATGATCCATTTCACTATTTGAGAACCCATGTTCTAAATTTCATATGGCCACAATTTAATTTTTTTCATGATGTTCATCCCTATCAATTTAAATGATATTATTCGAAATCTTCCCTCACGCAAGGTACCTCTGTTTGATAGAATTGTTTTGTTTCTATTCATTGTCTGTGTACATTAAATTTCCATCGTGTTATTCAATGCACAAGGGTGTTTTAACTTTATTCTTTTTATTTAGGTAATGCTCTATCAGTCGTATTTGGATTCATAATTTTACTTGCTATTCGATTTATAACTCTTGTACAGAGATTATAGTGGTTTTTTCTCCTTCTTCATGCTCTCCCTTAATGTAATTTACCTTTCAGAATACTCAAGTAAAATTTTCTGCGTGAAATAGGTTGATCTGAGTATGCTACTCATCAAGGAATAATGTGTCTTTTCTCATCCTTCAAATATAAATTATTTAGTTTATATGAACTTCTATATTCAATTTTTATTATGCATAACTTGTTAGTTACTATTTCACTCTCGATATGTTGTCTCTACATCCATTAGGATTTGGTATCTATTTCTATTTAGAATTGTTATGGCTACTGTATGAATTCCATAATGTTAATTTATTTAGATGAAATTGTCTCCTGTAGAGTAGTGTTTTAGATTATAATTATGGGTTATCACTATTTTTCCATAACTATTCCTTACTTACTTCTGTTGTAGACTTCATTGTTACTTCATTTATTATTTCAATGATATTGTTCATATGGTATCGTTATGGGTATTATGCCTCATAACCACCTCATCTCCATGATGTTTTGTGGCTAATTTGGCTACAATTTTTTCAGTTTAATAGATAAATTTTCTTTCATATATGGTTATTCTTACAGGTCTTCAAGATATTCTTTTATCCATGTGTATACCGAATTCAACTATTTAATTTAGAGTAATATCCCCAAGTGTGATATTACATATGTTTATATGGTTTTTTTTTATTATGCTCTATTCATACAATTGATTTAGATACTTCTATTTTAGTCCTCTTTGCATGTTCTTCTTGTTCATTTGATTTCCTAGAAGGATTGCGTACCTACCAAGGGTTTATGTTGGTTGCTAACACGGAGCTTCTTTTGAGAAGAGTTTTGACAAAATATCCCTCTTGTTGTTTTTATGTATATCAAAATTCTCTCTTTTGGATAAATCATAAAATAATTATATGTTTATTTCCATATTCTGTACTTAGATTCAATTTAATTTTTCTGAGTTTAACATGGGTAACCACTAGCCAAGTTGCTACTCTTCTTCGAGGATTGACCATCATTTCAACAAGCCTATATGCGTCCTCACTCAGGTTATTTTTTTAGGTTATTTGGACGTCCTATTTCATATTTTCATTTATGTATTCAGATCACCCTTACTTACAGCCTTCCCTCACTATAGGTACAGGGAAAGAATAGGATCATGAATCATATATTCAAGTAATGATATTATTCTACCTGTACTCTTGATCATACATTAGTTTCTTGTTTTATTTAATTATGTTGTCAATCTGATTTTAATTCCATATTTCTTGTTTTTCTCCAGGTTTTTTTTCATGGTCACTACTTGATGTATGAGTCACATATGTCATCTTCAATTTAAAATAAAAGATGAACTACTCCATTCAGAGTTCGGTTGTTGGACCATGGAATATTCTACAACATTCTCTTAGTTCATCATGTTTTATATTTAAGTGTTAAGGCCATATTGGGCTATGACCCTAATTAAACTGAACATAGCTATTTTATTGTTTCCATGTAACCTTATAAATTATATATTTAGGAAGAAAATATGTCATCAGATCTCTTCAAGAGGACATTAACTTTGACTATTGTGTACATGATTTTGGACAACATTACTTTCTGTTTCATATGAAATCTCAGCTATATGGTTATGTTGATGTGTGTGTGTGTGTGTGTGTGTGTGTGTGTGTGTGTGCATGTGTCTGTGCAATTGCATATACTTCCTTTTAGCTATGTTACATGATACTTTGGCATATAATTTCTACAAAATTATATTTACTCTAGTTTTACATTACCTCATATAATTTATATCAGTTTATTTTCTAGTTTTCTGCATGAAGTGAAAGCTATCATTACCAATATAGATGATCATGATATAATATGTAAATTTGTCTAAATTTTTTATAGAACTTAGCATTATTTATTTATTATTGACGATATTAATTTACAAAAAAAAATCTGTAATTATACTTCCTAATAAACATCAAAATAGGACCCCTTCCCGAATTTATGAATTCGGATTGTTTATCTAATATAAGTTCTTGAGTTTGTATATTGGAAATGGAGATGTAATTGTATTTAATTACAAATGAGACTCTATCAAATACACATGACAATATGGAAACTATATAGTACACATATAAGTA
Source organism: Pinus albicaulis (assembly GCA_034641835.2). Lineage (NCBI taxonomy): Eukaryota > Viridiplantae > Streptophyta > Pinopsida > Pinales > Pinaceae > Pinus > Pinus albicaulis. Next base: position 929,965,278 of record CM076571.1, on the reverse strand, counting down.
TTTACTTAACATTGTAAAACTAAATCTAAGATTCTGGTTACTAATAGAACCAGACAGAGACCTGTCGAACATATTTCTTATTATTATCACACATATGTCTATAATTCAGTTCCATTCTCAATCCATAAAAATTGATCTTAATTAGAAATTCATAGTAGGCACATATATTGAAAATCATAGAAAACACATACCAATGTGTAAACACTGATTTTCCTCCCAACCATGAGCTTCTCCGCAGCTCACCCCCAAGTAGAGACGTTTGTTCCCTAATGTAGAAAACCGCTTTGTCACACTAGTGATGGCTTATTTAAGCCTTCTTTCCCTCATCATGTTTCCATAACGGTGTCTCGTTATTATGGGATGGTGTTTCCCATAGCCTAGCCTTTTCTTTTATTTTTTCCACAAAATCTTATTTCAAAACTAGCTTTTCCTCAGCCCAGTTTTATTCTTACATCTTCTCAGTAACTTTACACTTTACTGAGGATTTTATTAGATCTTTTTCTCCCATATAATAAAATTTATTTATTTTATTTTTCTCCAAGTATTTATGGAGATTTTTGGGAAATTCTGGGATTCTAGTCCATCCTCATGGACAAGATTCCTAGTCTCCATTACTCTGACTTTACACATTAACATTAAATTAACAATTATTTATTAATTTCAAAATAAACATGTTCATACATAAATATTCCCTAGGTCCACCTAAACCTTAGGTTTATTCACAAAATATAAAAGCTGTAAATATGGGTATTACATTTTACCCCATTATAAATCATAGATTTAATATAAAGGTTTTTTTTTTTTTTAGTTTTAATTAAAACTCAAAGAAGTAAAACAACATAAATACTTACATCCCGGATGCGGGTGAGTTATGAGAATGTAGCAGTGGTTGGCCCAAGGCTTGACACTTGGCCACCCCGGAGGACTGTACCACGGCATTAAATCTTCTCTGTGAAGTGCGTTCGGCATTCAACGCTCCCACGCTCCACCTTAACTTTGGCTCTGCAACTTGCTCGGCCCATCCTTCAATGGAGCCGCATCCCACCTCCATAATTGCTTCTTTTTCCCGAAATTATTTGTCTATGTCTTTCAGCTCTGCTCGACTCTTGAGCTCCACTGATTCGCCGCTCCATCTCCATCTTCGGCTTGCCAAGAAGTCATCCATCATTGAAATCTCTTCATCTTCTCATTGTGATGTTCGCCCCACGCCTCTCCTCTGCACTCACCATCCCTCTGGTGCAGACTTTAAGCGATCTAGTCGTTGCGCAAATTTTTTGTGCTTGCCTTCCCATCTGCTGCACTCGCCCTCCTGTTCGCCCTCCGAGTCTCTTCATTCGCCCTCCATCCCCAACATGCTAAGACAGCATCGTATGAGGTGTAGGCAAGGCAGTGGCAAAGGTGTTGGCTCTCGCCCGCCTCTTTCCATCCACGAAGATTGCAGCACCATACCTCCGGCTGACAATGTGGCTCATTTCCACTTTGACAATGTCTTGGAAAATCCAAGAATCACTCTTACTATTTCTGTTGTGTTTCAGGAGGTGCACCGCGGTGAAACTGGCTCAGGCTCCTAAAAGCGCATGAGGAAATCTACCATCTCCATGGGGCCTCATCAGGATTCCATAAATTCTACTGCCCTACCCATCAAATTTAGTCCACGGTCCTCTAGCAGTGCGAGAAATGGCAGCAGGATTTTTACGCATTCGGATAGGTAGCTGAAGAAAGGCCGCTCAACTTCCTCTCCTGAACACACTGCTCAGCAATCCAAGGGAGACAATGATGATTTTGATGAGTACAGATGTCCCATAGTGGAGGAGCCTCCTCCAACACAACTCGACAGCTAGCCTAATGGGCATCCATGGCATTGATAGGTCTCCTTACCTTTTTTTGGTATATTTAAATGCTTTTTTGAATTTTTGGGACAAGTTGGCTGTAAAAGCTGTATTTTTGTATAAATCTTTGATAGCTAGTTTCCCATCTATGCGCAGCATTTTCTGGGTTGGTTTCCCTGCTAGGGGCAGTCTCTTTTCTTTTTTTTTCTTAAGACTCCCTCTGAAATTGGATAGTTATGCAGTTCTGGAGGTAAGTCTCGCTTTGTAAACTATGTCTCATATTAATAGATTAGTCCAACTTAGAAAAAAAAAAAAACATAGATACTTACTAATTCCATAATTGATTTTTGATATCCCAACATATACTCACAACCTATATTTAACCCAATGTCAATCAACTCTTTTGATGGATCTTATTTTTATGTTAGCACCTATTTGAAGAAATTCAAGGATGGTTTTTGTAAAACAACTTAAAATACACTAAAATGAAACCTTCATTTTATATAAGGAAATATTAAAAATTACTCACAAACTTTGATATCATCCCTTTTCTTCCTTTTCATCTTGTTTTATGTGCTTATTGAGTTCCATTTTGTTTTCTTTTCTGCAAGAAAATAGTTGAAAATTAATATTTAATACTAAATTATTTGTTTATATATACAAATTTAATGATTACATACATTTAAAGCACGTTGTTGTTGAGATGGCTCCTCCTATGATGAAATTATTTCCATTTCTTTTACTGTCTCCTTGTACATGTTTTTGGTCATTCCAATTGGCATGTTACAGATATCAGCTTTCCGATCCCTTGGTATTTTCATAATATTCCTAAAAAAAGTAATAAACTATTTTTATATTTATATATATAAATTAAATATAGCAATAAATGAATAGTCCGTAGTAATATATACATATAATTCTACAAAATCATTTTATTTAGGAATATTATCATTTGAATTTTTTTATTTTTTTGTATGTTTTTTCTATTGCAACTGTGTCAAGTCTCATTGATCATTTCTCTAGAAATGCTTTGTGTAGTCAAGATATAACTTGGCTCTTGGAATCATTGAACTAGTTTCTATATTGTAAGTGGAAAGTACGACTATAGGTTCGTTCCATTATATCCCTCATAGTTTTGTAAAAAAATAAATCCCCTTTCATTGACCTCCATCACTAGTCCAAATGAGATAAGGACCAATTCATCATCATTTACATGTTCTATAATTTTTCTTTACTTAGAACGCCATTGATCTTTTCCTTCATTGTTGCTCCCTGTAGAACATTAAGCATATATTAATTAACAGATTCTCTGAAACATGTTATCTAATATTCTTAAGTATATTATTAAGGAAAATTTAAAAAAAAAAACTCATATTTTATTTTTTCATTCACCTCATTCATCCTTCTACAATTTTTCTATCAGGCTTTTATGCTCTTCTGCATTTAGATTTGAAATAATCTTATTTACCTTTTTCATTTTGCTGCTTTGCATGATACACACTATCCAATACATATTGTTTAAACTTACATATAGTTCAAAAAAATTAATTTTATAAGTAATTTACAAATAGCTTTCCTTCTCTGTGTTTTTGGATGTCTTATCATTGTGTCTATCAGTATTTTTGTTACCTGAAAACTTCCTAGATATTTTTTATCAATATAAAACATGTACCATTCAATACATAATCCATTAAATATATTCGATACATAAATCAAAAAAATATATATCAAAAAATAGTTCTGGTAACCAATGTGGTTATTTGAATAAATGCCCGAGTGTGTTTCTTCTATTAAATGCACTCGGCGTTTAATTGTTCAACACTGAAAGTGAATTTTTTTTTAATAATTTTAGATTATGGCAGTGTGATTTGTGATGAAAAAATCATTTTTGTCGTGATAGTAAAAAATGAAAACGTAAAAAATAAAATACAAGCCACTTAACGGTGTTATTTGCTAGAGGCAAGTCGGTGCGTTATATTACATTGGGCGCACCGATAAACAATCGATGTATTTTAAAAATGGAAAGGGCCAAGAGGATTTGGATGTAACGATAAAACCACTGCTAGCACTTTGTATTATATTACATATGGTTCACCGCGAAATAGACGTCCTTTTTAAAAAACATGAACAAAGTCGACAAGCTTTGTATTTAACTCAATAAGTGGTCCCCCTACTTTAGATGTGAAATTCCCTATATATAGTAAGTACACAAACCCATTGAATCTAAAATGCATAAAATTAAAAACCCTAATTGTGAACTGGTAGACGGATTTAAACCCTTAGGTGAAATTTTATGGTCACATAAGCAAGAAGAATGGTTTAAGGTAAGTATTGATTTTTTTTTCCTTAATTTTAATTAAATGTAAATAGGAAAATGATTGTAAAAAATTTTACTCGTAATATCAATAGTAAAAATTTTATTCTGCATGGTTTTAAAAAATAAAAAATTACAATTTTTGAATAAATATAACATAAGTTGTGAAAAATTTAACATTAAAATCAACAATTAAATTTAAATTTTTTGATATGCAATTTTTTGGGTGAATCTCCATACCTATCAAATTTTGATCTTTCTGCGGTTCCAAAATATTTTGTTGCTCCAATATTCTCCCTATATGTCTCTCTTTCAAATGATCTCTCTTTTAATTAAACCTAATATAAATTGTAAAAAATTCTCTTAGTAAAAACAAGAATAAAATTTAAAATTTTTACTATGCAAAGTTAAGATTGAATCACCATACCTTTCAGATTCTAATCTTCTAAATAATTATGATGTTCCAACATATTTCGTTGTTGCACAGTGCTTCCGATATGTATCTCTTGCAAATTCATCCCTTGAAATTTAAGGAAAAATAATTAAATAATGAATAGCTTATTACTATTTAAAATACTTTATGAAATTAGATTTCAAAAAATCAATTGCCACTCATTTTTCAATTGAAAAAAGAAAAAAAACTCACGTTTTTTTTTTCATTTTTTTAAACATTGGTGTGTTCAATAGTAAACAAAATCAGTGTGTCTACAAGTAAAGTGAACCGATGGATTACCAATGCGCTATTTTTTCTAAACTCACCGACATGATAGAATTCTTTCTTTCTTTTCTTTTCAAAATCCCAGAAGCGGTGTTGTTAACATTTTAATGCAATTGTGTGATTTTATTTAAATGAATCAATGTGAATGTTGTTATAAGAGAACTGACATGATAGAATTCTTTTTTAATTTTGAAATCCCAAAAACATGTGTGGATCAATATTGTTTTTATTTAAACCCACTTGTGTTTTCTTATATACAATAGCACCGATATGATAGAATTTTTTTTTTACAAAATCTCGAAAACTGATGCAGTTATTATTTCAATGACCTAGTGCAGTTGTTATTTTAACACATTAGTGTCGTTAATTTCAGAAGAGCGCTGATATGATGGAATTCCTTTTTTATTTCATAAATCCATTAAAGATGTGTGTTTTTTATTTTGAAGGTTCAATGTGGTTTTTATTTATACATGTCGATGCATGTGCTTTTATGAGAGCATCGATATGATAGAATCCCTTTTTATTTTTGAAATCCCAGAAATTGGTGTAGTTATTATGTAATATATTATTGTGTTCATTATGTAAATGCATAAGTGCGATCATTTTGGTAATAGAACCAATAATTTTTAAGACTTATCTGAAATTTATTTTCACATAAAATGGCATATTCATCTCAAATTATCCTTTAGGGTTCATCCACATGAGTTACAATACTGCATAGTATACATTTTCTGCTTAAAGTCGCTTTATTCTTAAAAAATGGTTTGAAAACTATATTGAAATTCATTTTGTGGTGATATGGTTCTCGAGATTAATTTTAATTATGTACACAATTTTATTTCTGATTTTTCACAAATGCGGGCAGAAAGTATCATAATATCAAATGGATAATTCTTCAAATTATAGCTCGTTCCATATTGCTCAAATTCCTTCAAGGATTTCTCCCTTTCCATATCCAATAAGTTCATATTTTATTTATATTTCAATTATCTAATTAAATTATTTATTTGTATATCTATCAATTTGAATAAAAATGTATCCAACTTTGCAAGATCCTTTAGATGCCAAAAATATTCCTCCATTTAAAAAATGACAAAATTTATTATTAGGAGAAACATATTGCAAGCAGTTGGTAGATGAAAATGAATAGTCGCTTCACCCTTCCAATTGGAACATGGCATCTTTTAGCCACAATCCTGGATCAACGATGGTTATAATTTTTTGGTATAATCAATTTCAAAAAAATAATTTCATTATTATTACTAATATCATTGATGTACTAATATTCATTATTTTTTGAAATTAAGATTCTAGTGATGATGAGCAACCCACTGATCCAAACTTATGCAGGAATGCAATAGGATACAGATATAACGATAAAAACAGATATGCGATAAAAATAACACTTCATTTCGTTAGTATCAAAGAACTGAAATATGCTTACAAACAAAATGGAAATAAACTAGCTCAGGTGATGGTAGCTTATCTAAGAGAAGAGATGTTGTGGCTACATGCCTCTGAAGTGTGTTATAATGAGGCTTAAAGACCTATTTATTATTGAGAAACATGCAAAATTCTAAACATCCAAAAACCTAATCCTAGGAGATTAATCGCCAAAATTGTGGGACCCGTTGGGGTAAATTGGTACATCAACTTCTTGAGGTCGTAACTTTGGCATACGATCTATGTTTGACATTCTAATAAACCTTGTTTACAACTTTTATATTATGCAAATAATACCAAGGTCTAGGTGGACCTATGGAACAATTATGTTGTTGGAAAAATTATTTTAAGTTAATAATTATTGATGAAAGTAATCGAAATCTTGTAAATAAAAATTAATTGAAAGGAGGAAATTCTTATCCATGAGGATGTGATATATTTTCAAAATTTCCCAAAATTCTCCAGAAAATCCTTTGAGAACAATAAAATAAATAAATAAATAATTACATTAGATGGGAGAAAAATATCTAATAAAAATCCCTAGAAAAGAGGAAAGTTACTAGGAAGAGGTAAGAAAAACTATGTCGAGAAAAAGTGAGTTTTAAAGTAATTTTGGGGAAAAAAAGAAAGAAAAGCCTAGGTTATGGGAAACAACATCCCATAATAACACGACATTGTTATGAAAACTTGTTGAGGTAAAGTGGGCTTAAAAGTTCCATCACTAGTGGGACAAGAGGTTGTCAACACTGGGGAATATTGATCTCTGCTCGGGGGAGAGTTCTGAGGAGAAGCTTGCAGTTGGGAGGAAAATTGATCCTTACAAATTGGTATTTTATGTGCTAAGGTTTTGTATCTAAAATTCTTATGTTTTTAATAATGTCTAGATCAGAATTTTAGTCTAAAGTAATAGGAACAATTCTACCTTGAAACTATGAATTAGTAGTATGTTATTAGTTTATATATGGTTTTTGTTATATACCATATTAGAACAAAGGTTTAAGTCCTGTTAACTAGTAGTATGTAAAGAGTTAATAAAATACTCAGTAGTAGCATTGTGTATTGTACAGTATCCACACTATAATTAAATACAATGTAGATGTAGTATTTCATACACAAACTACATTACTGAAATCATATACAATAATATTATGTGAAATTATAAACCCAAGGGGGTTATGTTCTCATAACCATTACTATGTATATATCCATAGATTAATTACAGTAAATCAATTAAGTCAACAAGTACAATAAATTATAAATGCATTTAGGTATAAAATATTGATACATGCAATAGTTACTAGTAAAGTACCAAGTAAGCCAACATTAAAATAAGAAAATTTTGGAAATTACATATAGCATATGAAATAATGCAAAACTGAGAAAGGAATTACACATCTAAAAATTGGAAGCAATTACATGAATATGATAACTCAGAATCCCAATTATCAAATAGGTAAATTTTCTAAGTACAATAATTCTTAAACATCCTTGAGAATCTCACTATCATATATATATATGACTAATTAAAAAATGAAAAATTTTACATCAATGTAATATATTTTCAAATACCAAGCATGGCCTTGACACATAAAATATAGTAATGTTGGACTAAGTTAGATGCCAGAAGAAGAGCCATGATGGAATAGCAGGCTACCAACCTGAGAAATAAAGTATAAAGGGTAAGCATGGGTGGGAATGGAAGGAGTTGTGTCATGAAAATCAACAAAAATTTATGAGAGCATACCTGCAAATGAATATGAGAGAATTAGAGAACAATCAAATCGAATAATAAAAATTATTGCATTTTCCAAGACATGAGGATGACTTACCTAAGTATATTGTCCCATATTTTATTTCTCCACCTGCGTATACAGATTGAGAATGGTGTAATTAAGATTGTCCTTCAATATATGTACACCGGAAATTAATAAATATGGAACTAGATAATAATTTAAGAAATTGGACTTAACCTGAAGAGGAGTGGATGTCAACTTCTTGACCACTAGTCCGGATCTAATCCAAAGAGTAAACCTAGGTGGTATTAACCCATATTAAAACTCAGATTGTGAATTGAAAAACAATACAGAAGGTAAGAAATTATAATATCAAAAATTTATGTACAACAGTAAGTAAAAAGTGGAGTAGACTAAGAAGTAAAAATGATTGTGTCAAACCTCAATATGAGATTGGGTTTGCGATAAGAGACTTTCTGATACCTTAAGGGAAAAATCCCCCGCAAAGGTTACGCATCTTTTATAAGCAAGGTAAAGGTAAAAGGAAAAACAAAAAATGCCAATGCAACTACTATGAACAATGCAAGTAAGAGAAACCCAAGGTTGCAATATGAATCCATAAATAAATATAACATAGTAACAACTCATAGAAGCCTAATCCTTATGCTTTGAAAACCATGAATAGAAAGAGATCAAAGAAGAGAAAATCTAATTTCTATATAACTCTATGAAGAATTGTAATTAAAATATCTTGAATATAAATGAAATTAGGAATGGTATAAATAATACAGTGAAGAACCATAGTCCTCGTGAAGTATAACCAGATACACTCAACATTTTGAGTAAGAAATAAATACATATATAACTCAGAAAACATTGTGTGTAAACAAAAAAAGTGGTTCATTGCATATACATATCGTAAGTGAAAAATGGAAACCCAAAGAATCGAATCGAAAAACCAAAGGCTAGAGAGGCCTCACGCTATCCTAAGGATACCATTTAAATTTATCAACATAGAGTAAGAAGTAACCTACACTTTGGGTAGTATGCTACCAAAACAGAAAGCAAATATTTCCACGATTGGGTGGAAGGATTTCCATGAATGGTAGGGATAAAGGGATAGGTTAATGTATATGTGGTATATCTTAACCATGTTAAATTATAATTAAGGATTTAAATGTGATAAGTTAACTATAACCATAGCAAAGATATTATTGGGACAAGATGTTAAAGAGAAAGGTGATGGTCAATCACACAGATAAGTACATGAAAAAAAAAAAAAAAATTTGGAAATATGACAGATGTGCACATTACCTCATTAGAAATATATATCCGAGCACTACAAATTTCAACTAAAAACATGATTCAATGGCTCATGTTTGCTCTTTTTCCAAAAAAACCATTGTTTAGGGCCCCAAAATGGCTACGGAAGTTCAGGACCCAAAAAACTACCAAAAATAGTAAAGTTTTCTACAATTAAGGAAACTGAAAAACTAAAAGAAAAAATTGTGGGGGTCCAAGTGGAATAGGTGGGTGGCCACCAATATCCACCTTGATCAGTCCTCCCCCCTTAGGAAGCAATGGTCCCCATTTTTTTGAGTGCTTCCATGAGATGGGGAAACTTTTGTTGAACTTGGTCCCTCGTGAGCCACTTGCCTTTTTGTAGGAGTTGGTTAGCTTTGACACCCTGATACAGTTGGATATTCTATTGGCAAGTGTTCTTGATCTACATATCCATGATCTAATCAGTTTTGGCATGTTCCATGTAGTCTGAGTTTAACTCTATTGGTGTGAGTTCTTCTGAAATTTCTGATGTGTCCAGTAATGGTGGAAAGTGTGGCCAAAGGTGGTCCACATTGAACACTCGGTGTAGGCCAAGGAATGGTTGAATGTTGAGCTCAAAAAAATTGCCTCCCATAGCCTTTTTTTATTGTGTAAGGCCCATTTCGAGGTGGCATGAGCTTCCGATGGGCTCCGGTAAGGTTTTCTTTCTACAAATGTAACCAAAATTTCTCTCCCACCCGAAACTCATGTGGCAACTATTGTTGTTCATGTCATTGCTTGTACTTGGCATTAGATTTCTCCAAGATGTCATGAACTTGCTAGAGGACATGCTCGATGTGTTAAATAAATATGGTTGCTTTATCAACATGAGACAGTACATATTTGGATTATATCTGTGTAGTCGCATGAGGTATGGCAAAATCTGAGACATAATGGTTGAAATCCTAGACCCATTTGAAAGGGACTGCAACCAGTCAATCTATGGAGATATTTTCTGGGTAGACGTTATTTGGGAGTCAAATCGGTCGAATGCTTGACCTGACAGTGCAAGGGTACCCTTGTGGGTGAGGAGAATATTTCTATGTATTCTTCCACGACCTTATCCACCTAATTCTGTTGGGTGAAGGAACCCTTCCTTAGGGCCATGGATGGGGCCATGATATTCCCCTTACTATGAGAGTCAATCAAAAAGAAAAAAAATCGCGATATGGGAGATAATCTTATTGTATTTATTAGCAGAGCAAGGAGATGGCGGTAGGTGGGGCTACCTCTGGTATCATATATAACTTAGTTCCCAAAGAAATAATTACTCTGCGAGACCTAGATTCATACACAACATGTCGCTTCCACAAATATGGTTGGCCTAATAATACATCTCAAACTTCAAGAGGAGAAACATCACACGGTACCTCATTTGTGAATGGCTTGATGTTGTAGGGGAGGTGGCACTACACACTAACATGAATATCTCATCCTTGGTGAAGCCACTTAGTGGTGTAGGGTTGCAAGTGTGTTATGGTTCGTAGGCCCAACTGCTTCACGACCTCTGTTGAAATTAGGTTCTTTTGGCTCCCATTATCGACAATGAACTGAAGCAGGGAACCCTTCACCCATATATGTGGGTGAAAGAGATGCTCCCCCTCCTATGGATCTTCAGGTTCTACCTTTTGGAGCTTGGTGGTGGCTACCATTGTAGTGGTTTTTGTGTCAATGATCTTCTTACCCTTGTTGGTTCCCTTGTTGGGTTCTAACTCAGAATCATAGGATGCATCCTTCTCTGAGTCTTTCAACTCAGCCATTAGCACCTTCTTTGAATGACATTCATACATGTTATGAGTGGTAGTTTTATGAAACTCGCACCACTTTTCGATGTCCTTATTTTCTTTCCTATCACCCTTGGCTTGCAGTCTCGAGGGGTCCTGGTCGAGCTTTGTCCTTTGCTCTTCTTTGGGTTCACATATCCAAACTCTCGCTTCTTCTATTTAATTTCGGCTTGATCTTGGAATCATATTAGTATGTCACACCAAGCGAGTAGATTTTGAGGAACTCTATTTCCTCTTAAATGTATATGTGCAAAAAACTACAGTACTTAAGCACCAAATGTTTATCTAAAAATTTAATACACAACTTTGTGCACAGGGTATGAAATAGATACATCATCTCATGCACATATCGATCCCTTTCTTGCTGCAGCATAGTCCATTATATGTACCCACCTTAATCACCCACCTACCATCTTTTGGTGCACCCCACTACAATGTAAAATGGAGAGAAGGTTGCATTAATAGAAAGAATCAAAGAGGAAGCATACAAATAATGGTCAAATCAACCACCTATTCAATTCCCAGTACATCCAATTCACCAATTATGAATGACTACAACAATATTAATTCTTCATCACAAGTTGGAAATGGAGGCAATGAAATAGAGATTGGTATGGATTATTACTTACGAGATAAAGCTTCCATGGAGGCAATGTTGTTAGATACATTCGAGAATTATGAGCTAGGAGATGATGCTCATATCACTAATACCTCATTCAAAAGCCTGAAATCTACTTCAAAAACCCTTCTATTTGGACCTGGCATCCAATAAAAGTCTACTTAGCTCGGGATAATGCTGCTACTATACAACTTGAAAGAAAATTACATATCATATCATGCATGTGTGAATTATTATATTATATATAGAAGATAATATGCAGACGAAGAGATATGTTTTAAATGTGATCATGACACGTACCATAAATACAAAAAATAGTTAAATCACATGGTCCTCCTCATAACATATTGAGGCGCATACCTATAATCACAAATATGTTGGATGCATCTTTGTGTTAGCGAGCAATGCTTCCTACCTTATAACATATTGAGGTACATAAGAAACAAATGTTTCTCTCAAATGTTAATACCCAACTTTGTGCGTAGGGTATATTGAGACACATGCGTATAATCCCAATATTCCCTCCAAAACACCAACTATTATGCTTCGCATATAGTAGTTATTGATAACAATATCCCCCCATGGTTTTCTCTGAAGAATTAACATCATATGTTGACTCTCATTGTCCCTCGTAGAATACAAGTGAAGAATATGGATGCCTACTTACATCCATTGGTATATGATTTGAAGAAATTATGGGAAGGGATACATGTATATGATGTATCAAGACCCATTGTAACAAGAAGAGTTTTATTTTGTACGAAATATGTGCTTACACCATACATGATTATCGAGGATTAGGAGTTTTCTTTGGCAAATTACATGTTTATTGATTTTTTTATATACATAATAATATTTTTTCACATATTAACTTAGTTCTTTGCAATTTTTCTAATCTTTATTATCGCTAACATGTCGTGTATAAAATAATTCCGTAGATCTTGTAAAAAGGGGGTATAATGGATGTAAATGTTGTCGACATTCTCTGAAGGCTAGGTGTTCTAAACACTACGAAATCCAATGTATGACTCCACTAGGGTATTACTCCGATAAGAACACCCTTATAGAAGAGCAAAATCCACTTTCGATGGTAAACGAGAGAGAACCAAAAGGTGTTCAATAATGACACTAGATGAATGGCTTAGAGCATATGAGAGAGAGAAGGAGAAGGAGTTTTTAGAAATTTTTGATTCAAATGGAGAGCTTGTGTTCGATAATCCATAATTCTTTGACACCTATGTTGAGAAATTTCCCATTGGGATGAAAAAGAATTTTTTTTTTTTTGAGCTTCCATATTGGGAGCATCTTTATATTTCCCACTTAGTATATCCCATGCATATATTTAAAAATGTTTCATCTTCTTTATGGAGGCACATATATTGAAATAAAATGACACATTGGTAGTTAGGAGATATCTTATTTCTTAAAAAGCTAAAAATAAACATTGGCCAAGATAAGAAACTAGAGGAAAGGTTTATCCCTAGTCGTAGTCTTTGAAAGAAGGTGATGTACCATGGATAAAGGAATTTATAATGTGTGTGAGGTTTCCTTATTTATATGGTTCTTAACTACGATGTTGCTTCACTCTAGAAGACCATTTGTGAGGGTTGAAATCACATGACCATTCCTTCTAAGAGTATGTATGTAAAAAACATGATTTTATTATTTTTTTTTATGCAATGGGGTAACATATAATTAATTTTTCTATGTGTTTACTTTGCACTATTATTATCCTCTACTCATGCATGGGTGTGTGAACCATGACTTTGCCTAAGACCTATGATGTGACATATGTAAATTATTTTCATTTGTACATTGGATCATATAAAAGTAGATTCATATGGCTATCATTCCACAGTGGTGTCAAGAGATAGTTGAGATGGTTTGTAAGTTTGAGAAGGAAGTGTCCACAAGTTTCATAGTTTTATCAATATCTCTAAGAACTGTGACAATCAGAATTGTATCTAACTCTCTGAGAATCCAGTATTTCATGATTGATCCAAGAATATTGACATGAGGTATCACCATCTATGATATTATGTGCAAATCCATATCATGTCATTGGAATACATCCCTACAGAGGAATAAGATGTAGATATTTTCACAAAGGCCTTGTCAAGAGGAAAATTTGAGTTCCCTAGAGGTAGGATTGGGGTATATGATAATCCTAAGAAAAATTCCTAATTTAATTAAATTGGGAAAATTATAAATTCACATAAAAATACAAATTGGATAAGTTAACTTAGATGATATGGTTGTTATAACTCAATTATCTTAGTTAATTTGGGTTAGGGGCATGAACTTGAGTTCGAAAGTATAAATAATGAACTTCAGACTTTCAAAATGACCAAATATAATGCGATGTCTTCTTTGTAAGGATTGCTTGTATGAGACATGAATTATAAGCATATGATGATATAATCCCTCTTAAGGATCTTGTAAATGTTTCCCTACTAAGACTACCAAAGTATTGGAATGCCTTTGCACCTAGAATAAGTAATTAGAAAAATTATCCCACCTTTGAGGAAATGTGGTCTCCCTATACTCAAGAAAAAGGTGGATTTTCCATGATAGGAGGTAAGAAAGAAAATGAAGAGAATACCACCTCAAATTCCTATGCTACCCATTTCATTAAGGAGTAAATAAGAAATTTAAAGCACCAAAGAAAAATCATGGTAAGATTTACCTTTCTAAAATAGAAAGCTATAATTATCACAAAATGGGACATTATAAGAACCAATGTCCTAAGATCCAAAGAATAATAAATGAGAAAGAGATGAGGCCACAATTTCCATTAATGAAGATCCACCAAACAAAACCAAAACTAAAGATTCATATGTAAAATACTTATTCTATTAAGTATTAAGGTCACATACTTATTCTATTAAGTATTAAGGGATAATATCCCTTGTATATACTTTGTTTATAATTTAAGTCATTGATTTTAGGCCTTGCAAAAATTTCTTTTGTAGTTTACTATAGGATTATTCTCTCTTGCTTTTGATTCTTAAGGTGTAAATATCTAATGTGTTTTTATAGAAATTTCTTGAGTTGTTTTGATAATTTGGAAGGGTCCCTCACAATATTTGGATCAATGCAAGTTCAAGAGGAGCCTCATTTTTTTATCTTAGTGTTTTTTATTTTGATAGTTGCTTGATAATTATAAATCAAATACATCACAAGTAATTATCAAGATAAGAAAATATTTTTGCCTCTATGATTTTCTAACACCTTGCACCTTATATGTGCAGAAAGCCTTGGGTCAGCCTAAGCGAGACATCAATTCTCCTTTATCTTATCAGCTCCACTCATGTTTGACTCCAACTACACTTATTTGCATGGCTATGAGTTTCTTTGACCCCATAAATATTTAAAGATCTCTCTACAACCACTACATTCTGATCCCCATAAATGGAGATGCCCATTATGGTTACTGATCCCTATCACCATCAAGATGAATCTTTCTTAATCCCAATCCCACACCCTTGAGGGCTTATTTTATTGTTTCCCACAAGGTGTAGCTCACTCAATCCCTTGGGCTCATCTGACCTCTCTTACTCTCTTTCTCATCAGAAAATTTAGTGATACTTTATTCAACAACACAAAAAGTTGTGATATACTTTGGGTGTATGTTTCCATGCTTCCCCTCCCACATCAGGGGGAGATTTTTATCACAAAATTTCATACACTTCTTGTACATAAAAACAATAACATGTCAAAAACATGTCCAAACATTTACAAAATCAATCCTTGGTGATATAATATGTAGAGATATAAAATAGATAGGAAGAAATTGCAATTTCATTCATCGTGTAACTTTTAGACAAATACCCTGGGACCACACATATGTTCTTTAGTAAACTCACCAACCATGTAGATACGGATGAAAGAACCTCATAATTAATGTTTCTGTGTTTTATACCATGCATTCAATAAATTTGAGGGTGCCCAATCTTACATACTGATATTCCCACTTTATGGTTAATGAAACATCGACCCCAACTCTCACTTTTCCATTTAGAAAAATTTGCAATGGTTATGGAATATTTTCAAGAATATCTTATCCACTGAGGGCTATAAAATAAAATCCAAGCCAAGGAATTCATAGAGTCATTTAAAGCAAGGCTATGCTCACACTTTTTAGCATAAGGAAGGAGGATTGAGAAAGAGAGAGACAAGGTACATCCCTCAAGAGAGATTGATGTAAATTTATAGCCTACGAGGTGAAGTTACAGTCAATTTTACAAGCACTATAATTTTTTTGGGTCTATAATTGTGTGGTTTTATCATATTATGAATCTGCATGGATCTAATCTGGCTTTTATACTAACAATTCACTTGTTGTATGTTACCATGTAACAAAAGGTTATTTCATCTTCTTCTATATGATGGAGGGAAATAATCATTGACATGCCTATTTATTTATCTTGATATTCTAAAGACTCATAAAGGGATTAAAATCATGTCAAAGCAATGTTGATTGTTTATAAATGGTAGAATCTCAATTGTTACAATTGAGATCTCCAACCCTAATTTTTTCATTTTATATCTATTTTTGAATCTTGTTTTCAAATGATGTAAACTTATTATCAAGCATTGCTATTAACTCTCTTTGTAGTTAGGCTTCCCTCTATATATTCTCAAATATTAGAGTTACTTTGCTAGATTTCCCTTAGAAAGGTTTTGGTAAATGTAATGAATTGTTTATTGGAATAAAGGAATAAAGAATAAATAAATTATAAGTAAGTGTGGGAGAAGAAACATGGGCACGTGAATAAATCAAAATCATAGATTAAGATTGTAGAGAAATGCATCCTGAAAATGCATTGGGAAACCACATGTCTAATAAAAAAGCTTTAAATAATAATTTTATTAGTTGTTCTAACATTGAAGTATTATTAAATGTGTACTTTTAATTGTATGAAATATGAACAAGGAAATAATTCCAATATATTCTATTTAAGTGATTTTGTTATCCAAAATTTTATTCCAAAAAAACAATATAAAATAACAAATAGAAATATAAAAAATTTCCTAATTATCTACAAGTTGGGAGGTCTTGTTTGAGGTTATTTATAAATAAATTGGTTAATTTTAAATGGGAATTTTTTTATATTTTTAATAATTAAATTTTATATGATAATAATTAAATATAAATATAATTTTCATATTAGTATAAAAAATTATTTTCTATTTCAAAATCATCTTTTGAAATTGAAATTAATTTGATTATAGCAGTAAAACAAATCAATTATTAATGCTCTTTAGTTCAAGGGGGAGAACCAATAAGGTGTTCTTTTAACTCAAGAATATCCAAAAAAAATACATAACAACTTGTTAGGACAAAATTAAACAAATCAATGCCCTTAGGGGAATGGTCCAGTGGCCAGAGGACGCATTGTTAAGGAGTTCATGTTGTTAAGTAGGTCACGAGTTCGAGCCTCTTCTGAACCAAGGACTTTTCTTACAGGCTAGACTATTCCCTAAGAGGTTATAGTGGTAGATGGGGTATTTGACCCCATGCCTCATGTGTGAAATTTTTCTGTCATTGTTGATTCCTCTAACTCAAAAAAAAAAAAAAACCAAATCAATAACAAATGTTTATGTAATCACTTTCATGTATAAAATAATTTTCCATGAAATAACTTCTTGACAATCAAATTTCCAATCTTTTCAAAGACTTAAAAAATAACCAAAATGGAAAATATTTTCAACTATGTATAGAAGAACCACGTGAATTCTGAGATAATATATTCATGACTTACAAGTTGTATGATTACAAGTTTGGCATCCTTTTGTAAACATTTTTTCAAACAAAATGCACCATTATTTATCACATAGTTCCTAACTAATCCTATAAATTTATATAAAAAAACCACCATCATTCATATGATTACTGTTCATTAGATAGTTTCTAACCAATCTTATAAATTTATATAAGACAACCACCATCATTCATATAATTGTATGTTAGTAACTAACAATGGCCAATTTGTCAACATGCTAGAGCCAGAATAAAATGAATATAGTTACAAGAAACATTCACCATTGTTATATTTCCTAAATGGTTAGAAGTAACAATAAGTATAATTTCTTCTTAAATTCAATTTTAACAAAAAAATTACAATAAATATAACAAAATTATCTAAACTCCACTACTTATATCCACTACAAAATTGTATTTTATTTTAATAAGAGTGTCATAATAATTACCTTCTTGATTGCTCCATATGGAAGCTGCAAAGTGATTAAGAGGAGATGCATTATTTGGTTATGCACAATAAAACAATTGGTTGAGTTTGGAAAACAAAATAAGAGGAATATAAAATTGCAAATTTGATCCTTATAAATCTTTTGTTTACCTCCCAAAAGTCTCTGAAAAGACATGAGGATAGTGCGAACATCATATGCAGAGGACCATTACAAATCAATGTATAGAAGGTAACAACTTACTTAGCCTTGCAAGTTGCAGGTAGTTGTCTAAAGACTAGAAGGTAAGAGAAAAGAAAAAATACAAGCAAAACACACCTTAAGAATGTCCAAGAATATGTTTCCAAACTTGTCAACATTACACTAGTACAAAATGACTAATTAGTTACTAAAAAAACGAATAAAATTTGCATATAAACGACTATTTTTTGGTCGGTGACCAATAGTAGCTAATTTAAAGTATCTTATAACGTGACCAAATTTTAGTCGTTTTTAGCTTAGTCATTAATTGGTTGTCTCAATTTTGTTGTCTAGTAGTATATTTGGTCATTGATTTAGTCATTGATTTGATCATTAATTTAATCATTGATTTAGTCATTGATTTTCATTAATTTAGTCATTTATTTGGTCATTGATTTAATCATTGATTTTGTCATTAATTGTCACAATTAATGACCAAATATACAAAAAATATACTACTAAATGATCACCCGAGAAAACCAATTAATGACCAAAGAATTATGACTAAAATGTTGGTTGTGTTATAAGATACTATAAATTAGCTACTAATAGTCACATATATGCAAATTTTAGTCATTGTTTGAAACAAATTAATGACCAAGGAAATATGACTAAATTTTAGCCATGTTATAAGATACTGTAAATTAGCTACTAATAGTTGTATATATGCTAAATCTAGTCACTATTTGCAATCACAAATTTATAATTTGCAGTATTCATTTATCATTTTTTGGTAGTTTCATATTCATTTTATAAATGACTACTTTAGTAGTTTATATTCATTTCATTTACTTTCATTAACAATCGTAATAAGCTACTAATTTAGTCATATATTCATTTTATGTGTTCATCATTAATAAACATAAACTACTAATTTAGTAATTTTAGATGATTTTATGTGTTCATTATTAATCAACATAAATTAATTAGTATGATTTTGCAACTAAATTAAAAAATAATGTCATACAATGTACATTCTCATCTAATATGAAAACGCAAAGTTACATATGTTAATTAAAATATTAAGTAATATCAAGTGCAACTACAAATAACACATAAATTATATTATATAAAATGTCAAGTATTACAATATGAGTTTCCAACTTAATACTGGTTGGAGTACAATTTACACATGAAATATTGTTTCATCACTTCAAAAAATTATCATTTCGTTGCCAAGACATTGCAGGTGAATTCAGCAACTCTGAAAGCTTGGCCATCAGTCTCTATGTGTGTCTTATGCGGGATATTGGCTCTACGGGTACCACTAGACTAGTTTTCTTCTCTCTCTCTTTAATTTTTATTTTGTTGCTCTAGTGTTATTGTTTTCCTCTTTCTTCAATTCCTACTTCTTACCATCAATACTGAGTTCCTTTTTTGGAAAAAAAAAAAAAGGATACAATGCAGAGCATAAGACATGAAAGTCGATGAACACTAGAATATAAACTAAAGTAGACTATAAAAGGATTTATACGATATATACCTCAACATAAGAAATATTGTTAATGTCACTTTTCCCCATAAAAGCAAGAAACTCAAACAAGTATTCTTCAGTTTGGAAATAATGGCCACTATCTAGCCAAATGACTTGTATAAACAAAGCAAATAAAATGTTAGCATAGAATAAATTGTGTACCTATTGTGTTCTCAGTGTACAAAATTTGTTGATGAAATGTTATCTTCAACTAAAGTAATAAATGCAAATAGAAGCACACATTTTTATCCTATTATTCTGAATTCTCATGCTTATGGTACATTGCAAGTTTGATTTTATCCAACATAATCAAACATAACAGAGCTAGCAATTTCTACTAAGGATGTGTCATGCTCTACTTTTGTAGTTGTATTGTTTCCTCTAGTTATCTTTAAGAAACAGTGACACTTCAACAATAAAACTGGTTAGTAGAAATCTAATGGGTGGAGCAAAGTATTGCTGACACAAGATTACAACAAGAAACTAAAAAATAATAAGACAAGACTTTGTAAATTCGATACTAACCAGAAATATAGCTTCAATATAAAAATATTCAATCGTTAACGTACTATTCCAGGGGAAAATCAATCCAATTCCTAGGATCCAACAAATTATATCCAGATAAAAACTAAACATGGTGTCTCCACATTCAAAGGTAAAGTAACTAGGGACTAGCTATATCAAATACTTTTTAGAGTGTACGGGTAGCTACTAACACCATTAACAAGAATTTTAAAATATATCTGCCACGTATGACCTCAAATGTGGCAAAAAAATTAATATATGCACAACCTGTATATATTTCAAAGTTCATTGCAATGATATACGAGTATCAAAAGAAACTACACATAATTACACATTCACTGTCCACTTTTATTCCAAAACAACATTCAAATAACTGTTATAACTTACCATGAAAAATATGTTGAAATTCCCATTTATTGTCATGAATATCCCTGGTTGTCAGTTCCTGGAAAGGTGTTTGCTGATTGAAATCCTACCCAAAACAAACAAAACTTAATAGGAGACAAATATGACATACCCTTACCTTTTTCTCCTTCAAAGAATTGTCTTCTCTTAAAAAATGTCTAAAATTCTAAGCACTTATCTATTAAATCACAAATAGAACAGCTATGGAAAAATAAGAACCGCACAAGTGGAGGAAAAAAAATTTCCGTAGGGCGTTGTAGCACATAAAACCTATCATCATTGCTAGTGTTACTTGCAATCAATATTTTACAAAAGTAATTATTCGATTGTTTGCTTGGTGTGCCAAGGTCATAACCAAAATAACAATATTTTTTCTTTTGTTGCACAGTATCATCAATTTTTATTTCCTTGCACAAATGGAACTATTACCAAAGAAATTCTCACCAAAATTGGCAATTACAACAAAGCACATATAATGAAATTGAAAATGTATTACAACATTAAGAGGTTGCAATTTCAATTAAGCATATACTTCATCTATTTTCACATATTCCTGGAATTCAATAAGGTGTTTATTAAATTTTAAATCTTGTATATATAGTGATATGAATAAAAGTGTTCACAACTAAAGCAAGGATGAAATACAGAGAACCCACATGCATTGTAACATTGTGAAGTTGGTCGATTAATTTAGTTGGAAAATTCGGATAATTGGATATATGAGCATTGACCTCCTTGTTTGTTGAACCAGCTACCTAAAATCACATTGATTATGATCAGTATCATTACGTAACATTAAAATTTCAAAATACTGGGATCACATTTTATGATGAAAGAAGATAAACATTCATCATTTTCAGTGATTTGTATCCAAAAGAATATTGCAAATTAAAAATTAGTGAGAAACAACCTCACCTGCTCATTGTAACCCTATGGAAAATAAAAAACCTTGCTCCCAACAAAAGGTAAGGACACAAGCATGCCAAAGCTTTGAATTAAGGCATCTCCTTTCCCCTTCTTGATGTGACATGAACAAACAAATTTTCAATTGGGTATTCCTTTAGAAACCTCTGGACATTCCAATTGTAATTGTGTAAAGTAATATGATATTATGAATGTAAACTTTGCAGTATAAAGCACATTAATTTGAAAAATATTCCAGATGACAGTATTTTCCATAGACATTCATTCTCTCTCTTTCTTCGATTGTTAAATTCTTTGTCCAGTCAAGTTGGAATTCTGGAATCATGGTTTGATAGGCTGCATACTCTTGCATCTTCCTCATCTGAGGAATTCTCAACTCTTCAAACCTGGAAATATTCCAAAGCAAGTATATGAGATTCATAATCCTTTAATCAGCATGTTTCATTAGTGAGAAAACAATCAAAAAATGCAGATAGCAGTTTATTTTTATTTTGTTAGTAACTCTATAATATCCCAAAAAGGGAGAATGTAGTAATACTTCACACAATACAAGAATTTACAGAAAGATAAACAATAAATCTAAGTACAAATCAGAATATACAGAAAGAGCTAAGCCATTTTATTATGTTGGATATTATTCAGTTACAACAGTACAAGATATAGATAGATCTAGCCAAGCAAATGAGTTGGGATCACCCTGAAAACATGTATGAAGCAAGTACAGCGTAACTGTTGAGGCTCTACAGAAAATACTATGTTGTATCTTCAACAGAATATAAACATATGGTTATGGGTTGAAAAGAGAAATGTAGATCTACTCAAAACTGGAGCTCTGATGATGCCAAGATTCAAGATCTGGCCAATGTGATGGATTCCCAAGATAACCCAGAAAGGATTTTCCAGATCTGAAACTTTGGAAAAATCACCTCCGTGTCATTTGATCCTTGATTTGATGGGAAATATAGATCTAAAGCTAGATCTAAAGAATATATGGCTGAAATGTGTGCTCAGATCAGATCTATGCTTGAAGGTTTGATCCCTTCCTCAGATCTATGATCTAGAAGCTCTAGATCTAGCTTCCCAATCCTCCAATGATGATTGCAACTTTTGCAACACAACTGCCTCTGAAAACTGCATTGTGAGGGAAAGAGAGGCCTTCTACCTGCTGAAATATACTGCAATAAACTCTAGGCTGATGGTAATATTGATGGAAATGTGAAGGAATGATCCTCCACTGGATTGCTAACTGAAATACTAGCAACCTCCTTCCTCCTTTTTGATCTGCAATATGGACAGCGTTATTCCTGAAGGGAATATTGCTGTTAGGAGGTAAATAAATTTTGGCCTGATTCCATATCTGCAATGTCGCTCTGGGAGTGCTAATCTATAAGCCCAAGTGATGGGAATAATCCCTCACCTTGTTCTCCATCTAAAGTACTGAAGACAACTTCCACCTTCAAAACTGATCTTCAGAAATCTGCAGATTTATGAATATGAATGTTCTGCAAAATGTAGAAAAAGGAAATGGCACTTAAAGCCTGATGTATAATGAATTACAATCCTCTTCTTTAGATATCACTCAAAGAAACAGGTGGGATTCCCGCCCGGGAACACCCTGTGCTAAACAGCACCTGCAATCTTTGCTAAACAGCCCAAGAATGCATTGGAATGTCACTTGACAATTCCAGATCTAAAATATCATACATCAAATAATCCAAGATGTATTTTACCCTTGCCTTCATCTCCTTTATAATGTTTGAGCCATCCCAAGCCTTGGCCCTAATCTCAACTGTGCAGTCTCATGTGGACAAGATCCTCCAATTGGGACTGCGTTGTTTGACCAAATCAACCAAACAGTCTAGGTGCAATGTACACCTCCTCCACCATGTGTGCTTCATTTGCACATGATCCTGCATCACTTGATCATTAATGCTCAATGATCCTTTGTTTGACATCATCAAGATATTAGTTGACTGAATCAACCCTCCATGATCTTTCTCATTAAATGAGACATGATCTCCAATCTCATTCACATTAGTAATTGCTCAACTACCTATTTTTGTAGATCTAGGCTAAATTAATCCACGTTCACACACACAAAGTGGATATTTATTCTTATTAAGGATTGTGGGTCCCTCCACCCTTTTATTTAATTATTTCATTAAGAAAATCAAGGACTCTAATATTCCAAATGTGATGTGAAAATTTGGGAATATTACAAACTCTTATATCTAGCCCATGGCATCAGATGGACAACAACATTTTTAACCTTCCAACGGCTTCTTCAATGCTATCTGTGGCTAAATATGATGCATTTGGGATTCCTTCTTTTAAAAGTAATTGGAATTATTTATTTTCCAATGAAAAATGTGTGACTTCTATCCTAATTTTAATTGAAATTACATTTTTTATGTGCATTCTGCACTTGCATGTAAAAGGGACTTTGTTTCTTCCCTTTTCTTCAAAAAATAAAACTAGCCCAAAATTGCATGTCTTTTAAGTCCTTACATCTTCCCAT
This sequence comes from Pinus albicaulis, assembly GCA_034641835.2. Taxonomy (NCBI): domain Eukaryota; kingdom Viridiplantae; phylum Streptophyta; class Pinopsida; order Pinales; family Pinaceae; genus Pinus; species Pinus albicaulis. The sequence goes on along the minus strand of CM076571.1, from coordinate 929,941,219 downwards.
AAAGGTCACCTAGTTACAATATTCTATATAAGCAAAAAAAACTCAAGAAAAAGCACTTTAGCAAGCCCTACATCTGATTCACAATGAAATAAAAAATACGTGAATAGTGAACTTAACCAAAATGAAAAATAAAAGAAATTGAAGGTGACTATAAAGGTGGCAGATATGCCTCCTCTAACCTCTTCCAAAATCATACAACCTTCTGCGAGCAATACATGTTCCATTGACAAGGCATTTGCCTCCACGCTCATCTTGCATTACTACTGTGTTGATTCTGAATCAGAATGCATCCTATGCAAATATAATGTGTTCAAACAAGTATGGAATAGGCAGTACTAGAGTGGAGGACGTTAATTTTTTCCATAGGATGAAAATATTGTTATGCTTTCTAATTCCATCGAAAAGAGTCCTTCCTAGGTATCTCAAATAAGGGTGTTGTAATACGAGCATACAATTTTATAAAATTTTGGTAATATCCCATTAACTCTTGGAATCCTTGCAATTAGAGATGTTTTTGGGTTTGGGTCTACCTTTACACGGCCTTTTGATATTATATGGTTGATGTACTAAGTCACTTTCTTTTTTCCAAAAATGCATTTGGTACATTTTGCATAAAAATGTTTTTATTTTAACATAGAAAATATTTAAATTTTTGAAGATGTTCTATGCTTGATACACTTTTACTTCAAACCCAATACCAAATAGCAATCACATAAACATGAAATTAAAATGCTGATAGAACATACCAATACATCGATAAAAGACAAGCCAAAAATATACTTAAATTTTGTTCAGAAAAATACATGTGTTGTGGTGTATTATGACGGTCAACAGGATGCTTCAACCAACAAAGTCTCCTCATGTTCAGCCAACGATAAGTGCCACACAATCCTCAAGAAAGCTCCACAAAATTCAACCCAAAGTCAACGTTGTCCAGTCAACGCAGTAAAAAAAAACAGAAGCAGCAAAAAGTCAATGCAGTAGGTCAAAGGTAAACTTCTAACCTCAGTATATGTGCCAATAAATGTGGCCTTCAGAAATCAAAATTTTGGTGAAGGTTTAAGGTAAAATGGACCAAGAGTTGACCAAAGTCAACACTGGTAAAACCTGCGTTGAAACCCTAGATAGATCCGAACAGAAACCCTAGTTGTTATTCCACAAGTGTGAGAAGAAAAGCCTCCAAAAGATTATCGAACCAATCAGACACAAGAGAGAAGTCCTTGATGAGTGGATGATGAAACGAACTCCAAGATTATCTAATTTATATCCATCTGTGAGGGTGTGTGACACAACTGTTGGGGCTCCAAGCCTACATTACAATTCTAGCTAACCTTGCACATAAATGGATTAAATTCAAAATAAATGTTATGCTCATCCGATCAAGATGATATTTAGATCAATCTTGCACCTCTCTGAAAGAGGAGTCCAATAAAAATATTGGCAGCATCATCTGAGTAGTACAACATGGAGTTTGGACCTAGTTTCCCAAAATTAACACTCCCTCTCAACTAGGGAGAACTCCATCCACCAGTGCCATCCAAACATCGTGTGTCATCCTATCGTAACTTTCTTTGCTGACTTCTTTATTTCAAATGGTGAGTCACAAAGACATCACTCCCAGCTGACCCGAAGTCAGCTCAGAGGTCTGAAACCTCTCTAGGACTCAAAAGAGTCTCATACTAACCTGAAGTTAGTTTAACTGACCCGAAGTTAGTTGGAGATCCAAAACCTCACTTGGACTCAAAAAGATTCATATACTAACCCGAATTTAGTTTAACTAGCCTGAAGTCAGTTGGAGGTCTGAAACTTCACTAGACTTGATCCCAGATCAAGTGGTTGGACACATGCCATCCTAGACATAGAGAGTACGGAAATCTTTGATGCGTCCATGGGTCTTGCTATCGGTCTCTATCCACATTTCCCACCTCATTGGCCAAGATAAGAGGTACTTCCCATGAGTCTGGTACTCCATGGGTAGGATGCATACGGGGCACATATCAAAGAGAGGTAAACCAACTCAATATTATCACGGTGGGGTGGAAGCACACCAACAAGGTTCGGCAATATTATCCATGTGGTTGCTTATAGCTCCAAGAATTTAACCCCTAAGCCCCTTGGAGCTCCCAAAGCTCATCGTCCAATAGGACCCTCAGATAGGGTCATTCCATGATTCCAATATTCTCACAAAAGGTTAGGAACTTGACCTTCCCCGAGGGCTTTGTGATAATATTTGCGACCTGCTCATCAGTTCCTATATGATTGAGCCTTACGACGCCTCGCTATAACATATCCTGAATAAAATTGTACCTGATATCACTATTCTTGGATCGATCATGGAACACTAGATTATCTGACAAATGAATCCCACTTTGGTTATCACAAAGGATAATGGTGGTATCTAGCACATGCTCGAAAAACTCATTGAAGAGATTTCGTAACCAAATAGCTTCACAATAGGCCATACTCACTGCATTATATTCAGCCTCAGCAGTGCTCAAATCCACTGATTTATGCTTCCTCTCATCCAAGATATTGAAGAAGACCCAAGTGTGAACTAGCATCCAGATGTGCTCTTGCGATCCACCACAATGCCAGCCCAATCGGCATCAATATATCCATGGAGTCTCAAACTCCTGATAGTATATCTCAGCCCATGGTCTATCGTGCCCCGAAGATATCTCAAGAAGTTCTTGGCACCAACCCAGTGAATGTGATGATGATCAACCATGTGTTGACTCAAAATGTTCGCTACAAAACATGAGTCTAGAAGGGTGTTCACTAAGAACATCAGGGTCCCTACAAGTTGTTAATACTCGGTATGATTTGCTAGCATAGGCCCAGCAATGTTTTCACTCAAATTCTTAAAGTTGATCTCCATCGGTGTCGACACAGACTTAAAATCCACCATACCAAATCTCTCCAGCATCTTCACAATATATTTTCCTTGAGAGATGAAAATCTCACCAGGTCTCTGCCAGACCTCTAAGCCTAGGAAGTGATGCATTAGTCCTAGTTCTTTCATCTCAAACTCGGAAGCGAGCTCCCTCTTACACCGATGAATGAGAAGTTAAGCACCTGTCAAGAAGAGATTGTCCACACAGAGAACCAGAATGAAAGGATTTTTTCTATCAACATTGAATTAAAGGTTTGGATCAGCATTAACAACAACCTGACTTCCATGGGAGGAAATAGTATTAACAAATTTCTAAATGTGTGTGACTTCAGTGGAGTTATAGCATTGTTTCCTCATTTTTCTTTAACAAATTCTGAAAGAAACGATCTGAAAATTCCTCCTGTTTCATATGGGACACCTATAAATAATCGAATTGGTATCATGTCTCCATGGCTACTCCATCAATGCAGCCTGAATTGAAATGCGTGGTCATAATTTTCTTAGCGCCCACTCCCCACCCCCGAACAACCCAAATAAAGGAAAAACTTTGTGTGCATCTTTCATAGTTATAGGAGGAGTTTTAGTTCAATAGTAGTAGCAGATACCCAATCCAAATCCCAGAGGGCGGGAAGCCAAAATGAGGGAAAAAGTTATAAGAAAAAAAAAACTCAAGAAAAATAATTTTAGCAAGCCCTACATCTGATTCACAATGGAATAAAAAATTCATGCATAGTGACCTTAACCAGAATGAAAATAAAGGAAATTGAAGGCTAAGGTGACTGTAAAGGTGGCACCTATGCCTCCTCTAACCTCTTCCAAAATCATACAACCTTATGCCAGTTGTATATGTTCCATTGACAAGGCATTTGCCTCCACGTTCGTCTTGCATTATTACTGTGTTGATTCTGAATCATAATGCATCCTATGCAATTATGATTTGTTTAAAGAAGTATGGAATAGGCAGTACTAGAGTGGAGGACATTACCTTTTTCCATAGGATGGAAATATTGTTATGCTTTCTAATTCCATCGAAGAGAGTCCATCCTAGGTATCTCAGATAAGGGCATTGTAATATGAGCATGCATTTTTATAAGATTTTGGTAATATCCCATTAACTCTTGTTTTTGGGTTTAGGGCTACCTTTACACGGCCTTTTGATATTATATGGTCGATGTAATAAGTCATTTTCTTTTCGCCAAAAATTCATTTAGTACTTTTTGCATAAAAATGTTTTTATTTTAACATAGAAAATACCTAATTTATGTGCTTGAGGTGGTCCTTCAAGGTTTTACTACAGTGTACATGTGTATATCTGTTAAAATTGGAAACTAGGGCCAAATTCCACTTAGATCTATTCAGTTGATGAAGATAATAATCTCATTGAATTACTCTTTTCAAGAGGACTAAAATCAATCTAAATATCATCAAATTTGGTCAAGGAAATATTTTTTTATTCAAAATAAAATTCTATAAGTTATATTCTTGTTTAGGCAGGAAAAAGTGAAAATTTGAAGTTTGAATTTGCCTCCAAAACCGTCATGTCAAATTGAATATAAGCACATTTCCTCACCCTCATTTGATACATCGCTTCACATGATTTCTCCTCTCTGAAATAGCTGCAGCCAAGAGATGATCTCAGCGAAGGAGAAAGGATAATATTGGCGTGTTTATTGGTTTGCTTGATGGTCCGAGTTTCAAAGGTTGAATGTGGAATAGTTGAAGGTAATTCTAGGCCTATTTGTAGAACATTATAGGCTTATTTACCTTCTATTGCAGGGATGGATTATCTTTGATGTTGACTACAGGCATGAGGAAGAGCTGAAGTCTGTGGGAGTTATCTTTATGGTGAGAAATACCTCCCCTAGGTGGGTTTCACCTACAGGAGCCTTTCTCTAGCAGGTCGTAGGCCTTACTCTATTGTATATTGGGCTGTGAAGGCATGTATCTTCCTAGGTGGGCCACAACCTTAATTTGGTGAAGGTTGCTAGACGTGGAGGCATGTTTAATGAGAATACTTGTGACAGAGGGACAATAGATTGTCTTGGAGAAATACCACATCAATTGAAGGATGTTTTGGAAGTGTTTGAGGACTGTAGCAGTGAAGTCTCATACCCTAACCAGGATCAGCCATCAACAGCAGTAATCTCCAGCATTTAGGTGGATGATTGTTTAGGTTGGTCAGCTTATAGAAGCTCCTTGATGAACTGCATGTAACCCTACCAAGCTCAAGCTCCTTCAGCTATATGACACCAATTTATGAAGGAACAGTTCAGTTGATTCAGAGTTGTATTGTGATTGAGTCATATATTTATCTAAGGACTGTGATTCTAGATCTTCTAATTAGCAAGTCAATTTTGACTTTGGATTATTTCTCTCTCTCTATGTGCTGAAAAATTCTATGATAATAATAAGAAGGATTGATAAAGGGTTTAACCCATATTGGGGTTTTTCCCTAGTTTGATCCATATCATCGTATTCTCTTGTCCTGGCTTGTCTTCTGGATCTATTGTTTATGATCTTTCTTCATTTAATTTCAATTATGATTCATATGATTGTTAACAAAAATAATATGGTTTAAATAAATGGGCTTCTATGGAATTTTGAAGTAACTATCCTATGCAAAGATCATGTAATTTTAACATGGTATCAGAGAAAAGAGAGGAAAACCCCAAGCTAGAATGGAAAACCTTGTTGGCTAAGACCCTATGGTTTGTGGTATGCTGCACAAGAAATGGATCTCAAAATCTTCAAATGAGAAAGAGGGAGAAAACCCTTTCACCTAGATAAGCCCTAATCCAAGATTCAGTCTCAGCCCAAGGTATAATGAATTAGTTCCACATTTCATGATTCGAATGGCTTCTATGATTTGAGGATTTGGATTAGGTCCCACTGTTTCAAGTTCGTCTACATGCCTTGCTCAGTTGTGGCATCAAAATACATTGGAAGATCTCATCCTTATAATTTATCTTCAAAATCTGTGGATTGTTGTTGCTTCATTATGTTATTTGAATTTTGCATCATCAATCCAAGGAGATGTCAATACATGCACTAGTTTTAGAAATATCATACATTGAACCAAGCTTAAGAGTTCAAAGCTATCCATTGTAATTCCAATGAAGTTTAGCAATGCAAGTATCCTCTGGTTAATTCTTCCTTTCCTTTCTCAGCGACCCATATATCTTTTCAGCATTGACTGCAGTCCCTGCTCTCAGCTTATTATCTAAAGCAGATTGTATCTAAGGGAGTGTGAATCAAGTACTTCTGCTACCTATTTCAAGCACAAGAATACGCAATTCAGAATTTTCTCTTTTGGGGTTGACATTAATCAAGGAATGGTAAGTCATTACTATCATCTGTTTATCAACTAGCAGCATGGGAAATTGCTACTTCAGCATCAAGTTTCTCAGATGCATTGTACTAATGTCTTGATGTGTTAAGATATCATTAGATTATAATATTGGTTATACTATATAAATATAAGTACAAATTCAAATATCTGCTCAACAGTGACTATAGATACAGAAATAGGTTAGGATTCATATGACACTCTATTGCTTCGACATCATTGTTGCATGATTGATCTTGGCTCTATGGATTCAGCATTGTATTTACAATACCAGATAGCCTAAATCATTGATGTTCAGTTCCATGATGTTGTTTGATTTCTCAATTAAAATATCATATGAATTCGGTGGTCACTTCATAAAATCAATCTCTGGTAAGTCATATCAGCCTTAAAGACGTTTCAAGATTGTCCTCAGTAAGTAAGGAAGATTCGTAAGAGACATGAGGCTTTTGCACAAAGTTACATTATAAGGCTATATATTGATATATGGTTGATCATGTACAACCTTGTAATTCTAGTGATCAAGCTCATTATTTGGATACAGGGAATAAGATGCTCTAGAATCATTAAGTAATGGATTCATATATGCTTTGGTTATCTGTCCTTACAACTCACTTATTATCTACCTCCTTGTATCTGTCCATATGGCACCTCTTCAGGTTTTATTGGAAGCATATATCTTATATTAAGAAGTCGGGAAGTTCACAGATTGAGAAGATGATTTATCAAAGTCAGTGAAATTTCTCATTGTCCTTTTTCAAAAGGAAACATCTATTCTACACCAGTGATAGTTAATGCCATCAATTGTATTCATGTCAAGAGTACTTGATGGAAATTAATAATTTCTTTGAAAAATATTCCCATGATGTTTATGGATGGTGAGACAGTACACCTGCATACCTTATATGATCTAGTATCTTGCGAACAAGAATATCAGTGATAAAGGAAGTAATCTTGTAAACAGTGACCTATGTTTGATATAGTGGTATTCCTGTCATCAATATTGCAACAAGAAGCATAGTTGACACTTATTAAAGATTGTTATAATAAACTTGAAATTATTAAGGAATAATAGTATTCCCAAAATATGAAGGCCTTCTATTAGTCACCATGTATCATATGTATGGCCTCAGTAGCTATGGTGATATGTTTTAACTCCTATAACTTGAAAGCCTTGTTCACAATCAAATTTGTCTTCAGAATTCAGTGGTCACTTCAAAAAAATTTATCTTTTGGAAGGTTTTCTATTGAAAAGTAGCTACAATGATCTCCCTGGAAAATAAATGGAAACTCTTTTGATAAAAGGAGCAGCTCTCCTGATGACAAAGCCTCATGCTAAGTCTCTTCTCTCACATGGGAAGATCATGATTGAAGTTCAGATGATCACCTTAAGAGGGAGTTATAAAATCCATGAATTAATATCAAATGGTTACACTCTCAAAATAATTATACATCTATTGATGTTTTCTTTAATTACATGCCTATAATCCAGTGGTCATTTGCTCATTAAACTAAAATGATCCATATTTTATCACAGTAAGTTGCAGGGCTGTCAGTATGTAAGAGCACATCTAGGTGCTATATCTTTTGGGATCCACCATGGATGAATCATTGATTGAAATCAGTTACTCTGAGAAAGCATGGCTTATTATGAAGTCGCTCGTATTGAAGAATCTCTTCAGTGAGTCATTTGTGCTCACTACCATTGCAGAATTATTTCACATAGCACTGGATATGGTTCAGCAAAGGACATTCCTATTTTATGGCATGCTTGATTGATTGATGGATACGATGTACCCTAGAAAGATAAGTATAGGCTATGATCTCCCTAAGAGGAAATAAGATCAGTCAAATAGCTTCTCCATCTAGATGTACAAGAAGCAGAAGAGTGCTAAGTGTTAACTAGATCTCTGTTGTAAGTCAATATGTCTGAGAAAATGTAAGTGGGAAACGTCATATTTATTAGACAATGTAAATCTTCCTACTCAACCAATAAATGTATCACATCCTCAAGGTCACAGGATCATTCCTGCTCCTTGCTACCACTAGTAACTCCTCCTCAACCTAGATTTTGTAGTAAAACATCTATCACTAGAATTCTCTTATGCTTCAAATGTTACGAGAGTTTTGATATGCCATCCCAACCTTCTAGGCTCATCCAACTAGGCCCTCTCACCCTTAGGCATTCCTCAAAAAACATTACAAGGGTCTGAATCAGCTTCTCCGTAATGATAATTGATGACAGGGATGCTTGTATTCCCTCACTTATCTCTACCTCTATCTTAATTCTTGACAATTGATTTGGAAGAGTGTGTCATCTGTTTCTATGGTTTACCTTCCCTATTCACCATGTCTTATGTTATTTTCTTTGTTTATCATCATGGTACCCCCATAGTCCAATGTTGATTTCCTATATTTACTATTCCTATTGATCTATCCTTTGGTGATTTGTGGGAATTAATCAACTCAGCTTACCTTCATAAAATCTTCTTGGACATTTCAATGTGAATTAGTTGACATTAGTTTATTACTATTTCTACTATCAATTTCCCTACATGATAAAAATGAATTAAATTATGTTTGACTTTATACCAATTTGTTCATAATTTCAACACAATGGCACTCTTTCCTCTTTTTAACTCTTAAATAATTTGTAAATAGATCATGCACTAAATATGAGGACTAATCAAGTTTTCTTAGTTTTCAGATACAACAAAATGCAGCCAAAGAATTTAATTACCAAGAAACAAGGTCACTTTGACATATAAAATTTAAGGCAACTCTAAAGACAGGCTAAAGCCTACCTGTCTCCCATGTTTAATTTTATACCACAGCAGCTTAAAATTCCTCTAGAATCAATGTAGTCGTAGACCCCACTAACTCTATTTTCAATTTGCTTGAGACAAACAGAGATCACATGGAATATCACCAACTCTTTCCAAAAAATTTCAACATTTATTGTGTCCACTTTCAGTGTGTGTGTGCATATGTGCTCTATATATTTCTCCTCCATAAATTTCATTGCAACCTTTTTATCTATCTCATCATGTTCTGCATCATCAAAAAGAGATTCAGGTGCATTCTCTTAAGGTAATTTCACTGGTGTAGATTGCAGAAAGTCATCAAACTGTGGGAAATGAAACATGTATTCTAATAAGGAAAAAACTTCCAACTCAATATTGATTTCTTGTAATTCATATTCAAGGTGATACTACAATTCTCCAGATTTTTTATTTTTATCAACACTGCTCTTAGCCTCATGTGGCAGTGTTTGCATATATTTTTGCAGATCTCCACCAACTGAAGCTACCGACTGTTGGTGTTCATGTTGTCTAGCCACAAATTTATCCACATGAATAGATGATGGCCTACCACCAGTAAACCCTCCACACTGAACATTATCAACATTGGAGCTTCTACACATACCATCATTGTTTCTCCCTCTTGCAACATAATCATCAACATGCATAGAAGGTGGTCTAATAGTATTACATTTGCGCTGCCGAAATGTGTCTCTTCTAGTTGGACTAGATGAGGAAACAATTGTACCTCCTATATAAACAAAAGATCCATTGGAATTGGCTTCTAAAATAACTCCTGAACCAATTCCATCTACTCTCTGATGCCTATTTGGGCCATCCACTGAAGACAATTTTCTTTTTAATGAAGACATAGGAAATGTAGGCCTATCTAGGGTTGGAATTAAAAAACTGATTTGAAGGATTCCTGAACATAGCCATCTCTATATTACAACAATATCCATTGCCCAATTTCCCTTTGGGGTCCTTTGGATAAGGACTCAGGAGTCAATCTTTGTGTTCAGACTATGAGTGCAGACTGCCTAATTGATTTGCAGCATAAGGAAGGATGGATCTCTGTTAGTTTCTAAGTTATTCATCTGTAATGATCTTTCAAGGTCGAGATTCCAGGACTATTTTAGGGCCACTTCATTTGGAAAATATGAAAGTTAGAATAGTTATGGAACAACGTTAAGGTTTCTCGACACCTATGTCTCAGACCTCTCACTCCTGAAGGTTTAAGATTCATGCCATATATTTCTACTCTACTCTCGGACAATGGTATGCTCCTCCATCATGGTATATACCTAAACTCGCATCTCAAACATATTGACACTTCATCATTGGACGTTCGTTATCTGTTGATGAACATCACCTGAATTAGTGCTCAAAGTACCAAACTTTTCCAGTGTATGCCTGCGATCTTTTTTCAAAATATTGGAAGAAGAAAAAAACTATTTATTCTTGTTGTGGCCCTTGTACAATCTTGAATATCTGCGTGGAGTCCTGAATGAAATACATGGGAGCTTGCAACAGTCACAACCTTGTCGATATTCAACACAACAAGATCCAATATGTGCACAAGGTCATGACATTCTTCCAAAGTTATCAAATTAAAGTCACAGTTTATATCTTCAGAAATCTCAACTTAATTCAGAGATCATGTCTTGAAACTTTTTGGAGCTTACATGCATAGTGCATGTTCGAAGGGTGTTTATGTTTTTTTTTTATTTCAATCAATCTTGGAAGATTCCCGTGACATACTTTCTCTTCATCTTTGTTATGCATAACTCTGTGGCAATTCTTGAAAGATTAAATTCTAAATAAATTTGTATCACTTGAGTATCGTTGTGATATATAATTTGGTAGGTATATCTCATCTAGAATAATTCAGTTATGAGCTTGAAAATGAGGTTGAAATTTCCTAGGCTAATACACTGATTCTACAAATTTGTAGACATATTTTATGCTCATTCAAAAATTCCTGTGGAGCACTTCAGGCTGAATCTTGAAGAATTATTGTCTTAGGATTAATGTTCTAGTGATTTTAAAGGCCATTCATCCCTCCTTCAATAACTGATCTGTGCATCAAATATGAATTATGAAGCATGAATTTCATTAAGTCAGAGTCTTCAATATTATTTGAGACAAATCTGATGTATCCAGTGAACAAAATTGCACAAATTTAAGGCTGAAAATTCAGTGATCGGATCTGAAACTCACTAAGATGCAGCCCCTTCCTCAGAAGCTTATACGACAGATTTTCAATTCTATTAAGGATGTGAATTTAAGGTATGATAGTATATTTACTAAAGAAACATTTAAATTGAGCTTCTAAGGCAATCATTCATGTCAAATTCAGATTTCATTGAGATTTCCCAAGGTTCAAAATTTGAATATTGATTGTATATTTATCTGAAGCATATCAAAGGTACTAACTTTACAGTCAATATATATAGTTTAAGTTTGGTTTGAGGTCTCTAAGGCATCTCTTCAAGGTCATATACATCAAGCGTGTCAAAATATGAAGTACACCTCTTACGAAAAGAAAATTCAAATCAAATCACTCTAAGGCAGTTTCGATGTGAATTACTTGGCACCTCCATACAGTCAAGGATATCAGTAACATTGAAGTAAAATAGTGTATTCATCCTAAGAAGCATCACCAGTAGTAGCATTTGTTAAAATGGGAAAAAGTTCTGGTCCAAGTTTGAGAACTGCAGTAAAGGTAGATTGGTTCTATTCTTTAGTGTATATGCACTATATATATAAATTGTGTCCTTTGTTTCCTATTTCCAGGGTTTCAATGTCTCATGTTAGGCACTCATTTTTTTTGTGTCATGTTTCTGAGGTTGTCGTGTCTCATATCGAGCACTCATTTTTCCGTGTCCTTTCTTTCCTGTGTCCCCATGTGAGGCGATTTAGTCTGAAGGTAATTGGTGAAGATGAGTCACCAAGTCTGGACATATTTCCATGTACATTTTATAATGCCAAACAGAATTTTACAAGGTCTGATCTATATAAAACATATCTGAAAGCCTTAAGGAACCAGTTATGGCAGATATGATTAACCAAGAAAATGTAGAAATTATTCCACAACGAGGCAATCCTAAACTAATTTCAAGATGGCTCCCTATCATATTACCTAACATTTCATACAATAATTTAGCCAAGGCACTTACAATGAGCATTTAGTACACAATTTTAACTTAAATTATGAGAATAACCTCTACATTTTCATCCACAAATGATATATCCTTTCCAATATATTAGCATTGTAATAGTCTGAGAAGATATGGAATGGGCTTGAACCATTGGTCAATGCCAGCCAAGGACACTTTGTTCATTAAAATAGATACTATAAGACTATGACTGGAACAAATAGCCTTATTTTCTAAGCAAGCTATCAACTCTGGAATTTTTTTTTATCAATGCAATCAATCTCTTGCACAACAGCTTGTGTCACCATCAAAAGAGTTGGATTGGAAAATTTTCCTATTCAAATCAATTAAATAAGCCTATTCATTGGCTCCAGCAAATTTTTCATTGAAGGGATGGCTTGGCTATCTAGATGCAATTTTCAAAACAGGTGGTAACATGTAGAATAAATAGAATTCTCTGACCAAGTAAGGATGGTAACAGTTTTTTAATGGACATTTTAATAATGATTCTTTATTGACACTAGAACAGTATCATGTAAAAATAAAAATGATTACATAAAACATTTCCAAAGGCTTGGGATTGGAAAGCTAATTGGAAGAATGAATTTTAGGCAAAGTGGGTCACATTGCCCAGATTGGTTCTCTACTTATGGATTTTTGGCTTCTGTGATCCATCGATAAATTATGCAGAAATATTTCGGTAATAATCACATTACAATGAACAAAGTCGATGCATTTCGAACCAACCAGTGTGGTTCATCATCAGGACTAGGTGAGAGATCAGATTGGTTCTCTACTTTTCAATGAACCTAACTGAATACGGAAGATAATTAAATTTCTAATATTCCTCAAGGTTTCACGACATCGCCAAGCATTGGTTAAAATAATTGATAAGAAAATTACATAGTGGAGTACGACAACAATTCCCTTAGCTATTAAGTTTCAATCTTTGCAAAAATGTTAGCAACTACACACATTTACTATTCATCATGTTGGATTCCATCAATCAATCTTACAAGTGAGGGTGAATCAACATCTCAAAGTCTTTTCTTTGAGCCAATGTATAAGGAAAAAAGGTATTTCATCATGTGTTGTTGTGAACTTGTTACATTTCCAAAGAATTGGGTGGTCTTGGCATCATTGATGCCAAATTACAAAGAGCGACACTTTATTTTCCGATGCTTATGGGTACCTCCATCCAAAATCAAGAATGTGTCAAAGCACCATCACGTCCCTAATGACACTGGTAATGTAGGAGGTGAACCCTACCCCTGGGGAAACCGTAACCCTCATAAACAACATTGATCTGCTACACATAAGCTTCATGATCTTATACATAAGCCTCATCAATAATGGTATTCTAAAAATACACATTACCCTCGTTGACATGAATTTTAAATTAAATGAGGGACTCAACACTTAAAACAGTTTGCAAAGAGAGACACTTACAATCTTGATTAAGGGCAGTGCTCCTCAATGTCAATGCAAGCTGGAAAATTCGAATTAATGTACTGTGACTTGAGCTCTGCAATTGGGCATAATTTTGCTCTGAATTAGTGAATTGGAACTTGATGATCCTCTTTCAAAAAATTTAAATTTAAGAAATTATAAACTACTTCAAAATCAGTTCGGAATATCCTTTAAGTACTAACATATTCTTATTTTAACAAAAAAAACTAGTAAATGGAGGAAGTTTTGGTGAGTACCGCAAATGTCTGAATAGTTTTACAAGTGAAAACAACACAATTTGATTATCACTGTCCCAGAAATAGTTCAATACAATATATGATATAAATCGTGAATGTCAATAAATAAAAACACACACACACACATCTTGATGCAATTCAGTATGTTTTAACTTTTGATAAAGTGCCAAATCTGATTAATAGTAATACTTCATAGAATTTCCAAATGAACATAGACAGGTGCATGTGTGAGTGTGTGTCAATTGGGTGGCTCAAGAAGCTAAGAAAAAAGTTGTTATCCAACCCTACCTATGTTTCAATTTAAGTTACCAGGAAAAAGAAACGAATCAGGATATGGGTCTACCAAATTTTTGAAATGTAGGGATCCGAATACCATGGGCAAACACCACGTACAAAAAATACAATAATATTTTTTTAATTTTAAAAAACATGTTTTAAAATCAAAACCATCCATGAATCACAACATTAAAACTGAAATCATTAGATAATTTATAAATCTGAAGACTGGAATCATGATGCACCATGCTTTATAAAAAAAGGGACAACTGTAAATACAAAATTGTATCTCATAAACGATCACTCTATTGATATGATGATATAGAGTAGGTATAACTAAATTTTGGGAGAATCTCTGAGGCTGAATGAATGAAGAAGCTAGCATGGCCTATTATGAAGACATTTGATTCATGCGAGCATGTGTTGGAATCCACTGCTTAACATCAGGTGTCACTTCATTTGATATGGAATAGTGGGGAGCAATCTAGCTCTAGCATTACAGGATGGATGTATAGGTTACCAACATCCCCTCAAAACCCTTTGGTAAGGACAGATTTAACTTCCTTCAGAGAGAGAAGTTGGGTGTCCTGGAAAGACCCTACTATGAGGGTCTCAGTTGTACATTGAGCTCTAGGAGCTCCTTGGGGCCTAGGGTACTTCTTCGAGCTATAAATGACCCTAAGGTGAGAGGTTCACCTTCCCCTATAAGTGCACGGTGTATAGGGTGAGTGGTTCACCTTTCCCAGTGAAAATTGACATGTGTGTAGGATAAGTGGTTCACCTTCCCCTATGTTTGTGGAAACATGTGTGTAGGGTGAGTGTTTCACCTTCCCCTACGTATGATGAGATATGCATAGGATTAGTGGTTCACCTTCTCCTGTGGGTACCACAGTGAGAGATGCATTCAGGCATCTGGTTGTGGACATGTCAGTGGGACATGGTTCATCCTTTTCCCCACATGTAGGATGTTAATTCCCTATGATTTATGGTTGACATATCGGTGGGATGTGGTCCATCCTTTCCCCACATGTAGGATCCTTCCTACTATTGTCGGTTTGCATGCATGTAGGACATGGTTCTTCCTTTCCCTACTCTCAATTTTTTGCATGCGTGTAGGAGGTGGTTTATCTTTTCCCTACATGTGATTGTGATGTGTGTTTGTAGAATGTGGTTTCTCCTTTCCCTACATGTGATTATGAGCAAGATGTGATATACACTTTCTCTGTTGGTGTTTCTGCATCATCTTACCCATGAAGTTTGGGACTCATGGGAAGTACCTCTCATCTAGCCAATGAGTTTGGAAATGAGGATAGAGACCATAGCACTACCGATGGATGCATCATGTATTGTTGTATTGTCTATGCTAGGATGCTTGGTGTTTATCTACTTGATCTGGGATCAATTGAGGTTCTACCTCCAGACTGAGTTTTGTCATTGAAGAGTGGCAAGGTCTTCTGACTCACTCTCGATCAATTCTTCTTTATTATTCACATCAATGTTCAGCAGAGCAGAGAAAAGAATACATAGATGGTTCATGATGACAAAGATGGTTTATAATGGCAGTATGGCATGATAATCTATGACAGAAGATGGCTTGGCGGGTGGAATTCTCCCTAGTTGAGAGCGAGTGTTAAAATTGGCAACTAGGGCCAAATTCTACTCAGATATGCACAGTTGATGGAGATGATCATTCCATTGAATCCCTCTTTTTGAGAGGACAAAAATCAACCTAAAATCACCAAATTTGGATAAGGAAAAATATTTATTTATTTAAAATAAATTCTACAAGACATAACCTTATTAAGGCGGGAAAATTGAAAATTTGAAATTAAAATTTTGCCTCCAAGTGTTAAGGTTGGCTTCACCTCCATAAGGACAAATTGTTATATATATAGGGATCCCTCATCGTCATTAGAGATCATCCTAAAATAGTGCATTCAACTCTTGGGTAATTCTTTCTGAGGCAGCCACAACTTGGAGAAGCAAGGAGGAAATGTTGTATTGATCTCCCATAGGTTTGAGTAGGAGTAGGCAGCTAGCCGCAAGTTTGAGGAAAGTTCTGGGTCATGTTTCATGATGGTTTTTGGGTGTGAATCTCTTCAAGAGAAGGTTGCATTCTTTGTGTGGAGCCACATATCAAGACATTGGTTTAAAGGTGAGTTTTGGGGTTTATATGTTCACGCTTTGTATTCTGGTTCAAGCCACAGGCAATGTTGCTATAGCAGCTAGTATGAAAGCATGTGTGGAAGGGACACATGACCTAATATGAGTCCCTTACCCTAGCTACATTCAAGAAGAGAGGGCCACAATGTAAAAAGAGAGTTTAACCCTCAAACTCCCAGCAGTGTATCTCAGCCCATGGTCTATCATTCCCCAGAGATATCTCAAGAGTTTCTTAGCACCAACCCAGTGAATGTTATGAGGATCAACCATCTGTTGACTCAAAGTGTTCACTGCAAAACATAAATCTGGACCTATGTTCACTAAGAACATCAATGCCCCTACGATTTTTCGATACTCGATAGGATTTGCTAGCATGGGCCCAGCAGATTTTCCACTCAACTTCTCAAAGTTGAGCTCCACCGATGTCCACACGAACGTCCAGTCCACCATAACAAAACTTTCCAGCAGCTTCACAATATATTTTCCTTGATAAAGGAAAATTTCACTAGATCTCTGCCAGACCTCCAAGCCTCAGAAGTAATGCATCAGTCCTATATATTTCATCTCGAACTCAGAAGCAAGCTCCCTCTTACATTAATGAATGAGAGGTTCAACACCTGTCAGGAAGAGATCGTCCACATAGAGAATCAAAATGAGAGGCTTTTCTCTATGAACCTTGAAGTAAATGTTTGGATTAGCATTACTTTGAGTGAAGCCTAGCTTCATCAAGTAGTTATCTATCCTCTCATACCAAGCCCTGGGTGCTTGCTTCAACCCATAGAGGGCTTTCTTCAATCTGCATACATGATAGTCTCTATCCTGGACTTTGAACCCCAGAGGTTGCTTCACATACACCTCTTCATTTATCGAACCATGCAAAAAAGTGGTCTTCACATCCATCTGATGGAGACTCCATCCTTGCATTGCAGCAAGAGAAATAATAGATCAGGCAGTGGTATAGCAGGCCACAGGTGAAAATATATCATAATATATGCCTTCCCTGAGATCATAGAAGCACTTTAGCAGTCCTCAGCTTCTTGTATATCTTGACAAAGAATATTTTGATCTTACTCCCTCTGAGACTGAAAAGATGAGGCATATACGATAGAGGAAAATTGTTCATAGAATCACAGACATGTCTCAAGGCCATGATCTTCAATTCTTCTCCAAGATTTATTTTAACCTTTTCTTAAAGTACAATTCCATTCCTATTGATATGAGCCCATACTGTAGCTGTGAGAAGTACAGGATTCTCATAATATCTTTTGCAATATAACAAAGCTCACTACAGAGCTACCTCACATGGTTGATTTTTTTCGATGTATAGCCTACACAATTCTTCCAGACTTTAGTCTTAATGATGAATTATAGCTTTATTATTCATCATACTTGTGCTTCAGCAATTTTGATAGCGTACCTCAGAGTACCTGCAAAATGTTTGGATCAACATCTTTAGCTTAAAGCTAAAGAGAACATCAGCTCCCCCTGAATATTTGAGAAGATATCTTGCACAATGAGACATATGCAACTGATTATCAGTCCTAGTTACATGGACAGTTTTCTTAAAATAATCAATGGGCAAGAGGAGATACTTCTACTTCCTTTGGTCTTTCAGAATACTGACATCTATAGCTCAGGCTTAATAGCTACAACCATCTCCTTTACTTGGTGGAGCCTATCTTCTTTTGAACTCAAAGGAAACCGGCCTGAAGCAAGATTTTAAGACTCCTGAGTTATTTCATCCTCAGTCCAAGTTGAAGGAACGTTCAACCAATAAGATTCAGGTTGGCTTACTTTCAATAATTGTCTTCCAGGTCATATAAACTATCTGAAGACTTACTTTCGACTGAGATCATTACTGGGCTATAATAAATATTTGTCCATTAGTCATTGATGCATAACTATATGCTTGATCTGAAGCTATGACTTCATACTATATACCATTGTCATATCATCATTGACACCTTTGACATGGTGAAGTTTAAAATTCTTTTACATGAGCATTGTCATCATAATGATAATTGTCACTGATATCAAGGATAAAAAGTCCTTATAGAATGGGGTTATTTCCTTCATTAAAAATGCAACAAGATCATTCTCAACATTTCACTATCATAGCAGAGACCATATTCTTATGTAACTGTCCATTGATCTTAATACAAATCATAGATAACGAGATGTTATAGGTTGTCGGGTCTTCTGGAAAGGTGATGCCCAAGGGTATATGAAACCATAGTAAGAACTAAACAAGTCACCAAACTACTTGGAGTGTGCAAGATACTGACCATCAAGTCACAGATCCATATGACAACACACTATGTTATATAATTTGACTGAACCATGGAGATAGTGTGAGTCTTCAGAGACTAGATGTGAATATCAAGATAAGGAACCAACAAATAGATTAGAGTAAAACCTTTAGAAAACCATACTGCTAATCTAAGATGGGCCGAAATACTGATGTGAGATCCACTTGTTATGAGGCGAGACATAGAGATTCCATTTATAAAGCAAGATTTCATAACAACATGTGAGATGTTGCAGTGAAACAGATCAAAGTCTCTGTATTTGATTGTGCAGAATTCATCATTATAGTAATGCAGACTCAAAAATAGAGATATGTATGACTCTTCTTCTTCTTCCGCTAAGATGCCTCCTCCTTCACTCCAACTGCAGACCCTTAACTCCCACTTCCATTGCATAATTGATCCAAAGGGTCATCCTTTATAGATGGACCCTTATTGTGGTGCTATGGTCTGCGGCCTAGCACATGGTAATAATGTAGCTTATGGCCAGAAAACTTGTTTCCAAGATTTTAAGTAGCTAGCATACTCTACCTTCGTACCTCATTCCTTCCATGCCTCGCTGCTCTAGCCTCCTTACTACGACCTTAGTTCAGGCCTCTCCTTCTCAACAAGTTGCTCCGAGAGGAGATCCACTGCCCCAGATTAGTCTCAAAAACTAATGCACTGCCACAAATGGGGACTTGTAAAATAGGTGAGTCGTTGTTCCAGAAAACCTTGAACCAGCCAATGCTACCCAAGACAGACCTTCGTTGCCACAATTGTTACCCAAACAAACCCGCTACCATCAACAGAACTCCTATTTGATCCTACGTGTGAACCGCTACCATCAAAACCCTCCAGAGGTAGCCACTAGCACAACAAATTTTATTCAAGCCTATTTCATTTCCCAAACTTCACTTGTTGTCCCTCGACATAGATTTTCTGCCTAAAATATAGCCCAGAATTTACGGCCTCAACACTGAAGCTACCAATCTTAGCTTTGCCCTTGATGGATGCTCTCAACACAAATTAGGATTTTTCTTCTCCTTAGCTCTGATACCATGTTAATTTTCAAAAAAAAATTATGCTTTATGCAAATTTACTTTGAACTTCTAGATCCCAACACCAAATTGCAATCACATAAGCATGAAAGTAAAATGTTGATAGAACATACCAATAGATCGATGGAAGACAAGCCAATAATATACTTATCCTTTTCTCAAATGTATATGAAGAAATGTGGTGTTACGGCAGTCAAGAGGATGCTTCAACCAGCAAATTCTCCTTTAGGTCAACCAACCAAATGTGTCACACAACCCCAAGACACCTCATCAAAACGCTGCATCAAGAACATTGCCTCAAAACATCGTATCAACTCACTAAATCAAAATCGTTGCATCAAGAATGCTGCATCGAAACCCTGCCGCATCAAGGCATTGCACTAAGGATGTTGCTCCATGAGAAGCCCTAATGCCGCACCATTCGTGAGAGAAGATAATGCCTCCAAAATATGAGTGATGAAATGACCTCCAAGTCTCCAATATATATCCATCTATGGGGGTGTGTGACACATCTGTTGGGGCTCCAAGATGACATTACAAATCTGGCCGACCTTGCACATAAGTGGAATAAAATCAAAATACATGTTCTTCTCATCTGATCAAATGATATTTAGATCAATATTGCACCTCTCCGAAAGAGGAATCCAATAAAAATATTGGCATCGTCATCTGAGTAGTACAACATGGATTTTGGACCTATTTTCCCATATTTACATGTCCCCTGTCGTGGTTTCTCAATGATTGTGATGTCCTACAACTGTAGAGGACTGGCCAGTACCCACAAAAAACTGGCTCTAAAAATTCTCTTCAATTCAGTGCATTGTGATATTATCTTGCTTCAAGAAACCATGGGTGAAGGGGACATGGTGATGAAGTTTTTAACACAAATTCTTCCTAGGTGGTCTTTTTTGGCCCTTGATGCATGTAGGAAATCGTGAGGATTGGATTTGGGATTCAAACATCGGAGCATCAAACTTCAGTATTCCTGGAGCTTTGATCTGGCTCTCGAGGATGAGGTATTTTCTTCTGATATCGGGTTGCAATTCTTCATTATAAATATCTATGACCCCTACCAAGATAGAGTAAGATTCTGGAACTCTTTCTTCTCAAAGTCTCTCATAAACAACTTTATGATAATCCTGGGAGGGAATTTTAATGTCTCTTTGGGTTTATCTGAGCCTTGGGGGCCTCACGCCTAAGCAAATCCCCTGGTGGAATATTTTCTAAATAAATTCAGGAAGGGTAACTTCATTGATATAGATCCAATCAAGCATAGTTGGGTTTACCACTATATCTATCAATACATAAGGTATTATATTTGAGTTCAGAGTGATTGATTTATTTTTCTGTGGACCTATATCAATTATCCGGGTCTCTTTTGTTTCTCAATCTCTTCCTCACCTACAATGGAATCCTTAGATTTAAATTAATATGTGTACAGTTCAGCCTATTGTGAAGGACTACAAGGCTGTTTGTGAGAAGCAGGATGGCCTACCAAGTATTGAGAGTGGATCACTATTCAGAGGGAGCCTCTAACATCGTCTCTTGGAAAGGGAGGGTCATGATAGTATTAGAGGATAATGGGGTGGGATATTTTATCAAAAACATAATTCCACCACCGCAAGATCCCCAATAGTTGGCCCAACATAATAAGAATGACATCAAGGCCAATTTGATAAAAATTTGATAAAATTAAATTTTGATAAATATTGCTTTTTAATTTTATCTGGGAAAAAGTTTTGGATTCACCTAAAAATATGAACTTGTTATGTGTATTGCAGATGTAGAATTCAAAATTAGAATATGATGAATTTGGCCCCTCAATTATTCACAGGAAATGCTTCTAGAATTTTGGACACTTGGTACTTATATTTAGGAGAACTAGATGCATATGCCTTGGGATTTTAGGTTCGATGGAGGAATAGCATTGTAAAGAGATGATTTTTGTATTTATTTATGCACTAACTTTCTTGAGCCGGTTTTTGGGTTTGGGTTGTTCATTGTGTTGGATTCATGAAATAATTTGAGCCTGTGCTAAAGGATTGTGTTGGAATCCTTACATTAGCCAAATTCAAGTTGTGCTAGTATTTTCCACCCTATTGTGCTTGAGTCATTATATTTTCTTACATATATTCATACATATTGGGAAATATTTAGCATGTGTGAAATATCTCTGCACGATTGTGATCATTGTAAGAGGATGAGTTGTTACCATGTTGTTGAAAACTTTTTGCATTTTTTGTTTTGAATTTCTTTGCAAGACTGTAGCTTTGAACATAGTATTTACTTTTCACATCCTAATATTCCTAAAAATGACTTCTCAAAATTTGTTTAATCAAATAAATGCATCCCAACTAAATGGGTGCATAGTCATTATCACAAATTCGTTTATTATCACTTTGAAATATTGGCACAAAAAAATTAATGGACAGATGGGTCATTTTAGATACATCTTAAGAGAAGAAGCAATGGATTCAATAGCCATAAGATAAAATCAAAATAAAAAATATTTCTTGAATCTTTGAAAGGATAGACACACCTATACTAAAGCTAACAAATTTCTTTGTGATAGAGATTAGCGATAAGTACCTTGTTCCAGTATATTCTCTATTTCATTTGTTAGCCCACGACCATTAATGTGAACAACATCAGGATTACCAATAGATCTGCCCACATCAAGTGTTCTTCCAAGGATCTGCCCAAAGTTAGAATATAGTCAGATATTGATACGTTGCAAGAGAGCATTATGGTGGACAGGTTGAATTTGAACATAGCCAGTCTCTTTAATTTCAAGATATGTATATACATGTTTCAGGGATGGATTAATAACTTACTGAAATGTTGGTTTTGTACCAGTCACCTATAAGCAGAGTTATATCACCATCAGGCGGATGGAATGGAACAAGGACCAGGTCCCTGCTAGCTACATTTGGTCCTTCAAAGCCCCCTGCAGCTTTCTGCAAGTGAAATGATGGAAATTAATAGTAGCTACCTATCTGATCCTTCACTTAGAACTTATGCATAAAGTTATTTCCTAGTGGTATGGGGAAGCTTGTGTTAGCTACTCCATATTGCCATGAATTTATCCATTATCTAGTGGTATGTGATCTTCTATAATAGTTGGGGCCTCACTAGGAATGTGCATGTACTTTTTGATGTGTTCTAGGTTTTGTATACTTTTAAAAATGATCTATTCGATGATAGACCATAAGAGAAGGCCATCCCAACGAAACCTACACTAGTTGAAATTGTTAGGAATGATCACCTTATACATTAAAAGCAATCAGTAACAGCAGAAATCACCCACAATTGACATTTAGTTTCATTTTTCATACCAGGATTGGAGCTTCCCTGTGGGATTATAACCATATCAAGAGTAGAGGAGCAAAGACCAGCCACATTTAACACCTCTAGACTATGAATCAACCATTCAATGGCTTATAAAGTGTGGAAAAATGGGCTCAATTTTTTGTCAATAAGGTCTAAGTTCTTCTTCAAGAACTGATCCTCAACCCTGAAAGCCCTAATGGTCATTGTTCTCACTATGGACCCGCCAAAATTATTTTCAATGGGTGATTTTGTTGTACCATTTAGTCTCATCAGTTCTAGCAGAAGAAAAATAGTTTTCTCAAATACCACTACCTTGTCTCCTGAATTGTGCATCGTCGGCATGCCATTGCCCTCATTCTTCCCGCCACGTTGTGCATCATCGACATGCCATTGCCCTCATTCTTCCCACCACGTTATGCATCGTCGGCATGCCATTACCCTCATTCTTCCCACCATGCTCCATAGAGGACATCCTCAATTTTTTTAATGTGATTGATGCTTCCTGCTACGCTCTGCATCATCTGTAGGCCATTTCCCTCATTCTTCTGGCCACATGCCTTCCTCCTCAAATTATTTTTTAATGTGATTGCTACTTCCCGCCAAGCTCCATAGAGGTCGTCCTCAAATTTTTTAATGTCATTGTTGCTTCATAAAGCATGAATTAGGCGCGATTTTTGAAAGCTATTAAACTCTCCATGTGGTGGGACTCTCTAGTGGCTTTGAAAAATATTTTTCACAACTTTTATTTGTGTTGTTGTCAAATACAGTTTTCATTTAGTGATTCTTTTGAACCAAATTTGAATATGTATTTTATTTTTGAGTGAAAAAAATAAAAATAATATTCCATTAAGGCTCCATTAAGGGTTGGGAAAATAAAAAGTTTATGTATAAAGAGAGACAATCATGTTAGATACCACGAAAGGTAATATATATTTGTGGAGAAATTTTGAAAAGATAGATAATAAATTAAGGTAAAAAAGGTTATTAAGGGAAAAAGAGTAACTAGTTGGTTGGTTGGTTTAATTGATTATTATCAATGTTGTAGTATTTGTTTAGTTTTTTATTTTCCTTAGCTAGGTTCAAATTCCTGATGAGACATTTTTCTTATCTTTATAACACTGGAAAAGTAGAAATCTCCAAGGAGCAGGACCACCTCGCAAATGTATCTCCAAATGTCTTGACCCTTCTTACTAAATGATGTGTTATTAGTATATACTAGCAGCATATTGGATATACTTTTGGGTTATAGTGGCAATCATTCCATTTCATCTCAAGTATAGCTCAAATCACTTTGATTAATTACCAGTGTTGGATTTCTCTATAAACTTTTCCTAGAAGTAAAAAAGAACATGACTTTCAATCTAGAAGGGTAGTTTCTCCAAGGAATGCGACCACCCCACAAGTGTATTTAGAGATGCCTTGACCCTTGCTAAATCGTATGTTATTATTATAGACTTGTAACATATTGAATATACTCTTAGGTTAGAGTGGAAGTCATTTCAGTTCATCTCAAATGTAGCTCAAGTTACTCTAATGATATATATATATATATATAATCGTATGTTATTATTATAGACTTGTAACATATTGAATATACTCTTAGGTTAGAGTGGAAGTCATTTCAGTTCATCTCAAATGTAGCTCAAGTTACTCTAATGATATATATATATATATATATATATATATATATATTATTTTTTCTATTTATGACAAGGATATTGACAATCTTAATATGTTTTGTGGTTAATCATTTTAATAACAACTTTTATGTTGGTTTAGTAGTGATAGTATAAAAGTGTTTTAATTTTAGCATTATAGATGGATTAATGGACCCCTTTAAGGGGGTAATTGAATCCATCTACCTAAATTTTAACATTGCGGACGAGGGTCTCTAAATTTTAACACTTCAGATGGACTCAAGGACCCCTTTGTCTCTAAATTTAACAATGCAGATGGATTCAACGAAGGGAGTCTCTGAATCCATTTGCAATGTTAAACTTTAGAGACAAAAGAGTATTAAGAATTTTAACACTATAGATGGATTCAGAGACCCATTTGTCTCTAAATTTTAACAATGCAGCTGGATTCAGAGACCCCTTTAGTGAAATGTAACACTTTAGTATCAAAATTGCAATTTTCCATTTATGGAGTGACACAATTAACAATTACTAACATAAATGACTAATTCATATACTTGTACTTATTATTTGGTCATATTTTTATTCTTAGACTATAATATTCATTTATGTTAATCATTATTAATTTTGTCACTTATTATCTAGTCATATATTTTAATCCTAGACTAAATTAGTCATTTATGTTAGTTGCTTTTAGTTTAGTCACTTATTATTTAGTCGTATATTTTATCTCTAGACTAAATTAGTTGTTTAAGTTAGTCATTTTTAGTTTGGTCACTTAAAATTGCTCAAATTTAGCAATAATTCACTTGAAATAATTGCAGCGACTAACGTTTTGAGTCACCTAGTCACTAATTTCATCATTTTCTACTAGTGTTAGGATGGAAGCAAGGTGTCTCAAATTTCACTAGAGAAGGCTTGAAGGGATAATCCTTTCGAAAACTCAAAGAAAGCTGATATGTCAAACCCTCATAAACAGTATCCTTTCCTCCATTTATGATGCCAACCCAAGAGAAAATTTCCTTTCTTCTGGAAAAGCTAAAATTCCAGGTGTACCATTCATTTGAGGATTGAATAAAATTTAAAAATAAAAATTATATTATGGACAATAAAATAAAATCATCAAAATATAGCACAATAAAGTTAAAAAACAAAGAAACTACAAATTAAACATAGAGTAAAAAAACAAAGAAATTACAAACTAAACATATTCAAAAGAGCAGAAAAATAAAAATAAAATTTACAAATTAAACATATGGTTAATACCTTCCTTGTGTAAAAGTAACAAGTTAAACAATCAAAATATATATACTCTACATAGAGATAAAAACCAACTAAAAAATAATACAATACAACATAAAATGGAAGCTGCATATGAATACTGAAAACCAAAATGCCTATAAATGATGTTTTAGAATTAGGGTTGTTCTTCACATATAGATTTTGGAAGTTGTGGTGTTAGGAATTGCTTGGTGGATATTTTTGCTAGTTCCAATACTTTACATAGTCGATACTTTACACAGTTCTAGGTTAGGAAGTTCAAATTTTGGATATGGGACAATGTTCTATGAACCCATTACAATTGCATCCTTTTCATAACCTGGAAAATAAAAATGTAAGTTTTGCCTATACTCTGGCATTGATGAAATGGTTACATGCATAACTACCAAAGTGTTGAAACCATTCCAAATATTATCAAAAGCATAGCCAAACACTTTGTAATACTATCAAACATCGAAACAAGGAAATGTAACAAGAGTAGGAAAATTACCATTAATTGCATCAACTCAGACTGCAACCTGTACATGTACCAAATATTAAATTTTTTAGTGTACAAAGTAGCTTAAACCAAAAATTTATAAATTGCATTAACCTGCTATAGTAAAAAACAAGGTTGCAGTCTCCAACACTAAAATTAAGCTCGCACTCTCTAGATACTAAAGTTGTACACTTAAAGCATCTATTACCACCAATCTGATAGTTCTAAAATGCAGAAAACCCATTTTGAGTAAAGCAAGTAATGCATGTTAGAAAACAAAAAAAAAATCCCAACCTTTTTTGGACATCCATAGCTTTCGACATTATGGGTATGTTGCTCTGGTCGAGATAGATAAAATTAAACTCCAAAACT
This sequence comes from Pinus albicaulis, assembly GCA_034641835.2. Taxonomy (NCBI): domain Eukaryota; kingdom Viridiplantae; phylum Streptophyta; class Pinopsida; order Pinales; family Pinaceae; genus Pinus; species Pinus albicaulis. Next base: position 929,914,432 of record CM076571.1, on the reverse strand, counting down.
GTAATATTCCTAAATTAGCCTACAGCTAATTGGAACATTAAAATCTCATTTTTCTTTCTTGTTGGATGAATAAGGGGGTAAGGATACCCTTAAAGACTCTTTAGTAGGAATAAATCACTTCTAGTGTGAATGAAGATCAGTTTAGATAGTCAAAATTAATCCACCTTGGGTGTGAAAGGAGACAATGCATGGAGACTAAGTCAAGGTTGACCAAATCAAACAACGTTGTAAATGAGAGAGTGGAGCTAGTGGAGAAAACGTAGTTTTGGAGGAGGAATCTTTGCATGGAAGTAACCTCATAAATGAGTGGGGCCAAGGGTGAGGAAGCTCACCAAGAATATAAGGGAAAGGGATGGAATCCATGAGGGGCATTCATAATATTGTTTTTTTTTTAGTCTTATGACTTATTTCATGCTACAGTTGTTTAGCTGGGTTTGTTGTACTGTTTAGTACAAGGATATTCTCATGCGGGAATTCCACAATCTTCATTGGAGGACTTGTTGAAGAAATCTGAGAGGAGTATTTTGGGCTTCATTTCCACCATCTGGCACTGGGCCAAGCAGTCACCTATAGCTACAGCACAGTCTCCTTGAGGAACTGCATTATTTTTCATGGTGTTGCAGTGGAAGGGTCAAAACCCTTGTTCATGAGCTAGTTTCCTAGAGGAAGGTCAGCCTTTAACCCGGAAAGCTAGTAAGGAGTAACTACAACCATTTCTTTGTATTTTCAGCCATATTTATGCAGATCTTTAGTCAGATAGTGTGATTCAGCGACAGATCTATAGTATATACTTTTTGTAACTCATGCCTCTCAAGAAACCCTTTCCAAGTTATCTTGGAATTGTGTAAAAGAGACTAGATCTCAGTTTTTTAGCTCTCTTGAGTAATATATCAGCAGACCCATTTGTTTTTATATTTCTGTAGTATAAACCATCATTAAAATACATTGTCTCATGCTTAAAAATTTATGTGTTGTAGTAGTCATGGGGTTGTGGTGTTTTTGGACTAATTTTGGCTTGGGAGGCCTGTTTAACTAAGCTATAATGATTTTTTTTTATATCCTTGTATATTTGGTTGCTATGATACATAGAATAATGGATTCATGGGATTTTCTTGACTTTTATAGCATAATTTTCTAAAAATAACGTTTTTGGTGCCTATATTGCTGATTTTCCTAAATAGGAATATTACAGTGATATCAGAGCTCTGATCTCGGCTCAGCCTATGTACTTCAGCCATTATGTCATCTAAGGAGGATTATCATAGGAAGGAGAACATCTGCATAAGAGATCAAAGAAAAACCTTATTATTAAGAGGGAAGAAGTTCTCAAAACTTCTTCTTCAAACTCTGCAGTGCATTAGCAAAGACATCAAAGAGATGAGGAGAGAAAGACATGGAGATCCCTCAATAATATTTGTACATGAGGAAAGCTCTAGTTATTCATACTATGGGTGTGAGCATTCAGCCACACCATCAAATTTACAACGCTCTACCAAGCCTAGTTTCATAGCAAGTGAGATGGAGGAAGGATATGTGCCAAAGAAGGAGACTCTTAGTGATTATTTGCAAGAGTATGAATCTCAATCTAAGAGGTTCAAATATCACCTAAAATTCCAAGGGTTTTGAAAGATCAAGGAGAATAAAAGACCTAGCAACCATGATAGAATCACAAGGTGCAATAATAATGATGAGGGTAGATTCTTCCTATCTACCTTTGATGGGTCACCTAAATGTTCAGTTAGGGCTTCGGTGGAAGAACTTGATAATTATTTGCAACAGCACCAAGTTTTAGAAGATGAAGCCATTAGATTAGCAGCACTACATCTTGAAGGTAAGGCTTATGCTTGGTGGTTATTTGAATCCTTTTCATTAAAAAATGTAAATACATCTAGGAGAGTAGTGGAAAGGTTTGATGAAAAACATTCTAAAACACCTTTGGTGGAGTTAGTCAAGCCAAAACAAAAAAAACCTTTACATGGGTTGGAAGGATCTATAAACCTAAATCCATTTCAGAAAACTATTGAGGGGGATAAAAATTTTCAAAATACCTTGATAGAGGCAAGATCCCTACTTCATAGAAAACACTCTCCTGGAAAATAGGACATGGAGATCTCTTTTTCAAAAAAGGATCATCTTATTGATGATAAGGTAACTCCCATTGATGTTGAAGAGGAATATAAGGTTGGAGGTAATAGTGTTGTCACATCAGGAGCACATCTAGCACCTCATGAAGAGGAATATGGAGCACTTGCTCCAATGAGAGGATTTATTGTATGTTCACAAGAATTTCTAAAGAATCTCACATACAGAGATCAGAGCACATTCCATGAGAAGCATGTGACATCATTGATAGATTGTGAGATATTGAAGATAAAAGAAGAGAGGAAGGATGATCATCATCATATTGTTGGACATTGGGTTCAATGCTCCTCATGTGTTTCACAACATGGACTAACTGCCTCTCGTGGATCCTAAATTTGAAGATTGTAGCGGAGACTAATGCCTATGGGTTTTGGTCTAACGGAAATCGTGATTCCAAAAAGTTTTATCAAAGCGACAGGTCTCAAGTTCAAAACTCACCTGGCTCACGTAGGGGGGGAGATTGTTGGACATTAGGTTTAACTCTCCTGTGTGTTTCGCAACATGGACTAACTGCCTCTCGTGGATCCTAACTCTAGCGATTGTAGCAGAGACTAATGCATGTGGGTTTGGGTCTAATGGAAATCGTGATTCCAACACATATGATTGGGAGAACACACCCCTACCAATTTTAGAAGTGTGATGTACAAATGAGGCAGACTGATTTGCACAGTGAAAGCAAGGACAAAACAGTCCACCCACATATACAACCTACACTAGGCCTTGATGTGTAATTACATGGAGGGATTCCACCAGGGATACCCCTTCATTGGAAGATGAATAAATATTTCTCTCAACATGGTGCAGCATTGACATGTTTGGCTAAGGAAGGAGCCTTGGGAGGAGCTATCACAGTGCTGAGAACCTTTGATGGGTTCCAAAGATAGGTGAGCAATTTTCTGATATGGACATTGCTATCTCCCACTCAACTATTTGCACTATAAAAGGATGATCTAGAAATCTATGATAGCATGAGCATGGTGTCAAAAGGCTATTCCATAACATTGGAACAGAAAATGATACCTCCACACATGAGGAAGATTTCTAAATATGACGAGAGGCTATTGGCACTCTTGTATGCATTGGCAAAACTATGGAAGTTTTAGAGGGGAAATTCCTTCCAAGAGGAGGTTGACTTCCATGTACTTCAATCTTGTCTTGGGAAATATTAGCTGGAAGGGAGGCAGCAAAAGTGGAGTAACAACACTCTGACATGTGTCTTTGGCATTAAGCATGTCAAAGAGGAGAGTTATGATTTGACAGGTGCTTTATTTCAGATTTCAACATCACTATCATTGTTGGGAAGCCTAGATCCATATTGGGAGTCCCAACTATTGGTGGAATATTCCAAGAACCTCTTCACATGTAAGGTTCTTGATGTACAAGTGATGGATGGGAGGTATAGAGTGGTTGATGGAGTTATCTATTTCCATGATCAGATCTACTTGACTAAATACTCCAAGCTCAAGAAGGATATTGTACATGTAGCTTATGAGGCACTCTTCTCAGGACATGTAGATTCCACTGAGTCTTATCATACCATCATGGAGGGATTATATTGGGAGGATCTCAAAGAAGATATGCACCAACATATAAAGAGATATGTAACTTGTTTGATGTATGATGAGGAGAACAACCACCTTGCAAGGTTGTTACAATCACTTCCCCTTTTGATGGAGAAATGGGAAGGTGCATCTATGAATCTCTTCACCAACTTGTCTACAATAGATGGTAAAGGTTGTGTTTTGATTCTTATTTATCAACTAACAATGTATGTGCATTTCTTTACCATGATTTTGTAGTACATTTCTCCACAAGAGAGCAAGCCTCTCTTTGGGTTTCATGGTCCTATTGGGACTACATTCTGTTAGTGTCAGTTTTGTCATACTGCCATCAGTGATCAAATTTACTCTTTTTCATTTGCATAGTAGGAGTCCCATACTATAAATTTTCATCATTCCATTAGGTCATGGATTCATTAATGGTAGTGGTCATTTCATCATTTTTCCCTCATGTGAAAACTTTTTGATTCTCCTCTCTATGGTATTCATTCATGATTCACTTTCACTCTGCAATTCATGTTGTTAGTTCATAGGGTTGGTCTCATCAGGTTCTAGGGTCTCATCATAGTCAAATTAATGAGGAAAGTGTCAATAAAAGTAGTAAGGACATGAGGATGCCTAATAAACTCAAAAGCATGGTATCTGGAAAAATCAAAGAGGTTGTTATTTCAGCTGGATGTAATTGTCACCTCAAAACATGTTTTGAGGTGAAAACAGGATACTTTGTTTTGATTATCATATTTTATGTAATTTTATGTCTCCATATGTAATAAGTTGAACTTTAGAAGCTGTTATCTCCATAAAGCCAAAGGGGATTTTCTCTGCCTAGTTTCCAAAGGTGTTCTCCACAGGATTTTCGGTGTAAATCACATTTTAAGTATGTCCATCAGAAAGATCCCGGAAAGAGATTTCCAGTGATATATCATGCTCCCAAAACTGACTTCTAGATTGGAAGATATGCCTAAGTGAATAAAAGCCCCCAAAAGCGTAACCTTACCCTTCTTTCTCATTTGGTCCCTTAAACTTTATAATTTCTACCTTTTCATATGATTTTAAAATCTTCATCTCAAAATTCCTTTTGTATTTTCATTGCTATATCATGCAAACTTCTGATGCGATTGACCAATCTGATCTAATCGCATCACAAAGGTCCATGGTCGATTGACCGACCCCCGATTAAATAACTCCGATGCGATTGAGATATCTCCAATCCGGTCGCACCGTTGCATCGCATATTTCCACCCTGCCATGTTTAAACCCTCTGTGCTTCCTTCCACCGATGCGATGAATCACATATCGCCCATCGCATTCACATTTCCCACAACGTTTAACTTCAAACTCGCTCCCCTTCCCGATTTGCGATTGCGATTTTCCCAGGGTCCCACCTAAAAGCCCTTCCGCCCATTCAAAATAAAATGGGTTTTTCCATTTGTAAAAGGTGATAACTTGATTATTATAGTTTTAAAAAGATTTCTTAAATCCCTCATCGCATCGGCCTTTTCTCCCACTGTTTCCATCGCTCTGTTCCCTCCATTGCACATCGCATATCGCAATTTCTCCCCCGCCATATGTTATGACAGTTCCCCATCGATTTGCGATTGCGATTAACCCACCTCTGATGCCTCTGATCCGATCATTCCATCGCATCGCAAAGTTCCATCGCATCGCAAAGTTCCATCACATCGCAAGTTTCATCGCATCGCAAGTTCCATCGCATCGCAAGTTTCATCGCATCGCTCCATTACGACATGCTCCCTCCCCCCTTCCAATGCCAATTTGCGATTGTGATATTTTTGGGCCCATCGCTAGTCCTTTACTCTTTAAAAAGAAAAAGGGGATTTTTCTCCATTTAAACGGAAATTCATTTCATTTGGTTTCAAAGGCATTTTTTCTTCGGCAAAGGGTTTTTTCTTCAAAGAGTAAAGACAGAGATATTGATCAAAGTCGTGAGATACGTACAAACGTAGAATTATTTTGGCCTCTTCAGCAGCGATTAAAAAGGGATCGGCTCTTCGGATTTCTTCTTCTCATTTGTTGGATATAACAGCAAAATCTTCCAGATGGTCAAATATATTGTTTCCCCTCTTTTTGGGGGCATATTGTTGGTTTATTTTATATGTTTAGATTTATGTTCCAAAGTTAGTGAAACATCTCCTCCTTCTTTGGATCCACCCCCTTGAAATTGATCTATTTAATACAGTTTTCCATCATTTGTAAGGGGGGAAAAGGTGGAATAAGTTGGAAATATTGAGGACACTCTGCGCTCCATTTTTGTAATAGTTTGGCAAGGAATTAATAAATAAATGCAGCACTGATTTATGGGATCTCTGTGGTATGGATTTTAGCACTGTTCTTTCCTTTGTGATCATTCGTTAATTGTTATGTTTTTCATTCATTCATTCATATTCCTGTTTGGATTTTTTTCAAGATAGAAGGGTAGAATCCATTGTATAATGCTCTGCCTTGGGAAAATCATTCAATATTTTATGTTTTCTGTTGTTTGTAGAGGATCCATATGCTATTCCCTTTTCAGCTCCTCACCAGTCTTAAACACTCCATCATCATTTAAACAAAGTTGTTAAAATCCATGCCTACCTTGCCCCATAGAATACCTTGTATCTCTGATTTAATTTCCCTAGATTCAAACTTCCCAACCCCATCTGATCCATACAACCCAGAAAATTGATAAAACATTTTGAGCTACTATACCTAGCCTAAAATCAATTTTCAGTTATATTTCATTGAACATTTTTCACAGAGAGAGCCCTCTCCTGACCTTGTAGGGCTCGCTACAAGGCTGAGCGTGGTTTGAGGTTACCCTGATTTGCCTTCCTTCAGCCTGAGGTTCAAATTAGGTGCTAACATTCCTGGCGACCATACTGGGGAATATTTAAAATGAAATACTGATCACCCCAGTAATATCTTCCATATAAATTCTTGGACTCTGGATGATGAGGTTCAGAGTTTGCTAGGCTGAAATAAAACATTGTAAAGTAGAAAATCGACCACACTGGCTTCAAGAAAATACACCAGGGCTAATCCCGATCCAAATCTTCCTCCTATATTTGAAAATCCTAATCTCATTCCACGAATAATCAGAAGACAAGAAAGTTCAGTAAGCCCTAGACCTATTTTCCGATCCCATACCTAGCCCAATGAGTGGTTGTTTGTGGAAGATCTCTCTTTTGATGAGTGTTTTGAGCTTTCTTTGTTCAGAAAAAAATCTAAAACTGCACTTGACGACACAGTTTTAAACCCTGAGTTTCTTGTGGATCTTGAAGTTCAAAGGGAAAACAGATGAATTGATTACTACATTTTAAATTCCCCTCGGACATCTATCATTGTAACCAATATCCCTGAGCCTTCAGAGTTATCAGAAATAGAATTTTTTTCCCTTAATTCATCAGAATTCCCATCAGTTTTAGAATTCAATTCTCAACTTTCAACTCCTCCATCAACAGCTCCCTTGAATCCTAGTAGCACAAACGTTGTTGTAAATCCACCTCGAGTCATGGCTACCCAGTATGCACCCCTAGTTTTACCTCAGAATCTGAATGATATGCCTGCTGATTACCAAAGTAAAATACCTTTATTTGTTGCCACTCAAAGGATCATGGCCTAGCAACATGTTGATAAGATGAATGACTTCTTTGACCTTCATGAGGTAGAGGCAAAAAATGTGACAACGAGATTTTTTGTCCAAAGCTTTGGAGGTGAAGTTCTAAAATGGTTCAAAGCCTTACCAGCAGCTTCTATCCACACTTTTCCGGAGCTACATACACAATTCTTAGACTGGTAGGAGGTAAACAAAAACCCACACCAAATCTTGTCTGAATATGAGAATATTAAAAGGAATGTGGGTGAAAGCGTACAAGATTATTGTGTGAGATTTAATGTTGTGTATAATGCTATTACGACCAATCTAAAATCCCCCATGGGGTTAGCGTTGCGCAAATTTCCAGATGGTTTTGATGCGGATATGGCATATCAGCTACGAGAATGAGATCCTACCACACTTGAAGATATGCAGAAAATAGTTGTGAGCGTAGAAGCAAATTTTTTGGCCAGAAGAGCACGGACAAGAGCCGAAAAGAGGGTAACTGTAAAAGAAGAAGCATCTCCTTCATATACGAAGATGGATACTTTGATCTGAACAGTGGAGAAGATGTTTGATCGGCTAACTATTTCAGATAGACCTGAAGCACAAATCAGGAATCCAAATTTCAGAGGGCAGCAACAGCCCCAATTCTGAATTAAAAAAAGGGAACACAAAACACAAGACCAAACAGCACAACAGCAGCAACTCATAACTCCTTTGCAGCCAAATTATGTTCAGGGAATGGAAACAGATGATGATGATGATCTGGTAGTTGAAGCTAATCATTTTTTCACTGCTGACGGCTCGCCCATTTTTCTAACAGAAGATGAAGAATATGCAGTGATTCCAGACACTCGAAGAGATGATGATTTCACATTGGCCAATGATGTAGTGTTAGAGGAAGAATCTGACGATTACCAACGAGGATATATGAACGCTTTGTCAGCGCAACAGAAGCAGTATTCTTTGAGGAGCAGAGATGTGCCAATCAATCCCATTCAGAAAAGGAAAGAGCTGCAACCAAAAAATGACTCTTCAAATACTCAAAGGAAAGGGAAAGAGCCTGCTGATCCCTCTCCCAGAAAAGCATCTTGAGTGATTAACATTTCATGTGAAAAGAATCAGCTTAGCACAACAAAGGAGCAAGTGGAGAAGAAATATTCTCCCGTCAAAGAGGTAGAAAAAGTTCCATATTTTAATTTAGAAAATGAAATTACTAAGATGAAGGTGTCCATTCCCTTGACTGAGTTGGTAAAAAATAGCAATTATAAACATCAGGTGTCTAGAATTTTTCAAATAGACTCTATATCAGATATGGTAAATGTTGAAGATGACTATCCTGAACTCATTTTTGGTCCAACCATAGAAGGTCAGTCTGAAGAGAGTGAAGTCCCTCCCTTCTACTTGAGTCTTAGATTGCATGAGTTCATTTTACATAACGCTATGTTGGACTTTGGAGCCTTGCACAACTTGATGCCCAAAGCCATTATGGAGAAGTTGGGTCTTGATATTACCTGCAAGTACCATGATTTGTATTCCTTTGACTCCGGTAGGGTCCATTGTATTGGTCTTATCAAATACTTGGTAGTATCTATAGATCAAATCCTAGCCAAGAATTTTTTGATGGATGTGGTTGTTGTCGATGTTCCACCACGGTTTGGAATGCTTTTGTCCAGGTCATGGGGTGAAAAACTGAAAGGAACCATACAGCTTGATTTCTCTTATGCCACCATTCCCATGTTCAGTCAGCTGAGAAAACTATACAGGGAGAATAAAATGAAATACATGATCACTAGCAAAGAGAAGCCAGTTAATCATCCAATTAATGCAGTCCACACAGATTTAGATTCATTTGTATTATATTCAAATGGTGGTTTGAATGATGAAAATGTTCAGTTGGTGGAAGTAGATGAGGTACCTGAAATTTCAGAAAATTTTAGGGAAACCCTTAGACAAGAAAGAAATAAAGTAGCAAGCATCTCTGAGCTTTCTGCTGGCCAGCAGCAAAAGGACATTGAACAGTAGAAAAATGCAGAAATCAGTCAAGATAAAATAGAGAAAGAAGCAAAATTTTAGCATCTAGAAGAAGAAGAAGAAGGCCTTTAGAGCATGGACTTTGATGGAGCTGTTGGTAAGGACGGTGTTGGTATAAGAATATGGATTTGGAGCCCTGTTTTCCAACCTGAAAAAAAGTTCCTAGTAATGTTAGAGTATGTGCTTACAAATTGGCTTTTGACTGCTCTAATAATGAAGTAGAGTATGAAGCTTTGATCACAGGTTTGAAAATTTTGAAGAAACTAAAGGCAAAGAGGATTTCTATCTATGGAGATTCAGAGTTGATAATCAAACAAGTAAAGGGAGAGTATCAAGAAAATCATCCACAATGTCCTAGACATCTTGAGGATGTTTTCTAAATATTATTTGACAGCAGTGCCCCGAACGCAGAACCTTATTTCAGATTCTCTTGCCACTACTGCAAGTAATTTGAAGATTCCAATAAATTCCAACAACAAATTTGAAATTTATGTCAAACATCGGCCTGTTGTTCCCAATAATTTAAGGTATTGGCAAATTTTTTGGGATGACAATGAAATCAATGCTTTTTTGCAGAGCGAAGGAAAATTCAAGGATACTTCCATAGAGGGTGATTATGATTTCGATGGCCAAGAAATCGAAGCAAATCAAATGGATGTATTGCAACTGAAAGACAATGTAATTCCTAGAGGTCTCATACCTTTAGAGGAGTTTTTTTATCAAATGATGTTGCAAAGAAACCATGCTTGGTGCCTACTGATAAAGGAGTTGAAGATGTTAATCTTGGAACAACTGACAAGCCTAAGCTTGTGAAGTTATCAAAAGCATTGTCCCCTGAGGGAAAGGAACAATATGTTAAATTACTTTCTGAATTTTCTGATGTGTTTGCGTGGGATTATTCAGATTTGAAGGTGTATGACAAAAATATAATTTAGCATACTATTCCCATCAAGGCAGATCAGAAGCCATTTAGACATAAGCTGGGAAGGATCAACCCAAAGCTGGTTCCATCCATTGAAAAAGAGGTAAACAGATTGTATAAAGCTGTTATCATTGTCCCAATTAGATTTTTCTGATTGGATTTCGAGTTTGGCCCCAGTGCAAAAAAAGACAGGAGAAATAAGGTTGTGTATAGATTTCTGAAATCTAAATAAAGCATCATTAAAAGATAACTATCCACTTCCGAAGATGGATCATATTCTGCAAAGAGTGGTTGGAGCATCAAGGATGTCACTACTTGATGGTTACTCAGGCTATAATCAAATCTTGGTGCATGAAAAATACCAAGACAAAACTACTTTCACAACACCTTGGGGAACTTTCCAGTATGCCAAAATGCAATTTGGACTAAAGAACGCTGGAGCCACTTTCCAGCGAGAAATGGATATCGCTTTCGCTAATGAAAAGGATGTTTTTCTATTTTTTTATTTGGATGATCTGACAGTGTTTTCTGGTTCCGATGATGAACATTTGCACCACTTGAGGGTTGTATTTTAGCGATGCAGAAAGTTTGGGATTTCTCTCAATCTGAAGAAAAGTCTGTTTGGTATGGATGAAGGTAAGCTGTTGGGACATATCATCTCTAAAGATGTTATCTGCATTGATCCTTCAAGAGTGGATGAAATTCATCACATAGACTTCCCACGTAACAAAAAGGAGATTCAGGCATTCAATGGTAAGATGAACTTCTTGCGCAGATTTATACCCTATTTGGTTGAACATTTACGAGAAATGACTAATATGTTGAAAAAGGATAGCACTGTCAAATGGATCAAGGATGCTATCAAGTCATTTAATCTAGTAAATTTTTCCCTATCCAATGCCCCAGTCTTGATTATTCCTGATTACACTCGAGATTTCATTATATTTTCATTTGCATCGGAGCATACCATGGCTACGGTATTGATGCAAAAGAGAGATCAGATTGAACAGCCCATTTCATTTTTCAGTAGGACCATTCGAGATGCTGCCTTGCGGTATAGTATTATTGAGAAACAAGCATTGGCTCTTATAAAAGCATTGAAGTATTTTAGAGTATACATTCTGCATTCACATACCATAGCATATGTTCCAAACGCAATAGTAAAATATGTGTTGATGCAAACTGATCTGGAAGGAAGAAGAGGTAAGTGGATAGTAGCAATGTTGGAATATGATTTGGATATTAAACCCACAAAGTTAATCAAAGGACAGGGTTTAGAAAAACTAATGGCACAATAAAACCTGCGTGCCCTAGACATAAACCTCATAGCAGCAATGTCGGAGGATGAGGATGATGGTTCGCTTGTTCCAGTTTTAGAAATATTTCTAAAATCGCCATGGTATTCAGACATAATTTATGTTCTTCAGCATCTTTTGCCACCTCCATGGATGTCTAGAAGAAAAGGTAGATCATTAAAACTCAAGTCCACTAAATTATGTATTTTAAACAATGCTCTTTATTGGAAAGATCCAGGAGGTATTCTACTTAATTGTTTGGTTGAAGATGAGGCTCAACGGGTGATGCAAGACTTTCACAAAGGTGATTGTGGTGGTCATTTGTTTTGGAAAACAACAGCTAACAGAGTGTTGAGAGCAGGATATTATTGGCCCACTTTATTTTCAGATTTGTATAAAACAGTGATGAGCTACCATTAGTGTCAAGTCTTCCAAGGAAAAAGGAAACTGCTTCCTCTTCCTTTGAAACCAGTTCAAGTAAATGCTCCTTTTCAACAGTGGGGACTTGATTTCATAGGGGAAATCCATCCCACATCATCAACACAGCATCGATGAATCTTGACAAGTACCGATTATTTCACCAAATGGATTGAGGCCATTCCAACAAGGCAGGCCATGGATACGGTAATCATTCAATTCTTAGAATCAAATATCTTGTCTCGTTTTGGTTGCCCTCACAAAATCATAACAGATAACGCAGCAGCATTTAGATCCAAGAAGATGGCGGAATTCTGCGATAAATACAATATTGTGTTAGGCCATTCGACAGCATACTATCCACAAGGCAACGGCCTGGTAGAATCATCAATTAAATCTCTAATAAACATAATCAATAAAATTTTGGAAGCAAATAAGAGGAATTGGCATCGAAAGCTCATCAACGCGTTATGGGTAGATAGAGTCAGCAGCAAGAAATCCATAGGTATGTCACCATTTGAATTATTTTATGGCACTGATACTGTGTTTCCTATATCGCTTACGGTTCCGGTCATGAGACTATTGCAAGAGGCTGGCAGCGAAGAGGATGATAATCAGCGAAGGATCAATCAAATGATCCACCTTCAGCAAACAAGGGAGGAAGTTTCTCAGAACACTATTCGGTTGCAGGAAAAGATAAAGAAAATATATGACTAGAAAACCAAAGAAGAAAAATTCCAATTGTAAGATGTGGTGTTGAGATGGGATGCACGAAATGAGGACAAAGGGAAGCATGGTAAATTCAATAACCTGTGGAAAGGACCGTATAAGATTTCAGCGTACAGGGGACAGAACGCTTTCTTGCTCACAGAGATGGACGGCCAAGATTGCCCTGGAGGGCCAGTGAATGATAGGCTTTTGAAGCACTACCACTTTTGAGATAATGGGTCCAAAATTATGTCACAGTCATTGTATATACCATGCCATTGCTAGTAATATTTCAAGTACACAGTCATTGAATTTTGGGGCCCGAGGTGAAGGATATAAAATTTGAATGATATGTGTAAGGTTTGTTGTTTTTAATTTAGTTTTCAGTCATAGTTTTAGTTAGAGTCAGTCTGCATTGTCTCAGTTTTCAATATTTTGACAGTATTTGCCCAATGGATAAGGCTACTTGGTCTACGGTGTTCTTGGCACCTCCAAGGAGTTGCCATCCCCATTGGAGCCAATGTTAGTGTCAGTTTTGTCATACTGCCATCAGTGATCAAATTTACTCTTTTTCATTTGCATAGTAGGAGTCCCATACTATATATTTTCATCATTCCATTAGGTCATGGATTCATTGATGGTAGTGGTCATTTCATCTGTTTTCCCTCATGTGAAAACTTGCTAATTCTCCTCTCTATGGTCTTCAGTCATGATTCACTTTCACTCCACAATTCATGTTGTTAGGTCATAGGGTTGGTCTCATCAAGTTATAGGATCGCATCATAGTCAAATTAATGAGGAAAGTGTCAATAAAAGCAGCAAGGACATGAGGATGCCTAATAAACTCAAAATCATGGTATCTGGAAAAAACAAAGAGGTTGTTCTTTCAGTTGGATGTAATAGTCAACTCAAAACATGTTTTGAGGTGAAAACAGGATACTTTATTTTGATTATCATCTTTTATGTAATTTTATGTCTCCAAATGTAATAAGTTGAACTTTAGAAGCTACTATCTCCATAAAGCCAGCTGTGGGTTTTTTCTTCCTATTTTCCAAAGGTGTTCTCCACAGATTTTCAGCAAATCACATTTTAAGTATGTTCACTTGAAAGAGCCTAAAAAGGATTTCTTTTTCTAGTGATATATCATGCTCCCAAATCGACTTCCTGGATCAAGATATGTTTATGAATAAATCCTCAAAGCCTAACCTTACCCTTTACCTTTCTTCATTTGGTCCCTAAACTTTATAATTTCTACCTTTTCATATGATTTTAAAATATTCATCTCAAAATTCCTTTGTATTTTCATTGTCGTCTAACAAAATTCGATGCGATTGACCGATCCGATCGCATCACATTGCAAAGGTCCATGGTCGATCGACCCACTCGATTAAACAACCTTGATGTGATTGAGATATCTTCTTGATCCGATCGCATCGTCGCATCACCATTTCCACTCGTCATGTTTAAACCATCCACGTTTCCTTCGTCGCAATGAATCGCATATCACCCATCGCATTCGCATTTCCACAATGTTTAACTTCAAACCCGCCCCCCCCGATTTACTTATCGCAATTTTCCCGGGTCCCACCTAAAAGCCTTCCTCCCATTCAAAATAAAGGGGTTTTTCCATTTGTAAAAGGTGATAACTTGATTATTATATTTTTAAAAATATTTCTTAACCCCTCATCACATCAAATTCTTTCTCCCACTATTTCCATCGCTTTGTTCCTCCATCGCACATCGCATATCATAATTTCTCCCCTGCCATATGTTATAACAGTTCCCCGCCGATTTTCGATTGCGATTAACCCACCTCCGATGCCTCTGATCCGATCATTCCATCGCATCGCAAGTTTCATCGCATCGCAAAGTTCCATCACATCATAAAGTTCCATCGCATCGCAAGTTTCATCACATCGCAAGTTCCATCGCATTGCAAGTTTCATCGCATCGCTCCATTACACCATGCTCCCTCCCCCCTTCCGATGTCGATTTGTGATTGCGATACTTTTGGGCCCACCTCTAGTCCTTTGCTCTTTTAAAAGAAAAAGGGGCTTTTTCTCCATTTAAACGGCAATTCATTTCGTTTGGTTTCAAAGGCATTTTTTCTTCGGCAAAGGGTTTTTTCTTCAAAGAGTAAAGACAGAGATATTGATCAAAGTCGTGAGCTAATTACAAACGTAGAATTATTTTGGCCTCTTCAGCAGCGATTAAAAAGGGATCGGCTCTTCGAATTTCTTCTTCTCATTTGTTGGATATAACAGCAAAATCTTCCATATGGTCAAATATATTGTTTCCCCTCTTTTCGGGGGCATATTGTTGGTTTATTTTATATGTTTAGATTTATGTTCCAAATTTATTGAAACAGCTCCTCCTTCTGTGGGTACACCCCCTTGAAACTGATCTATTTAATATAGTTTTCCATCATTTGTAAGGGGGGGAAAAGGTGGAATAAGTTGGAAATATTGAGGACGCTCTGCGCTCCATTTTTGTAATAGTTTGGCAGGGAATTAATAAAGAAATGCAGCACTGATTTATGGGATCCCTGTGGTATGGATTTTAGCACTATTCTTTCCTTTGTGATCATTCATTAATTTTTATGTTTTTCATTCATTCATTCATATTCCTGTTTGGATTTTTTCAAGATAGAAGGGTAGAATCCATTGTATAATGCTCTGCCTTGGGAAAATTATTCAATATTTTATGTTTTCTTTTGTTTGAAGAGGATCCATCTACTATGTCCTTTTCAGCTCCTCACCAGTCTTAAACACTCCATCATCATTTAAACAAATTTGTTAAAATCCCTGCCTACCTTGCCCCATAGAATACCCTGTATCTCTGATTTACTTCCCCAGATTCAAACTGTCCAACCCCATCTGATCCATACAACCTATAAAATTGATAAAACATTTTGAGCTACTATACCTAGCCTAAAATCAATTTGCATTTATATTTCAATGAACATTTTTCACGGAGAGAGCCCTCTCTTGACTTTGTAGGGCTAGCTACAAGGTTGAGCGTGGTTTGAGGTTACCCTGATTTGCCTTCCTTCAGCCTGATGTTCAAATTAGGTGCTAACACATTCAATGCTAGGAATAACCACTTCATGGAGGGCTTTGGGCAAGAAATGTTTTGCTTGGTTCATATTGAGCCAACACCTAATGTCCTCTACTATTTTCAGGCTTTTGAGAATCTTATGGCAGCAAGTAAGTGGTTGGATGGCCACTTATCATATCATGTTTCGAAACAGCTAGAAAAGAACAACGTTGGTATCACTTGAGGGGCTATTTTCACCATCCATTATGCCATGTGACACTTAGTCCATATTTATTTTGGAGCCCATATGGTGATGATACTCTATTCACTATATGTGGGGTGGATTGGGCAAGAAAGGTTCCTAGAACCAAAGAGTGGGATCATGAGATTCCAAGTACCATTTGGCTTCTTAATGACAATATTATTGCAGCCCAAGACCAGCAGTTCCACATTTATCATAAATGGAGAGAGAGACAATGTGATTTGAATAACTTGATCTCTCCTTTTCAGCCATGTAGCCCTTATACATTGCAGAAGTAGGGGATTGGTGATTGTTTCAATGAGCTGCCAAGGATGGCTCATTTTGTTTGGATGAGAGCATGGAGATTGGAGCTTCTCATTGAGATTGAGGCACCTAAAATTTACCATCTCTTATGCCTTAAGGAGGCCAATGGACAACATATATCTCCCACTTTTTCATAATGACAATTATTTGGTTTATCTACCAAAGGCTAACTTGTATATTTGGGAGGAGACATATCCATTGGAGATTTTGCAGTGCCCTTGCAGTTGGTTGAGGACAAGAAAAATTTGGGAGGGGAATATTGTAATATTCCTAAATTAGCCTGCAGCTAATTGGAATATTAAAATCTCATTTTTCTTTCTTGTTGGATGAATAAGGGGTTAAGGAGACCCTTAAAGACTCTTTAGTAGGAATAAATCACTTCCAGTGTGAATGAAGATCAGTTTAGATAGTCAGAATTAAGCTACCTTGGGTGTGAAAGGAGAAAATGCATGGATACTAAATCAAGGTTGAAAAAATTGAACAGCGTTGTAAATCAGAGAGTGGAGCTAATGGAGACAGTGTAGTTTTGGAGGAAGAAATTTTGCATGGAAGTAACCTCATAAATGAGTGGGGCCAAGGGTGAGGAAGCTCACCAAGAAAATAAGGGAAAGGGATGGTAGCCATGAGGGGCATTTATAATATTTTTTATGTTTGAGTCTTATGACTTATTGCATGCTTCATTTGTTTAGCTGAGTTTGTTGTATTGTTTAGTACAAGGTAATTTTCATGCGGGAATTCCACACTCTTCCTTGGAGGACTTGTTGAAGAAATATGAGAGGAGTATTTTGGGCTTCATTTCCATCATCTAGCACTAGGCCAAGTAGAAACCTACAGCTACAGCACAGTCTCCTTGAGGAACTTCGTTATTTTTCATGGTGTTACAATGGAAGGGTAAAAACCCCTATTCATGAGCTAGTTTCCTAGAGGGAGGATCAGCCTTTCACCCGGAAAGCTAGTAAGGAGGAACTATAGCCATTTCTTTGTCTTTTCAGCCATATTTATGTAGAGCTTCAGTAATACAGTGTGATTCAGCCATAGATCTGCAGTATATACTTTTTGTAACTTGTGCCTCTCAAGAAACCATTGCCGAGTTATCTTGGAATTGTGTAAAAGAGACTAGATCTCAATTTTTCAGCTCTCTTGAGTAATATATCAGCAGACCCATTTGTTTTTCTATTTCTAAAACACCTCACATTCAGAAAATAAAAAATAAAAATAAAAATAAAAATTCTATTTATAGTAGTATTCACAGTTAAATATTATTAAGAGCCTTTATACTATTCTAGTAATCTCGTCTTTTTATGTCTTTGTCGCATTTCAACGAAATTCTGTCACTCACAGAATTTCCAACATTTTAAATTTCTAGAATTTTAGTTACGAGTTGTGACAATATTCCACTTACACAATTTTTAATTACAATTTTCCCCCACATACCATGTATTTTGTTTTCTTTAAAAATATATATATATATATAAATATATCTATCCCTTCTCAATTGAGGAACATAATAGTCATGTGGATAATTATACTTGTAGCTATTCTTATGAAAATTTTAAAGACATTACTACATATAACAATTTCCTCTTTACTTATAGCTTATGGCTTGCATGTCCATTACAATATTATGGATATTATAACATGACTTTAACTCCAACCTCCTTCGTTCTAATTTACCCATTTCCAAATGCCTATTCCTATCACATACATTTTCGAATTTAATACCAACACTTTATTCAAGGTCTAATTACATATCTTTACATTTATTTTAAGTTTCTTTAATATACAACTTACATGCTACATTCAAACAACCTTATGACTATTGAATTTTTGTGTCATAATATTTATATCATTTAACTTGCGTTCAAGCCAATTACGCAGATCATAATTACGCTAAAATCCATCATAAATATACGTGAGTTTAAATTGGACTAACTTGTTTATTAGCCATCCTATATGAATGCTTTCGTGATTTTACTTTCAGTTGGGCCTACAACTATTATAATACTTTACCAATTCATTGGTTCTCTTTCGGTTATAATTCGTAACAATTTCTCGAACCATTAGGATTACCTTATCGTTTAATTGAAAATGTTGACTCACCTACCGATATGAATTTTGCTATCCCACAGATTTTCGAACCTCGAAATATATTTATGACTCTTCTGACAAGAGTAACCCTTTTAAATGACTATGGTATTTTCACTTGGTACGACTCCAGCTTTGATATTTCTGGGGATTATGTTTCATTAAAAAATTCGTACACCTCACATAGCTCCTCGGTGGATCAAACCATTCATTTATCGATCCGAGTAGTGAGCTAAATCGGCCAACGCATGGACGGTATAGATTAAGCTCCACTTAGGGTTTTGAAAGTCATAAATATTTTCAATTTCGCAGAACCCACTCTCATTTGGCCAGGACGCTTTGGCAGACACTGGAACAGTAGCCTTTCGAGAAATATAGGAGAAATTCCATTTTTATTTTTTTTGGTCTCCCTCCATCATTTGGTTATGTTGAGAATTTGTCGGATTTTTCTTCTACACTGTCACTGCTCAAGGATGCCCAGAGGTCCTTGGTAATTCCATAGTGTAATTTTCTCAGTTCTAACCAGGTAATGAATTCTTGCACTTATTCCTGTTCGAATTGGTTCCATTCTTATATTTTTCTGCCAAATTTATATTTTCATTTCTACTTAGTATCGTATGTTTAATTTTT
Source organism: Pinus albicaulis (assembly GCA_034641835.2). NCBI lineage: Eukaryota > Viridiplantae > Streptophyta > Pinopsida > Pinales > Pinaceae > Pinus > Pinus albicaulis. Next base: position 929,895,441 of record CM076571.1, on the reverse strand, counting down.
ATTTTATTTTCTTGTAGTCACCTGGGTTTAGAAGGTCTCCATTTCTCTCGTATGGGAAGATTTGACCGTACCCTTTCTTCCGCCAATTTCGTCGTCCTGGTAGTGTTTTAAATCTTTTCTCTGTCTGTATGCAAATGAGTCATTTCAGTTTTTTATTTTTTATCATCTTGTGTTATGTAGAATCTACGGAACTACACGTTAGGTTTATTTCATTTGTGTGTTTATTAACTCCTATGGAGACCTGAAAAATTCTCTTGTTCATTTGCAGGGATTAAATTTTGAAAATTTCAACTGCAGCATCCATGTCAAATTGATACCTCTGCTAATTTGTTTCGAAGGTCAAAAATTTGTGAATAGCGTTTCCTCCATAGGTAACTACTCAAATGCATAGATTACACTATGGAATCCATCAATAAAATATTTACTGACATTCAAAAGAAGTAGGTTATAACGCACTTTTGACATTCGTTGTAATATTTCACAGTGTTTTCCCATACCCTCTACATATTTTCTCCTATCGCTATTGTATTTCCTTGTACTGAAAAAAAAAATGTTTAAAATATCATTTTGTCATGTTTTTGGTTTAAATCACCTTATTTGACCAGTTTGCACAGTGTTGGTTTCGTCTCTACTGTGAAAACCTTGTCTCCTACTTACACCACCAACCAGGTATTTTAGGTTTCCTTATTTCATTTTTATATCTTAAAAACTCTCTGGATGTAGATTAAATCAATATTGATTGCCACTTTATTTATTATGACAGGTATTTGTGAAATCCTATTGACATAAATGACATGTTTTACTCCATAATTTCGCCATCCCTAACCCAGTCCACATGTCTAGTTCAGGTTGGTCTCCCTTCTCACGGGAGAGTCAAAATCAAATTATGATTTTGTAACTTTATTTTCCCTTTCATTTTTCTATGGAAAAAGATTCCTAAACAGTAAAAGTTTACTGCTTGTAATTTCTAACTAGAATAGACCCCTGTTTGTAATTTTTTTTTTAACGTACATAACTATCAAGCAACGGGACTTTGTTTACCCTTCAGTAAGGACTTTTGGTTTTTCTAGTTATCATCACTTAAATTTTTTTTTATAGTAATATATATTTATATCATCAATCCATTGTTGGCATCCCGATTTTATTAAACGGGTCACACGAAGAATTTGTTCTATATACCTGTATATGTATATATATAGTCGCATACATTTCTGATTAGTAATTAGGCATGCTTGTTATTTAAGACCTTAGAGAAGCATAGTATTTTACTCTTTACAGAAAATATTCTTTTCCCATTTTTTTTTATATTCAGCCACCATAATAGAATAATTTAAATCTGAAAATGCTCTCCATGTCAAATACTTAGTATAAAGGTGAAATTATGACACATGTATGTCAATAATTTATTGGTTTAATACATCTAGTTCTGCTTTGTATGTCTCAGAATATTTATAATACATAACAGTAATTAGTAATTTCGAAAGCATCCAATATCTGCTTATTCCATTTTAGGAGATTTATTTCTGAGTAATATTTTTGTATGGAAATGAATGCAGTAATACGGTTAAATGTTAATATGTCTCAATTTCTGTTTAGAATTACTTCAATGTACAGTTGGCAACATAATACCAGAAAATCTAACTCACCCTAGAATTTCTCTAAGGTACCTAACCTCAGATCTAGACCCATTACTGGGTTCTTGACATTTTGAGAGTTGGTCCTCCGCAAAATTTTTCTATACAACCATACAGTTTTCATTGTATTTTGTTATAATGAAATCTGTTAAATGTATAGGTACTTCCCCTATCACTTTAACTCATAATTTATCAATTATTTAAACACAAAATTTAACTTAGTAGCTCACATAAACATAACTATTTTATGATTGTTCATAATGCATCATAACATTAAAAATTTTGAAAGATCAAAACATTTCCAATTGAATGTGCATACCACTTAGGTCTGACTAATTGCCTCCCAACCCTAGATTTATCACTTTGTAACTCACCCCAGAGTAGAGATCCTTTGCTCCAGTGATAGACAACCCTCTGTCTATCTTGAAACAGCTAATTTAATCTTTGCTTTCCCCCAGCCTGTTTCCCTTAACTGCATCCAATTAATTCAGGATGTTGTTTTCTTGTTTTTCCCAGGATTTCTCTCTGTTTCTTCCACAAAGGTACTTTTAAAGCTGGATTTTCTGTTTTTCCAGCTTTATTCCATCTCTTCCCAATAATTTCCTTTTTATTTGGGTAATTAGATATTTATCTCCAAATCTAATTTTATTATTTTACTTTATTCCTTCCAAAGATTTCTGGAAGTTGTGGAAAAGTATTACCACCTTATCCATCCTCATGGATTGGGTTTTCAGATCTCAAATCTCAATCTAGTCATTGCACATAATTTTTCCATTTTATTTTATTAATTTAAAATAATAAAATAACTCCACATAAATTTTTTCCATTAGGGTCCATTTTACCCTTTTAGACTTGTTCAAATGTCAAATAAAAGCATAGAAAATTGGGGATATTACATATTCCCCCTCTAAAAACAAACATTGTCCTCGGTGTTAACAAACAATTTAACAAAATCACTGTTTAAACAGTAATGGATATTTTTCCATCATATCAGTATCTCTTTCCCAAGTAGCCTCCTCGGGTGCAAAGTGTCTCCACTGCACTTTCACCCTGGCCATTGTCCTATTTCGGAGCTCAATTTCTTCCCATGCCAATATTTGAAGTGGCTCTGGAAGGAATTCCCCTTCTGGTTCCACCTGAATCACATTCCAATCAATAACGTGAGCAGAAACATGCACATATTTTTTTTATAACGAAACATGAAATACATCATGAACCTTAATATGAATGGGTAAAGCTAGTTTATATGCAACTGGTCCAACTCTTTCCAGTACTTCAAACGGTCCACAATAACGTGGGGCTAGTTTTGCACAGCTTCTAGTGTGCAAATTAATGTTCTTAGGTTTAATTCTCAGATATACATGGTCACCCACACTGAATTCTCTGTGAATTTTTCTTTCTGTCTACATAACTTTTTTTCCTATCTTGTGTTGTTTTGATATTTTGCTGAATCTTTTTCACAACTTTTTCCATTTCTTGTAAAGCTTCTGGTCCAAGTATTATTTTATCTTTAGGTTGACTCCAACTTAAAGGGGTATGGCACTTTCTACCATAAATTTCTTCAAAAGGGCTCATCTTTATGGAAGCTTGGTAGCTATTGTTGTAGGCAAATTCTGCTAAGTGTAGATAGTCTTCCCATTTTGTTGGCCTATCCATGACATACATCCTTAACATATCCTCTAGGATCTGGTTTGCTCTTTTGGTATGACCATCCATTTGGGGATGGTAGGTAATACTAAAATTTAATTTGGTACCCATGCCTCCAAATAAAATCCTCCAAAATGTTGCAGTGAATTTTGCATCTCTATCTGAAATGATCATTTTAGGAACACCATGCAATTTTACAATATCCCTCATAAATACATTTCCTACTTGAGTTGTACCAAATGTATACTGTACAAGTATAAAGTGAGCAGCTTTCATCAAAGTATCCACTACAACCATGATAGAGTCATGTTGGTACTTGGTCCTTGGTAAACCAGTAATAAAATCCATGGAAATAGTCTCCCACTTACATTCTGGGATGGGTAAAGGATTCAGCAACCCAGATGGATGTTGATATTCAACCTTCACCTATTGGCATTCAATACATCTAGCCAGGTAATTTTCCACATATTTTTTCATTCTAGGCCAGAATAGATTCTTTCTTAAAGCTGAAAGTAATTTTTGGTATCCTGGGTGTCCAGCATAGGGCCTTTTATGGTACCCATCCAGAATCTCTTTCTTTAAGGAATCTACATCAAGAATGTACAATCTATCTTTATAGCAAATTAACCCTTTAAGTCAAAATTGGCACTACTTCCAACATTACTCACAGTTTTACAAGCATTTCTGCTTAATGCATATGCAATCTTGTTTTCCTTACCCTTAATATGTTTTATCTCCATGTCAAACTCACTAAGGAAGGACAACCACCTAGCTTGTCTAGCATTCAACTCTATTTGAGTGAATAAATACTTTAGACTGATGTGATCTGTCATCAGCACAAACTTTTTCCCTAAAAGATAATGTCTCCACATCTTTAAAGCGTGTATTACAGCAGCTAGTTCTAAATCATAAACACTATAATTATGTTCATGTTTCTTGAGTTTTCTGGATTCATAAGCTATTACATAATTTTCTTGTAGGAGCACTCCTCCTAATCCTTCTCCACAAGCATCTGTGCATACCACAAATTCTTGATCTTGATCAGCAATATTTAAAATAGGTGTTGTGGTAAGTTTCAGTTTTAGCTTATCAAAGTTGTTTTCACATTTTTTAGTCCATTCAAACTTAACTCCTTTCCTTTGTAGAGACGTAATTGGGTAAGCTAAGGCTGAAAATCTCTACACAACCCTCTTGTAGTATCCTGCAATTCCCATAAAGGATCTTATAGCAGACACATCATTAGGTACAAGCCACTCTCTTATTGCTTTTATCTTTTCTGGGTCTACTGCTAAACCTTGTTCTGAAATTATATGACCTAGGTATTGAATTTTATGTTTGAAAAATTCACATTTACTGAACTTAGAATACAATTTGTTTTCCGTGAGAGTTTTCAAAACAATTCTAAGGTGTTCTTTATGCTCAGCTTCATTCTTAGAATAAATTAGAATGTCATCAATAAATACTAATACAAAATTTTCCAAGCATTTATGTAAGACACTATTCATCAAGCACATAAAAGTAGCAAGTGCATTGGTCAACCAAAATGGTAGGACCACAAACTCATAGTGTCCATACCTGGTTCTAAATGCAGTTTTACTTATATCTTCATCTTTAATTCTTAATTGATGGTAGCCTGTCCTTAAATCAATTTTCGAAAATTATGTCCCTCCTCTAACTTGGTCAAAGATATCATCTATCCTGGGTAAAAGATATGTGTTTTTTATTTTCATCTTGTTCAATTGATGATAGTCAATACACATTATGAAAGTACCATATTTCTTTTTTACAAACAACATCGGTGCTCCCCATGGGGACACACTTGGTCTAATGTAGCCTCTGTCTAGAAACTCTTGTATTTGCATTTTCAACTCCATCAGTTCTAGAGTACTCATTATGTATGGGGCTCTTGAAACTGGTGTTGCTCCTGGCACCAAGTCAGTTGAGAAATCAATCTCTCTCCTAGGGGGCAGATGAGGAATTTCATTTGAAAACACATATTTGAATTCTCTGATAACAGGTAAGGTTTCTAAAGGATTTTCTTCTGCTTGTTTTCCCAGTTCTTCTACATAGAAAGAATACACTTGGCAATCTTTCCTAGCAATTCTCTTCAATTGAAGTGCTGAAATTTGTGTCACAGATATGGGTTTAGGTTTTCCTTTTACTATGACAGGTTTTCCTTCATTTTTTATGAAATGTATTGTCTTGTCTAAGCAGTTTAGCATGGCTTTCTGCTTCTCTAACTAGTCCATTCCTACCATACATAATAAGACCCTAAAGGCAAAATATTTAGATTTAATTCAGTTTGGTATCCATTCAAGTTTATGGTTGTTTGGGGTAAATTATGAGTCACTTTTATTTTTGTACCAGTGGCCAATTGCACTAACCAAGACTGCTGAAATTTTTCTGACTTTAAGTTACATTTTTCTACCATTTGAGGATTGATATAACTTAAAGATGCACCTGGATCTATTAACACATAAACATATTGGTCAGCAATCATACCTTATATTTCAACCATAGTGGACTAGTGTTCTTCTTGACGATCTTGCAGAGTAGCACTGATTTTAGGGATGTTCTTTTCCAAGTCATTAATAGTCGTTACTTCTATCAATACTTGTATGGCATGAATGTTTCTGTGTGAGTATTCCCTCAATAAATGAGGTTCTCCACACCCCCAACACTTTAGGGGTTCTCTCATTTTAACTGTCACCTCTCTTTTATTGTTTCCATTCATCTGTTTGGACACCATTTGTGATTGAGAAGTTTGATTTTCTCCCATTTTGTTGAAATTTTTTCTTTGTTGGTTTCTCCCGAAGTTCTTTAGATATGTTGGTTTTGTTTTCTTTCCACTGGAGTCACCCTTCTCTTTGTTTTTCCAATTCTTTACTTGTTCACTTTTACCCTTGAATTGTCGATAACACAGCCTTGCTTTGCACACCACCTCATCCATGGTATTGGGATTATCAAACTCTATCTTTTCCTTCTATATAGTAGGTAAACAGTTTAGAAAATGTTGTACTTTTGCCTTCTCCTCTCTTATGTAAGGTACATAGTGTAACAGATTGGTGAATTTGGTTACAAAATCATCAATCGTATGTTGTCCCAATTTGAGTTTGTGAAACAATTTGTCTTTATCGTCATAATAACATTCATTCAGGTATCGATTTTTGAACCTGACTTGGAAATCCTCCCAGGCAACAGTTTTCTCATCAATGACATGGACCATCTTTGTTTCTTCCCACCACAAAGTAGCCTTACCTTGCAATTGATAGATAGCCAACCTGGCTCTCAAGTTAATTTCATATTAGTAAACCTAAAAGTACTTTATCATATTTAGAATCCACACTTCAGCATCTTCCTCCTTCTCCCCATCATAGGAGGGAGGTTTGATTTTCCGAAATTCACCCTGTAATTCCTTGTTCCTTCTAGACTATTGTCTAAAGGTATCATCTTCCTCAGAATATTCTGAGTGATTTACTCTTCCCTTTCTCTTCCTTCCCAAATATTCACCTTCTTGAATATTCCAGGAAGTCAATTCTCTTATTAATTTTTCTTTTTCTTCACTGGCTAAAGATAGCCTTCATTGTGGCTTTTCAGCTACGTCATTTCTCTTTGCATTCTATGCAACATAGCTATCAATGAAACATTTGAATCTGGCGTGTTTTCTCCACCACCCAGATCCACATACAGCTCGTCCCCTTCAGTCATATTTCACAGTTGTATACCTTAACACTGTTCACTGTACATGAAATTAAACTTTAGAAACATTTAAATTCAATAAAATTTTACAGCAACATAAAATTTCTGATGTGAGCATATAATTTGCCCAGTGTTTTAACTTGGGCTCTGATACCATTTGTAATGCCTCACATTCGGAAATTTTTTTTCTATTTATAGTAGTATTCACAGTTAAATATTATTAAGAGCCTTTATACTATTCTAGTAATCTCGTCTTTTTATGTCTTTGTCACATTTCAATGAAATTCTATCACTAATTCTAGAATTTCCAATATTTTAAATTTCTAGAAGTTTATTTACGAGTTGTGACAGTATTCCACTTACACGATTTTTAATTACAATTTTCCTCCACATACCATGTATTTTGTTTTCTTTAATATATATATATCCCTTCTCTATTGAGGAACATAATATTCATGTGGATAATTATACTTGTAGCTATTCTTATGAAAATTGTAAAGGCATTACTACATATAACAATTTCCTCTTTACTTATAGCTTATGGCTTGCATGTCCATTAAAATATTATGGATATTATAACATGACTTTAACTCCTACCTCCTTCATTCTAATTTACCCATTTCCAAATGCCTATTCCTATCACATACGTTTATGAATTTAATACCAACACTTTATTCGAGGTCTAATTTCCATATCTTTACATACATTTTAAGTTTATTTAATATGCAACTTACATGCTACATTCAAACAACCTTATGACTATTAAATTTTTGTGTCATAATATTTATATCATTTAACTTGCGGTCAAGCCAATTACGCAGATCATAATTACGCTAAAATCCATCATAAATATACGTGAGTTTAAATTGGAATAACTTGTTTATTAGCGATCCTATGTGAATGTTTTCATGATTTTACTTTTAGTTGGGACTAAAAATGTTATAATACTTTACCAAGTCGCTGGTTCTCTTTCGATTATAACTCGTAATAATTTCTCAAACCATTAGGATTACCTTATCGTTTAATTGAAAATGTTGACTCACCTACCGATATGAATTTCGCTATCCCACAAATTTTCAAACTTCGAAATATATTAATGACTCTTCTGAAAAGAGTAACCCTTTTAAAAAACTATGGGATTTGCACTGGTATGAATCCAGCTTTGATATTTCTGGGGATTATGTTTCATTAAAAAATTCATACCCGTCACATGGCTCCTCGGCGAAACAACCCATTCATTTATCGATCCAAGTAGTGAACTAAATCGGCTGACGCATGGATGGTATAGATTAAGCTCCACTTAGGGTTTTGAAAGTCATAAATATTTTCAGTTTCGCATGACCCACTCTCATTTGGCCAGGCCGCTTTGGAAGACACTGGAATAGTAGCCTTTCGAGAAATAGAGGAGGAATGCCATTTTTTATTTTTTTTTATTTTTTTTATTTTTTATTTTATTTTATTTTTTGTCTCCCTCCATCATTTGGTTCTATTGCAAATTTGTCAGATTTTTCTTCTACATTGTCACTGCTCAAGGAGGCTCAGAGGTCCTTGGTAAGGCCATAGTGTATTTTTCTCAGTTCTAACCAGGTAACGAATTCTTGCACTTATTCCTGGTCGAATTGGTTCCATTCTTAGATTTTTCCGCCAAATTTATATTTGCATTTCTACTTAGTATTGTATGTTTTATTTTTATTTTTTTTCCTTGTAGTCACCTAGGTTCACAAGGTCTCCATTGCTCTCGTATGGGTAGATTTGACTGTAATGTTCCTTTTTCAGGAACTTGCTACAACAATGAGAATATCTCAAGATATTCTAATGTTGGAGCTCCCTACCATTTCTTTTTCATGTCACCTGAAGAAAGTGAAAATGTGTGGAGACACTAGCTCTTCCCAGACTCTTTCTATAGATATTTGAAAATTCCTTCCTTAGGAATTTCCCAAATAATGGGGTTGCAATGATGTATGAACATACAAATGGAATGATAGCACTATTTTAGTGAGCCATGGCACATAAAGAAGTGAATATCTGATCAATGAATAATATAGTAGTAAATGTGTACAATTCTTTGAGGATTCAATCACTCAAGCTTGGGAATGAAAGCCTCAACCAAAAAAGTACATGAATTGTGACAAAACACTTCTATGTAATCATGCCCTAGCTATGACTATGCAGTTATGAATGGATACTACAACATACAAAATGTGAATACAATGATATATCAATATCAGCTCAAATAAAGATGGGGAGCAAGCTCTCAACCCCTGAAAACACTAATACAACACCGATACACAATCCTTAGAAGGATTGGCTGCAATACATGTACAAAATATGAAAATGCAATAATTTCGGAGTTGTTGGGCAGCAGCAACTCATAAAAAAAATAGGAGGAAATGGCTTAATGAGATCCTCAATCTGAAATGGCCTCCTCCAATGGAAAATCTGAAGTGAAAGACTAATTATTTCACCTAAGATTGCACCCTCAAAATGTCTTCTAATCCCTCACAGCAAATTCTCTCCAAGAATAACGATGTCTATGAGAGGGACTACGCTGCACATGATGGCAAGTAGTTGGCCTGATGCCAAAGCTGGTGTAATAAGCTCATAAACCTCCCTTTCTGATCTCCAAAGGGATGGAAGCTCCCTCCTCTAAAAAACAAGCCAAGGATGGTGTTGTAGAAAACCTCCCCAGCAACACCCAGCAACAATGCATAATCTCCAGCTGAAACGGCGTTGATAAAGATAGATGGTGCTTGACCTCAATGTCTGAATATGGGTGATGGCGAGCATAACCCGCCAAACCCAGAATCTCTCCCCTTTCTTGTGCATATAAAAATCCATCTTAATAACAGCCCAAATTTAACTTCTCTTCTGGGCTATTACATACACTAACATTGTGGAAGCTCGTAACATTCATTCACAACTTCAAAAGTCAAACTTGGTTAATTAAAACCCAAGACATATAATTTATTATACTGCAACTTATTGACCCAAATACCAAGAATTTAAAGTCAACAAACCATGATTCAAATATATGTGTGCCTTGCCTTCTAAATCTGCCAAATTGTGTGAAGACTCACACGTTCCATGATGACATCGGTTCGCAGCAGTAGCAATGGATTTGAATGGACCTTTCAAACTTTTTCCTCACACCTTGTTCCTATCGGAAAAACTTTCCACCGATCCGATATATTTTAAAACTACTTGGGACAGCACCTTTTATAACAATTATATATATTACTGCAAACCCAAATCTGGTTGATTCCAACAGTTCATATCAATTTCGCTAATCAGTAATTACAAGCTCCTCTCAAACTTTCGCCATTCACCATAGTGACGATGTGATGATCGATTCACACATCGAATGTTCTAATGGTTCTCCAATCATCAACACCTTTAATAATTATGATGCGATGTAGTTCGAAAATTCGCAATCGGAATAGCCAATGTCCTATAAAGTTCAACAATAGCTCCAATGCGATATCATTCCACAGTTCTAATGTGATCCTCTCAGACCCGATATCACATTAAACCATTTCTTAATTATACCTTGAATTTGCCGATACTCTTCTTATCGGAGATCGCCAAATCTTAATGGTGAACAACTTCCCTTTCTGTAGGCGCTCCGATATTACTCCGATCCGACACAATAGGTTATACATAGACCTAATACATCATACAAATCGACTGATATAACTTTTGCATATGATTCCAATGTTATATGGCGTTGTACGGAAATCTCTATCTACCTGATCTAATGTTGCATGGACCGATGAATTTCAGTGTAAATCCTTATACCGCTTTAGATCTTATCAAAGGCTCTACTACATGTTTCACATTAATTCTCGGGTTTAAAGACTTTCCTGCTTATAGTCTCAAGAATTTTCCCGATTACATTAACAGGGTGTTTCTCACATTGAAATTAAAAACACAGGCCACACACCATTTAATCAATTACACAGTAATACAATACTCAAATCTTCACCACTTTTCATTCGATTTGGCACGGAACGTAATTGCTTTCATAATACTCAAAAAAAAAAAAACAGAACCTCGCTTTTTCCAAATTAAAAAAAACATTGATACACACTGTCACAATATATCACGAAATCTGAGCTTTCGCTCCACACAAAACCTCACTCTAACCTGCTATCTATTTTTCTCTTCTACCTCTCCATCCCCCGTTCATGCCTTTTATGCTTACATTTATACAATGGGTTCTAAACCACTTTCTGGTTTAGATCCCTGAATTCCTCAACAAAATCCTAAAATCTCCTTCTTGTTCCTAAAACTCCTCTCTAATCCCTAGATTTATGAACTAACTCCTAAACTAATATTTACAATCAATTCTCAATCCCTCAATCTCTCAACTATCCTAAATCTCTCATGTTCTCCTACATTCAAGAACATTTACAATCAAGCCTTACAACATTCAATTAATTCCTACTTTCATTAAAATCACTCAAAACATTAAATAATTTTATAAATCCAATACTTAAGAAACCAATTTCCTTGAAATACAAGACCCCCCATTTCTAATTAGAATATAATGATAATATTGAGCTGGATGCTCCTGCATCAGACTCCCCATGTAAGAAAATTTATGACCACCTGATCATAAGTCTGGATAATTGTTTCCTCCTGGATCCCAAACTTTATTTTGTAATCTTTCCTTGCTTGTCAATTGCTCTATTGTTGTTGTTATTTGCTGTTGTTCTCCAGGTCTCCATATTTTATGCTGTAATGCTCCACTTTCTCTGCCTTCAAGGTCTGCTACTGTCTTTCTCTTGTTGTCACTCCTTTTCTTTCTTGCTATTGTATTTCTCTGAGACATTTTCATCATTAACCTCCTTATCAACAAAATTTCTCTGTCCAGTATATCCTCTCTCTGCTGATTGTTTCCATCTCTTGATTGCTGAATTCTCATTCTTGCTTGTTCTTCACTTGTTTTGATCGCTTCCTTTTCACCCTTACTGTTGTTTTGCATCTTTTCTGCTGCTGCTACATTGTCTTTTAGAACAATTTCTTGCCTCTGTTTTCTGCATCTGTCAACTTCTTCTTGATTATTATTTATGACAACTAATTTGTCATCCTTCTTCAGCAATCTATCCTGGACATTCATCCTCTGCTCTTCAGACTTCCTCCTTTGAAAGTCTAATTCTCTATATAACTCAATGATTTTACTGGGAGTGAACTTTGAAAATTTTACATAATCTTCCATTTCCTCATTTGTTATTGTCTCATTATCACATGGTCCTTCTTCCTCTGCTAAATCTTCCTTAACATCCTTCAGTAGATGTTCTTCCTCTTCTTCTTCCATTTGGCTATCCACCTGTGCCAAATATGTTCCAGCGTCTGCCACAACATCTTCAATTATAAGACAATCATTATAATAAAAAATATAAGGCCTCTATACCTCTTTTCCCTTTAGCAACACTTCAGTATGTTGCGTTGTTTTCTCTTCTTCTGTCAGCATATCAGTATGCTGACCCAAACTCAAAAAATTCTTGAGACTGTCAGCTAGTCTCCCCTTCTCAACATCTATTTCAATGATGTCTTCCAGCATTTGTCCATTGTAGTGAACTGATTCCTTCCCAGCCTCTTTATCATATTCTGCTTCAAAACTTTCATCTTCTGGAAGGTACTCTTTCACATCTTTGACAGTTTTAAAAGACTATCTATATTCTTCCAAACCTGCAATCATACAAAAATCATTAGTTTTAAAATCACAAGACCCTACGGTCTTATTTGATGCTTTAGTCATCAAGTCTTTCGGCTGCTTCAGATCATTCATATGATTCAACTCCTCTAACTCTTCATCACTTTCAAAAAGTAATGGTCCACTTTCTGGTTCACATATCGAAACTTCAACATCTTCTTCAGCATCTTCCTTTTGTTGTAGCTCAATTCTTTCGAGCTTCTCTATCCTCTATTTGGCATCTATAACTTGTTCAAGTCCCCTTAGTTCCTTCATCAACTGCATATTCACCTAATGATTCCTCTTCTCTTGTAGCCTCTGCCACTTCACCTTTTTCCTCATGACATAACCATGCTTCTGGTCTACTTCATTTCTTTGCAATATCTCCATTAACACCTCAAGCTGAACTACTATCTCAGCATTCTCCCGCTCATATTCCTCTTTGCTTAACTATCTCTATATGCCATTTGCCTTGGCATCCTTCTCCTTTTGTCCTCTGCTGTGGTCTATTTCAGAACCTCTGTTATGACTGTCACTAGTCATCATCCTCTCCATCTCTATGAGTTCCTTACTCACTTTACTATGAGTTGCACTAAAGCCTCTTCAATAGCAAGTCCTGTTCTGCCGCCACTTACCTCACCAAGCTCTCCTTACTCAGTCTTTTGGCAAGCAATTGGTTCTCTATCTCTGGAACCTCCTTTGAGCACTTCTCTTTGCTCTTTCTGGGCTTCAACTCATCTGTATCTTCTAAGAACACAACTGTCCTCCTTATCCAATATCTATTGGAATTCCTCAAGGTTCTGCCACATCTATGTTTTCACTTAGAGACTTTCACTAGCTTCCTTTATCTGTTAGCAATTCTAACCACATCTTCTATGGAATTGCCTTTTGGGAGTTGCAATAATACTTCTGCTTCAATGCAAAGACTACAATCTTCTAATCTTTAAATCCAAATAAAACCATATCATCTTACCTTCAAGATCTCGGTCTAATCTTGTCCTCCCATTCACCTACACTTTTGAATGGACTGTCCTTCCCACTAGATTTCAGTTGTGTCTTCAAACTCTATTACTTCCAAAACTTACAAACATCCCTCTACTGTAATCTTACTATAAAATTTCATTCATTTCATATCTACTAATCATTAGACAAAACTGCATACCTTTAATTACCTTCAGAATCTCACCATTCCTGCAAATCTATTTCAGCAAATCTTTATGCTTCCACTGCACAATTTCTCGATATTCAACTACTATCAATCAGATTTTAGAATCTGATCCTTTCTTCCAATCTTCCAGCTTTATCTGGGCAAAGCTTTAGCTATCAACAACAATTCCTTCTTTGCTGAGTTTCTTCCACTCAGAAATCATTAACAGCTTCTTTCATTACTATCCCTTAAGGTTTTATCTCCTTTGCTGAGATACTTCATTGCTGCAACCATCAATCCTCAATCTATTTCTTGTCAGTGAAACTCAAATCAAAATTAAACAAACACAATACCTGCTCCATTCATTCTTCACATTCAAGTGAATCTCCATTCTCCAAACATCGTTGTGGATTCTTTCTGTCTCTGCAATCTCTTCTTAATTCTGCTTTACCTGCCTCTAAGAACTTAATTGTTCTTCTCCATTCTCCCAGTTGTACTCTGGTTGCTTGACTGTCAGATTAGAATCTGATCTCCCTTGCCTGCATGCACATCTCTCGGTTCTGAATTCTTTCAAGAAACTTTCATGCAGAATTGCTTTCTTCTACCTTATACCAAATGGTTCATTTATAATTCAGCTTTGATACCAAAATTATGGCAAGCATAACCCGCCAAACCTATAATCTCTCCCCTTTCTCGTGCATATAAAAATCCATCTTAATAACAGCCCAAATTTAACTTCTCTTTTGGGCGATTACATACACTAACATTGTGGAAGCTCGTAACATTCATTCACAACTTCAAAAGTCAAACTTGGTTAATTAAAACCCAAGACATATAATTTATTATACTGCAACTTATTGACCCAAATACCAAGAATTTAAATTCAACAAACCATGATTCAAATATATGTGTGCCTTGCCTTTTAAATCTGCCAAACTGTGTGAAGACTCACACGTTCCATGATGACATCGGTTCGCAGCAGTAGCAATGGATTTGAATGGACCTTTCAAACTTTTTCCTCACACCTTGTTCCTATCGGAAAAACTTTCCACCAATCTGATATATTTTAAAACTACTTGGGACAGCACCTTTTATAACAATTATATATATTACTGCAAACCCAAATATGGTTGATTCCAACAGTTCAAATCAATTTCACCAATCAGTAATTGCAGGCTCCTCTCAAGCTTTTGCCATTCACCATAGTGACGATGCGATGATCGATTCAAACATCGAACGTTCTAATGGTTCTCCAATCATCGAAACCTTTAATAATTCTGATGCGATGTAGTTTGAAACTTCGCAATCGGAATAGCCAATGTCCTATAAAGTTCAAGAATAGCTCCAATGCGATATCATTCCACAGTTCTAATGTGATCCTCTCGGACCCGATATCACATTAAACCATTTCTTAATTATACCTCGCATCCGCCGATACTCTGCTTATCGGAGATCGCCAAATCTTAATGGTGAATAACTGCCCTTTCTGTAGGCGCTCTAATATTACTCCGATCTGACACAATAAGTTATACACAAACCTGATACATCATACAAATCGACTGATATAACTTTCGCATCTGATTCCAATGTTATATGGTGCTATACGGAAATCTCTATCTACCCGATCCGATGTTGCATGGACCGATGACTTTCAGTGTAAATCCTTATACCGCTTTAGATCTTATCAAAGGCTCTACTACATGTTTCACATTAATTCTCGGGTTTAAATACTTTCCTTCTTACAGTCTCAAGCATTTTCCTGATTACATTAACAAGGTGTTTCTCGCAATTGAAATTAAAAACACAAGCCACACACCCTTTAATCAATTACACAGTAATACAATACTCAAATCTTCACCACTTGTCATTAGATTTGGCACGGAACATAATTGCTTTCATAATACTCAAAAAAATAAAACAAAACCTCACTTTTGCCAAATTAAAAAAAAACACTGATACACACTGTCACAATATATCACGAAATCTGAGCTTTCGCTCCACACAAAACCTCACTCTAACCTGTTATCTATTTTTCTCTTCTACCTCTCCATCCCACGTTCATGCCTTTTATGCTTACATTTATACAATGGGTTCTAAAACCACTTTCTGGTTTAGATCCCTGAATTCCTCAACAAAATCCTAAAATCTCCTTCTTGTTCCTAAAACTCCTCTCTAATCCCTAGATTTATGAACTGACTCCTAAACTAAGATTTACAATAAATTCTCAATCCCTCAATCTATCAACTATCCTAAATCTCTCATGTTCTCCTACATTCGATAAAATTTACAATCAAGCCTTACAACATTCAATTAATTCCTACTTTCATTAAAATCACTCAAAACATTAAATAATTTTATAAATCCAATACTTAAGAAACCAATTTCCTTGAAATACAAAACCCCCTATTTCTACTTAGAATATAATGATAATATTGAGCTAGATTCTCCTGCATCAATGGGGAATAGAGTGCAATCCTCCAAGAGCTACTCAAGAAGGAGAGGAAATCCTAAACAGGAATTCCCTCGGCAATTCTTGCTAACCAGCAATATGTTGCTACAAGTCCACTAGACCAAAGATGAATAATTCTCAAGATGATTTGCAATGCTAGCCTTGCCCTCCTTTTAAAAAATGTGAGCTCCCTCTCAATGGACCCCACTCATTAGGGTTTCCTTCCTCTATAAGCTTCCCTTCTTATCCCACTGCGTTGGCCCACAATGTGCTCTCCACCTCATGCTACTGCGCAATTTGACTTGGTAAACTTGACCTAGCCTTCTAGAAAAAGCCCCCTTTCACACATGGAGGCGTGAAATCAAGCTCCAAAAGTGATCCTCCCTCATGCCAAGAGGATTTTTATTCTATATACAAGAAATAAATGGGTCTCCTACCCATTTTATTCATCTCCTATGTAAAAATGGAAAAATTAATGTTCCAATTTTCTCCATGAAAAATTGGGAACATTACAGTCCTCCCCTCTCAAAGATTTCTTGTCCTCAAGCAAGTGCAAGGATAGACTGAGTTCTTCTCTTATCCTCTCCCTGTAGCATCCCTGTATGATGATCTCCTACAAGGAAAGTGATGCCATCTCATCAATCAAATCTCCACAATGCTCCTCCTCAGCATGTAAGTCAGCTATCAAGCCATCATCATGTAAAGGTGTAATACTCAAGAGGATAGCAAAGTGATGTCTAGAGGTCCCCTTGAAGAATGGAATCTGTAATAAAATGGGAAATATCTCTCCCATATGGATCCTCCATCTCCAAGCTATGAGCCATTCAAAATGAGTCACCTTCTAGCTCGACAACTCTTGAAAGTTGTCATCCACCTTTGGCTCCGGAAAAGTAGGTGGGATGAAAATCTTCACATGGTAAGAAATGTAGCCTACCCCATGTTTTCCATCTCTCCACTTATGATAAGTGTAGAGTGTTGGTTTTCCATGGGCTACAACAAGTTTTCCCTCAAGTGGCAAGATGAGGACTAGACCCCCAAAGATCTCTCCCCCAACGCTGTAAATCAAGTTGGCCAAAATATCTCCATATATGATGAGTTGGAAGTCATCACTATATGGTATCATATCCATCATATGGCTCACCTCATGAGGAAACAAATGTGTTTTCAAGGTGACCATATCATATCCCATGCTCCCCTCAGAACATGTAGTCCAAATAGTATGAGGAATTCCTCCTTCAAAGGACACATCCACATAATGTGCCTCTCTCCCAAGAATGCTCCTCATAAGAAAAAAAAAATTAGAGCCATAGGGAGCAAAGATGAGAATCATACTTGCTTCCATATGCAACAAAATAGAAGAACAATGGTCCCTCAAGTGCAACCAGCGCAGCTTGACCCTCAACTGCAATAGAGACTGATAAAATAAGTGGCTTCTCAACCACTTGCCTGCTGCTCTAATCTCCTCATAAGTATGGAGGAAGTGAATAATGTAAGATGTACAAAGAGTATGCCCTCCATAATATGCCTCTTCCCCAAGTCCTCCTATGGAATGGCCATCCATAATGCTTATGGCCTCAGCTAGACCATGAAGCTCAAAAGAAAGTTTGCTCCCCCTTGGAGCAATATCCTGCACATGTATGGTTAAGGGGCATGTACATACATCATATGAATGCTCATGTAAACAAAAATGAATACCCTTACCATAATCTCTACTCATACAAATGGAGTGTCTCATAAAGGAGTCTCCTCTCATCCTCAAAGTGAAAATAGGTGGTTGTGCTAACTCTCTCAAAGAGTCATTTCTCTCCTCCATCTCCATCTGGTCCATGCATCTACTCATATGATGATGTATCTCCTCCTCAAATCCCATCTGAAAATACCCCTCCATGATGGTGTGGTATGCTCTCATAGAACAAGTGGGGCTGAAAAGGAAATCCTCCCGAGCTGCTTGTATCAACTTCTCCTTGAGCTTGGAAGCTCCAGGAAAGAAGATCCTACCATGATAAAAGATGACCCCATCTCTGACTGAATACTCCTCCAAGTGCAATTGGCCATCCAAGATCATGCAAGTAAAAATATCCTTGGAATACTCCACCAACATCTGGGAGTTCCAATGTGGATCTATCCTCCATAGTGACAGTGCTGATGATCTCTCATGAAGAGTAGCTATCACATGGTCATCCTCTTCTTTGACATCTCATATGCCAAATATGCAAGCTGGAAGGTTGATGTCCTTTCGCTGCTGCTTCTGCCACAGTGCAGAATCTGAAATGGGAGTGGGTGATGTTGATGTTGAGAGAATTCTCTCTCTCTCCTTGAGTCTACCCCAGACTCCCAACGTTGTATCAAGCTCTCTCCAGGTCTCCAACCTCCTAAAATCAATGATTGGTGCCCCAACATGTGAAGCACCCATCTTCCTCTATTGATCCAGTGGTCTTCCCGACAAAATGTCTCCATGCAATGAGACATCATCGTCAAGGGATGTCTGAATATATAAATGGAGAAAGCTCTCCATGCTTCCACTGCGTAATCCAATCACCTCCTCAGGTGCATTAACCTCCAAAAATGAATAGGGGTTTACACTCCTCATCTCATGATGTTGGGTCTTCTCCCTACTTCCTCCTTGTGTCTCCATGGTCTCACACCTCCTCAATAATGGCACATATGGAACATGAGTTGTGCCTTGATCTCCACTCATGAGATCCTGGGAACCTTCTTGCAAAGATGCAATCATCCCTCTATTTGGAGAAATGGCACCTCTTTCCTCTGCATGAGGTACTAGATCAACTCCAGATCTAACAGTGTTGTTTCCCTCAATATCTGCAACATGAATGGGAAACCCTCCAATAATTGGATCCCTCTTTGAAAAATAGATCCCCGTGCCTCTTTTCTCAAGATTTTGAGAAGAAATTTTCTCCTCCGGAGAAGTATGGTGAAAGTTTTCAGCCTCCTGATGTGGTATTGCATTATCATGCAAGGGTTTTGTTTGATTTTCCTTGTTTGTCTCCACCATGAGTGTTTCATGGATCCCTCCATCAAATATTTTCACTAATGCCTTAGTGAAACTAGCATAGGATGCAATGTTTACATTCCTTAAGGAAAAGAATTAAAAAATCCACCAAGAAAAAGCCTTACCTCTCAAATGCAGTGCTGCAACTTTGATGGCTTCCTCTTCAAGGATTTGGTGCTGCTGAAAGAAGGTCTCTAACTCCTCCACCCAAGATTTGGCTGAATATGTAGGTGAACCTTCAAAGGTAGATAGATGAAATCTATCCTGCTGCTCTTTTGCGTTCACCTTCATCTTGCAAAACTCTGAAAAACCGAGATGGTCCTGGTATTTCTGAGTTTGAGACTCATACTCCTCCAAGAAATCACTAAGGGTTTCCCTCCTAGCAACCTCTTCTTCTTTTCCCATCTCTCTTCCGGCAATCCTAGGCATGTGACTGCGCTGTATAGGATGGTGTGTAGCTGCATGCTCACACTCCTCCAATCTAGAGTTTTCTTTTGAATCAAACCCTCTAGGAGACTCTCTATACTTTCTCCGGATCTCCTCAAACTCTTCATGGATCATATGTACAGATTTAGGAAGAAGCTTGGTAAGCTTATCCCTTTTTTGTTTTTTTTCTCTAAAAGATGGAGTCTTTCTCCTGCTTATTTCTCTATCTCCTTGATGAGAATAGGAAGTGCAAGGCTCTTCCTCTTCTTTCTGCACATCCTCCTTGGGGAGGCTCTTCTCTGTTATGAAAATAGATGAGATTAAGCTCATCTTCTTCATCATCTTCTTCTTCTTATTTTCTTGGGCTTGAGAGCCACAGGCTAAGCCAAGAAAGTTGCTCTGATACCATTGTAATGTTCCTTTTTCAGGAACTTGCTACAACAATGAGAATATCTCAAGATATTCTAATGTTTGAGCTCCCGCAATATTCCTTTTTCTGAAATTTCTCAAGTCTATTCCAGAGATAGACTGTGGGGGAATTTTTTAGATATGTTACCTTTGAATAAAGGATGAGATCCAGAGGCTACCTGGCCCTTCACAAACTCTGTCTATATATATGTGAAAATTCCTTCCTCAGGAATTGCCCAAAGAATAGGGCTACAATGATGTATGAACATACAAATGGAATGATAGTGTTATTTTATTGAGCCATGGCACATGAAGAAGTGAATAGATGATCAATGAATAATATAGCAGTAAATGTGTACAATGCTTTGAGGATTCAGTCACTCAAGCTTAGCAATGAAAGCCTCAACCAAACAAGTACATGAATTGTGACAAAACACTACTATGTAATCATGCCCTAGCTATGACTGCGCAGTTATGAATGAAGACTGCAACATACAAAATGTGAATACAATGATATATCAATATCAGCTCAAATAAAGAGGGGGAGCAATCTCTCAACCCCTGAAAACACTAATACAACACCAATACACAATCCCTAGAAGAATTGGCTGCAATACATGTACAAAATATGAAAATACAATAATGCCGAAGTTGTTGGGCAGCAGAAACTCATAAAAAAATAGGAGGAAATGGCTGAATGAGATCATAAATCTTAAATGGCCTCCTCCAATGGGAAATCTGAAGTGAAATAATGATTCTTTCACCTAAGATCTCTCCCTCCAAATGTCTGCTAATCCCTCACAGCAAATGCTCTCCAAGAATAATGTTGTCTAAGAGAGGGAATGTGTTGCACATGATGGAAAGTGGTTGGTCTGATGCCAAATATGGTGGAATAAGCTCATAAACCTCCCTTGCTAATCTCCAAAGGGATGGAAGCTCCCTCCTCTGAAAAACAAGCCAAGGATGGTGTTGTAGAAAACCTCCCTAGCAACACCCAGCAACAATGCACAATCTCCAGCTGAAACTGCGCTAATGAAGATAGATGGTGCTTGACCTCAATGTATTAATATGGGGAATAGAGTGCAATCCTCCAAGATCTACTCAAGAAGGAGAGGAAATCCTAAATAGGAATTCCCTCAGCAATTCTTGCTAACCAGCAAGATGTTGTTGCAAGTCCACCGAACCAAAGATGAATAATTCTCAAGATGATTTGCAATGGTAGCCTTGCCCTCCTTTTAAATAATGTGAACTCCCTCTCAATGGACCCCACTCATTAGGGTTTCCTTCCTCTAGAATATTCCCTACTTATCCCACTGTGCTGGCCCACAATGTGCTCTCCACCTCATGCTACTGCTCATTTTGACTTGGTCAACTTGACCTAGCCTTCTAGCAAAAGCCCCCTTTCACACATGGAGGTGTGAAATCAAGCTCCAAAAGTGATCCTCCCTCATGCCAAGAGGATTTATATTCTCTATCCAAGAAATAAATGGGTCTCCTACCCATTCTCTTCATCTCCTATGTAAAAATGGAAAAATTAATGTTCCAATTTTCTCCATGAAAAATTGGGAACATTACATTGACCGTACCCTTTCTTCCACCAATTTTGTCGTCCTAGTAGCGTTTTAAATATTTTCTTTGTCTGTATGCGAACAAGTCATTTCAGTTTTTTTTTTATCATCTTGGGTTATGTAGAATCTACATAACTACATGTTAGGTTTATTTCATTGGTGTGTTTATTAACTCCTCTGGAGACCTGAAAATTTCTTTTGTTCATTTGCAGGTATCAAAGTTTGTCGTATAGTAAAACTTCAATTGCAGCATCCATGTCAAATTGACACCTCTGTTAATTCTTTTCGAAGCTCAACATTTTTTGAATAGCATTCCCTCTGCAGGTAACTACTCAAATGTGTAGATTACACTATGGCATCCGTCAATAAAATCATTACTGACATTCAAAAGAAGTAGGTTATAACGCTCTTTTGACATTCGTTGTAGTATTTCACAATGTTTTCACATACCTTCTACATATTTTCTCCTATCGCTATCGTATTTCCTTCTACTGAAAAAAAGTTTAAAATATCATTATTTCATGTTTTTGGGTTAAATCACCTTATTCGACCGGTTAGCATAGTGTTGGCGTCGTCTCTGTTGTGACAGCCTCGTCTCCTGCTTACACCACCAACCAGGTATTTTATATTTCCTTATTGCATTTTTATATGTTAAAAATTCTCTGGATGTAGATTAAATCGATATTGACTGCTACTTTATTTATTATGACAGGTATTTACGAAACCGTATTGACAGAAATGACATGTTTTACTCCATAATTTCACCATCCCTAACCCAGTCCACATTTCTAGTTCAGGTTGGTCTCGCTTCTCATGGGAGAGTCGAAATCAAATTATGATTTCATAACTTTATTTTCCCTTCCATTTTTCTATGGAACAAGATTCCTAAACAGTAAAAGTTTACTGCTTGTAATTTCTAACTAGAACAGACCCCTGTCTGTAATTTTTTCTTTAATGTACATAAATGTCAAGCAACGGGACTTTGTTTACCCTTCAGCAAGGACTTTTGGTTTTTCCAATTATCGTCACTTAAATTCTTTTTTTTACAGTAATATAGATTTATATCATCAATCCATTGTTGGTAACTCGGTTTTACTAAATGGGTCACGTGAAGAATTTGTTCTATATATATATTCACATACTTTTCTTATTAGTAATTGGGCATGCTTGTTATATAATATCTTAGAGAAGCATAGTATTTTACTCTTTACAGAAAATATTCTTTTCCCATTTTGTTTTATATTCAGCCACCATAATAGAATAATTTAAATCTGAAAATTCTCTCTATGTCAAATTCTTAGTATAAAGGTGAAATTATGACACATGCATTTCAATACTTTCTTGGTTTAATACATCTAGTTTTGCTTTGTATGTGTTAGAATATTTACAATACATAACAGTAATTTCGAAAGTATACAATACCTGCTTATTCCATTTTAGGAGATTTATTTCTGAGTACATATTTTTGTATGGAAATAAATGCATTAATACAGTTAAATGTCAATATGTCTCAATTTCTATTTATAATTACGTCAATGTACAGTTGGCAACATAATACCAGAAAATCTAACTCACCCTAGAATTTATCTCAGGAACCTAACCTCAAATCCAGACCCATTACTGGGTTCTAGACATTTTGAGAGTTGGTCCTCCGTAGAATTTGTCTATGCAACCATACATATTTCACTGTATTTTTCTATAGTGAAATCTGTTAAATGTATAGGTACTTCCCCTATCACTTTAACTCATAATTTATCAATTATGTAAACCCACAATTTAACTCAGCAGCTCACATAAACATAACTATTTTATGATTGTTCATAATGCATCATAATATTAAAAATTTTGAAAGATCAAAACATTTCCAATTGAATGTGCATACCACTTAGGTTTGACTAATTACCTCCCAACCGTAGAGTTATCTCTCTGTAACTCACCCCCAAGCAGAGATCCTTTGCTCCAACGATAGACAACCCTTTGTCTATCTTGAAACAGCTTATTTAAGCTTTTCTTTCCCCAGCCTGTTTCCCTTAACTGCGTCTAGTTAATTCATGATGTTGTTTTACTATTTTTCCTATTATTTCCCTCTGTTTCTTCCACAAAGGTACTTTTATAGTTAGCTTTTCTGATTTTCCAGCTTTATTCCACCTATTCCCAATAATTTTCTCTTTATTGGGGTAATTAGATTTTTATCTCCAAATATAATTTTAGTGTTTTACTTTATTCCTTCCAAGGATTTCTAGAAGTTGTGGGAAAGTATTGCCACCTTATCCATCCTCGTGGATTGGGTTTTCGGATCTCAAATATCAATCTAGTCATTGCACATAATTTTTCCATTTTATTTTATTAATTTAAAATAATAAAATAACTCCACACAAATGTTTTCCATTGGGGTCCACTGTACCCTATTGGACTTGTTCAAATGTTAAAAAAAATCATAGCGAGCTGGGGATGTTACAATTTCTGTGGCATAAACCCTTATTAAACTGTGTTGTCTCATGCTTTAGAATTTATGTGCTGCAGTAGTCATGGGGTTATCGTGTTTTTGGACTGATTTGGGCTTGGCAGGCCTGTTTAACTAAGCTATAATGATTTGTTTCTGATCTCCTTGTATATTTGGTTGCTATGATACATAAACTAATGGATCCATGGGCTATTCTTCACTGTTATAGCATAATTTTCTGATAAATTCTTTTTGGTGCCTATATTTCTTATTTTCCTAAATAGGAATATTACAAAAACTGAACTGTGCAGCGATCGAGGGATCGACTAAAAACGGTTAGTTTTGATCAAGAACAGGTGAAGTCTTCGGATAAATGTCGATAATATGTGAGTAGCGAATGCATCTGTGAAACCAGCAGAGGATATATATAGAGAGGTAGAAATAGGGTTTGGAGACCGCAATATGGGCATTTTAATTCAACGGTTATGATTTGTGGTTGATTAATCAGCTGAAAAATTCAAGAAAACCCACATTAAATTTTTCACCAACTTGTTGTGGTTGATAATTGTCAAGGAAAATCCAAATAAATCACTTAGCGATAATTGAAATCTCATTATACCAACCACCACTAGGTCGTCACTTAAATTTACAAAGTAGCTAACCATTATTGGCTCCATTAAGTTTATTGTATTGTTATTGAACCCTATTATAGTTCTAGGCATAATAAGTGGACCAATTACTAATATAAATGTGTATTGTTGGTGATGGCGAAGTTAAATGTAGTAGTTTAAAATTTTATTACAAAGGGTTTGGTGAATTTGTTTTAAGTTGTGAGATGAGGTTGGTAATCATTATCAATCTAAATTGAATCCATCCAAATTAATATATGTATTCAATATTATAAATATTAGTTTATAAACACAATATATTAAAAAAAAAGTGTAATTTTCTTATTAGAATATGTATCCACTATTATAAAAATTAGTTTATAAACAAAATATATTAAAAAAAAAAAAAAAATTGCAATTTTTTTTTTAAGTTGTAGCATTTTTTTCAAGATTTTTGAGTAAATTTTATTTGAAATTTTATAGAGATTTATTGTTATGGTAAACTTGAGTTGTGTAATTTACATAATTGGAATTATTAGTTTGAGTAATATAATACGTAGCTAGGAAAAAAAATGGCTACTCTCGTGGTTTCTTTTTCTGCAGAGAGGTTGAGCTCGGGGTTTGTGGACTGCTTCCATGTGGATATCTCAGGGGTCTCCCTTGGGCGCTTTGGGAAGAGGCTATCTGCAGGCATCTAGTGGAAGGCCCCTTTTTCCCATACCCTTGTATATGTGTCTGTCCGGCAGATACCCGCAGGCGCTGTTTTCATTTTTGGGTTTTCTTTTATGGGTGTTGGGCACATAAAATGTCGATTATATGCATGGAAGAATCTTGAGGAGATGCCTTGGTTGTTGGGAACCAAAGTTTCGGGATTTATCCCTGTTGCTGGAGGCATTGGTTTGGAGCTTTTTCATCTTTCTTCTACTAGTCTTTCGGCTCGTGGCTTTGCCTGTTTGATGGCTCTATGCTACTCGAAATGGGAAGTGGGTTCTTCACCATGCTGGGGTAGGAATGGATGGGACGGTCAAACCTGCCCATTTTACAGTTTCTCTTGTTACATGCTCTATTTTAGCTGTCTGTACTTGGAAGTATACTGCTAAGTTTTTTATTATGGATGAGCAGTCGGTTGGGGTAGTAGGGTTTACCCCCTACTCTCTAAAACTTAGAAAAACTTAGTGTTTCCTGCCCTCTTCGACCTCTATTTCCCCACTGTGTGGTTACAGTTTAGCTTTCTCATATGTTTTGTGCAACTTGGGACCACGGCTTCAAGATTCAAATGAAGGTGTGAGTCTTCGTATTCTAGAGCCATGTTTCGATATTTTCTTAAAAACCATTTCAGGGAAGTTTAATATTTTATGGGTCCAGGATTCGGATCTTGTTTCAAACATTAAACTAAAAGCCCAATATGTAATAGGAATTTCTGCCACAATGTGGAGTCTTATCTGTTGTGGGAAAGTGTTGCAAGGAGAAACCCCTTTAAAATCCTACAACATAAATAGGAACTCTACCACTACCATGAACTTAAGGCATATGGGCGGCACCCCGGGAGTTAGCACTCCAACTAGATCCTTGTTGACTGCAAAAGGACAGACCTCTTTAAAAGATGCATTAAAAGGAAAATCTTCCGCAGAGGTTAAACAAGTGTTAAACCAGTCTTTTCCAGGCCCATACGTTGTGGAAAAGAGGGAAAAATTCCATAACTCACCATAGAAATACCATAAGTAAATGGTCTCTTCAACACATTGCAATAAAATGCCATTATATGTCGCTTCAATGGATACTAGCCTAAATATGAAGAATTAAATGCACGGATTTACCAAAAAAGGGCGAAATAATTTGACATATATTTGTGCGCAAAAGGTTTTTTTTTGGTTCAATTTGACAATCCAAAAGACTGCAATCATGTCATAAATGAAGGACCATGGTTCTGGGGAGGGCTGGCCTCTTTTTTTCCCCATGGTTCCCTAGATTTTCTGCAAACACAATGATGGTCACAAAAATTTTGGTGTGGGTAAGGTTACACAACCTCCCGCTCCCTTTCTGGCACCACCGGGTACTAGAAGACATTAGGAACTCTTTAGGAGTTTTTCTGAAGTTTAACCGAGAGAGAATGGACAAATGGATATTCACTTTTTCTTGTATCTGCGTGGAGATGGACCTAAGTAAGGGGATGTTGGACGGTATCCTTCTTTCACACAAATATTTGAAGTGGACACAAGCTTTAGACTTCGAAAATACAACTTTCAGATGCAGGGTGTGCCACCAAACAGGACACTTACAAAACTCTTACATGCAAGCCAAGAAAAGAACAAATAGGAAACCACAAAACAAGACAGGATGGCAGATTGCAGACCCCCTTACCTCGGAGGATGAAGGTGAAGAAATGGAAGAAACAATTCAGCATATGGAAGCAGAGAACCAACACAATAATCTAGAAAACAGATCAGAAGGTGTCGAAGAACATAATTTTTCAGTGGAGGATCCAAACACTAACTCTGTTTTTCCAACCCATGATACTCCCATGGAAGGGAAGAACAATAGTCAAACATTTGTGGGTACAAAGCCTTCACATATTTCTAAAATCTCTGACTCAGATAAAGAAGCCCCAAATGCAAATTGTAATAATCTGTTGGCAATTATTCATTTTGCTTCTGATTCTAGGGGCTCGGAAAAACTCCAAAAGAAAAATGGCAAAAAAGAGAAGCTAATTTCTTTTGTCACTGTGTAATTTTAGTTGTTATCTTTTTCTTGGTAGCTTTGCTACTGGGTGTGGGTCACGCTGTTGGGCCCCTTGGGGACTTTCCTGAATGTTGCGGCATCTACTCTTGTAACTTTTCATTGTTTATAATAGAAATTTACTGCATTTTTTCTGTGGAAAAAAAATATATAATATGTATAATATAAATGTCTCAATAGTTTTTCATGGCACTCAATCAATCAATTTATGCTTTCAAAAACACATTTTAAATAACAATAAATTAAAATGTCATTAAAAATTCTATCATGGCCATCAAAATCAAAATATTCAATAGTTAACTTGTATCCATAGAAAAATGGGTCTTTAAAATTTGTATTTAAAAAAAAAAAAAAAGTGTCGAAAAACATTATTGGGGAAAATGCCAACAACACAAATTAATGAATATTTAATATGTTATGTAATTTTTTTTTATTGAGTGATATTGATTTTTCAAAATGAATTAAGATGGTGATTTTAAAATATATATTATGTTTTTTATTTAGTGATATTGATCTTTCAAATTTAATATTCAAGGGTGAAGATAGTGATGGTGGAGGTGGTGGGGGTATCCTTCGAGGCAGCAAGAACCATGATGATGGTGGTGATGGGTGTCACTAGTAGTTGTGGCAAAAAGGATGTCGAGGAAAATGAGGAAGATGACTGTTGATGATGAAAACTATGACGATGGCAATGCCAATGAAAACAATGATTGAGCACAAAGGGATTCTACAACCCAGTATGAGAGGGATGTGTAATTTTTTCAGCTAGTCCCTTTAAAATAAAAATAATAATTATGCTCCAAATAGAAAATTAATGTTAGCTATAATAAATCAATAAAAATATTCTAAAAATTAATTATAATTACCATGAAAAAAAAGAATTTTTATGGTTAAAATGTATATTTGGTCCTATATATACTCTATATAGCATTCAAAAATACAATTAAAATAATTAAAATAATGAATATAGTTACAATGATGATGAGGAGGAAGAAGAGGAGGAGGTGGAAACAAGAACAATTGTGGTGGTGTGGTGGTGACGATTATGACAACGACAACGATGATGACCATGATTATGTTGCAACTAATGATGATGATGGCAATGAAAAAAATGACAAGGAGGGGGAGCAATATGACAACAATGATAATGATGAGGAGGAGGAGAAATAATGACACACGAGATGATGATGGTGGTGGATGTCATGATGATGACAACAACTACCAAAATGATGATGACAATGATGGGGAGGATGATGATCATGATGATGAAAATGATTGTAATTCCCACTCTTTGATGTAATAAGTGATGCTTATATAGTAGCCTACCTTTTGAAATATTGATTTCTATTTTAATTTCTTATTAGTGTTACTAGTATGTGTATGACATATGTGCATACTAGCTACATAGCCACACCTTGCACAAATACACTACTATCTCTATGGTATATGATTCTAACTTAATCATAAATAGAGCTTCTATTAAATTAATGTTTTTTCTTTAATCTCTATTAATGATTAATCTATGTAGTTTTAGGAATAGTAATTAAGCTTGATTAGTAATGAACTATTTTTTTATACTTTTAAGTATAACCTTATGATTAATTTAATATTTAATTAAATGTGGCCCTCATATAACTCATTGATTTTGACTAGATCATTAAGATTTCTTGGTTATTTTGATGTGTATTAATTATTATTATTTAGGAGTTGTTTTCTTATCTTATGATATAAGGGGGGAACCCTAGACACTAACATTAATAGGGTTAAGTGGTCCTTTAAGGTGAAAAATATTTCACTTGGGGAGGTTTTTAATAAATTGGTAAGTAATCAATTAATGGGGGAGAATAATATAGAAATTTGTGAAGGATATATGAATATGGGGTGGAGAATGGTGGGGGGATTTTAACTCCTGATTTTGGATTTTAGAGTGGGGGGGTATTTTGGATCTTAGAAGACTTTTGGTGCTAATGAGTTGTTATAATTTGTGGAGATTGAGGAAGGTTTTGAACACTATATGGTTGACACACACTACAAGATGTGGTTTTTGGGCTTGGACATAGAATACTAGAGAATTTACAGAGATTCCCTAGGACCAAGAAATCAGATAGGATGTTCCTAATTTGGCTAGGTAGAAAATTTACTTAGGTGGATCAAGAGAATTTGAGGAATATTTCAGATTCACATCTCAACCTCGTTCAAGGTTGAAGTTACTTTCTAAGTTCATTCTCATTATTTGAACTATAGGTTGTTATTTAATTTGTTCCTATAATATGCTTAAGTCATTCTTTCTATGGTGTTGAAAGAAAAAAAAATACATGCACGAAAATGGTAAATAAAAATGATAAACTAGATTTGTTTTCTGTTGAAAACCTATGGAATCGTCTAAGCTAATAATTACGTCTTATTATATTTATTGATTTAATTTTTTTCATGCGATATTTTCCATCATAAATAAATTACACACGGGAGCTCAATAGCAAAAAAAAAAATGCCATAAGGATCATAAATAAACAAACACACAATATTTTACCCTATGAAAACCCACATGGGGGAAAAACCCAACAACCTTTCCTTATGGAATCAATTTAAAATTAGAGACACAAAATTAATATACAAATTGACCAACAAGGTGAGTAGAACAATATTCCACCAAGAAGCCAAGTAAACCCTCAAAAACAACAGCTGTAAATATTGTTCAAAGGCTTAGTCAAAGTCTCTTTCATCCAAAGAAAAATTTTGACTTCTCCATAGAAATGTGTCACACAAAATTCGTTCTAAGTATGGTCATACATGGAAGCATACATATCTTCTTTTGTCTTAAGCATTCATCTTCTTGAATTCTTTGTTTTAAGGGAGTAGAACATGCTTGATATTATGAGATGTGAATTACACCATGAGGGAGATCAAGCAACCTTATATATATAGTCTCATTAGGGGTCGAATAGGTACCTCTTTAGGGCTAAGCCGACTTAATAGGAAGGCGAGCCGACTTGGTATCCTTGTGGAGCCATAAATTGATTTTTAAGAATAAAAATTTCCTTTCGAGAAGGTCATGCTAAACATGCCTTCTAATTTTTCTTTGAAAAATTCATAAATAATAAATTCCCTTTTCAACATGAAGAACATTATTTACATATAAATATATTGATACAAGTACATCCATGATAATAATGATTATGAAGGAAAACCATAGCTACAAAATTTAACATTTTCTTCAAGGATATATATTTTTATTTATTTTATCCCATTTTGTTATTGAGATTCAAAATTCTAAGCCCATGGTTGGAGGCCTTATCCATGGTATGAGAGCCTGGATTCAAAATTTGGTGCATAAAACTCATCAAAACAACCCTTAACTGGCCTTAATCCACTTGTAATATTTCTTAGTTGAAAGAGGAGAAGAAACAAAATTTGAGTTAAATGGTCATCATATATATAAAAAAATTGTAACAAATATGACAATTATTGATACTTATTTAGACTTCAATGTTCAATATGGATTTTTAAAAATATATTCTCATAGATAACCTTGCATCATTAATTGTCTCAAGAAATATGTGCTCAAACATACTAACATGTAATACTCGGCCCTTGAGAAAATTACAAAGAATGTAATATGAATGTGGTTGAATAAAAAACATAAGCAATTTTTTTTTTTTGAAAACATGAGATTCTCAATTCAAATATTGAAAGAGAGTTTCTCCTCTAAAAGGTTCCACCATTATTGAGAAAGAGAACATTTTACTTCAAAAATTAAGCACTTATTGCTATTTTAGGGTAATAGAAAGCTATGTTTCTAGAAATTGAAAATGAGAAACAAGGGAAAGCATAAGAGTAACAAGTGTGGAGTCATTTCTATTATGGAAACCAAAATTTATTCATTCATCTAATTGTTATAGTTTCCCATTTGGATAAAATCTAGTGCAAAGATTGGAAGTGTAAATATTTGGATATGTTTGCAAATATATTGCAGAAATATCAGCTTGCAATAAATTTCTGAGATTGTGATATTTGTTATTTAGAAGTCAAAAAATATTGAAGGGTCTACTCTTAGATCATTACTAGAAGTTGTGTTGTTATAAGCTATCATTTGGGTCCATGTTTATTATTTCTACAAACCTTAGTTTAGAATAGACAATTTCCTTGTGAGTGTGTCGTTTCAAATACATAGAGCACGGGAAATTGATCCACGAAACACTATAGGGGATTCTATATGAAGAGGAGAAGACAAGATCATAGGCATGATGGAGTGAGGGTTTGTATAATTTCCACTATTTTTTATGTGGTAAAGGTACTAACATATCAAAGGTTCTAGTGGAAAATTAAAGGAAGGGTTTTTTGTGAAAGGGGGATACTGAAGTAGGTCATTGTCATAAGGGTTTGAATTCAGAACAAAAGGATTTCAATTACCATTGGTTGGATTAGTACAAGGTTTCATTCTAGTTTTAGATTTATTCTTCACATTTTTTCTATGAATTTTTATGAATATGCTATTATAGGGTTTGGAAAAATGAAATGGATTTCTGGTATATATTATTATATTTTGGAAATGGATAAGTAAAAATTATTGGAAGTGTTTTGAATGATATCTATACGATAGGAGTTATATTTAAGGTTGTATTATTATTTGGAGTTAGTACGGAAGCAGAGTGGATTAGTTTTATCAGACAAGATTGGCATAAGTTAGTAACCTTGAACACATATTCCATTAAATTTGGAATTAAATAGTGGATCTAGAATTTCAAATAACAAAAAGACTCAATTATAGTGATGTCCTTATAATAGAAAATTTCCAATTTTAATGAAATATGTGTTCTTGATAATAAATCAGTGTTTTTTTAATTGGCTCATGTTTTGGGCACGTGATGAGGCTAATGTTGTTGCAAAATATTCAAATACTTAATGTACTTTAATTAGAATTATTTCATGTTGCAAGGGATGTATGATCAGTCGTACCTTACAACTTAGATTTTTTTCGACCAAGTTGTAAAGCCTAGCCTTAGGAAGGCTTGATTCACCATGTTTTTCATAAGCCTTGCTATTTAAGCCTAATGTTATAGTGTGGTTGATCCAAGTGTATATTTTTTACCACCTTCCTACTCCACCTAGACCTCTAGCTCATTTCATCAGTTTCCTTGAGTATAGTACAATTTACTATTTTTAGTAGTTTTACTGGGTCCTGACTTTCGAGACCTATTTTGACCCCCTAAACAGCATTTTTATGAGGTCTGTAGTAGGCCCATGGATGTAGGCATGGGTAGGTGTCTACCTCGTGACCTTTTTAACAAGGTATCGTGCGCGCCAAACGAAGATCATACAACCAAGTTACAACCCTAGGAATTTGGCTCTCCAACTAACCCCAACGGGGCTGATAAACACTTGGTGTTCCATCTCCTAGGGTTAGGGTTTTGGTTGTTTAAGGTTTCCTTTTATTGTTCTATAACAAAAATTATCTTGATCCTCCTTGTAACATAGCTCAAAGGCATGTAGGTGCCACATCTCTTCTCAAAGATAAGCTACCATCACCTGAGCTAGTTTATTTTCATTATGGTTGTAAGCATCTTTCAGTTCTTTTATATCATGAAATGAAGATTTTTTCTACTGCATTTATGTTTTTATATTTATATTTGTATTATGTCTCATTCGTGCATAATTATGGATTAGTGGTATCAAAGTGGTCTTCTATTTCTCTGTTTTTTTTCATGTTCCCAAGGAAGTTGTAATACCCCTAATTTATAGCTTTTATATTATGAAAATAAGACCAAGGTCTACGTGTACCTATGGAGAAATTATGTTGTGGACGAAATTATTTTAAGTTAATAATTATTTGTGAAAGAAGTGGGAATTTTATAAAGACAGAGTAATTGAGATCGCGAAATTCTTATCCATGATGATGGAATAGAATTTCAAACTTTCCAAAAATTCTCCAAAAAATCCTTGGATTAAAATAAATAATTAATTAAATTATATTGGAGAAAAATGTCTAATAAAAATTCTCAGTAAAGCGGAAAGTTACTAGGACGAGGTAAGAAAAACTTTGCTCAGGAAAAACAAGTTTTAAAGTAATATTTTGTGGGAAAAAAAACAAAAAGCCTCGTCTATCGGAAACAACAACCCATAATAATGGTACGTTGTTATGGAAACTGGTTGCTGGAAAGAAGGCTTAAAAGTGAATCACTAGTGTGACAAGAGGTTGTCAACACAAGGGAATATTGGTCTTTGCTTGGGGGAGAGATCTGAGGAGAAACTCGTGGTTGGGAGAAAAAATCATCTTTACACATTGGTATGTTATGTGTTGAGGTTTTATATTAAATATCTGATGTTGGTAGAAATGTATAATAAGAATTATGGTTTAAAGGAATAGGCAAAATTCTACCTTGAAGGTATGAAATTGTAGTATTGAAATAGCGTACATTTTTTATGTTATATACCTTATTATACTAAAGGATTAAGTCATCTATGTACTATGGGTATGAAAATAGTAAATGAAATATTCAGAAATTAGTCATGTGTATTGTGCAATGTCCACACTATAATTAAATATAGTGAATATCTCGTTTTTCTTATAAATACTAAGTTAATGAAAGCAAATAAAAATCAATTTTTTTGAAATTATAAACCCGAGGGGGTTATAATCTGATAAACATTATTATGTAGATATGCATATATGAATTACAGTAAATTATTTCAACCAAAAAGTACAAGCAAGTACAAATACATGTAGAATTAAAATATTGACATGTACAACAATTACTAGTAAGGTAGAAAGTGGGCCAGCATTATAAAATCAAGAGAATTCTGAAAAATATCATATATTATATTAAATAAGATAAACCTAGGAGAGGCATTATACCTCTGAAAATTTGAGATGGTTATATAAATA
Source organism: Pinus albicaulis (assembly GCA_034641835.2). Taxonomy (NCBI): domain Eukaryota; kingdom Viridiplantae; phylum Streptophyta; class Pinopsida; order Pinales; family Pinaceae; genus Pinus; species Pinus albicaulis. The sequence goes on along the minus strand of CM076571.1, from coordinate 929,861,088 downwards.
TGATAACTCGGAATTCCCAATATTAAATAAATAAATTGTCTATGTACAAAAATTCTCAAAAATTCTTGAGAATATCATTGTCATATGTGTGTGTGTGTGTGCGTGTGTGTGACTAACTGAAAAACAAGAAATATTAAATCAATATAAATTATGGTCAAATACCAAGCATGGCCTTGACACATAAACTTTAGAAATTCTCGACTAAACTAGGTCTCAAAATAAGATCCATGATGGAACAGCAGGTAACCATCCTAAGGAAGAAAATATAAATGGTAAACCTGGAGGGAATAGGAAGTAGATGTGTCATGCAAACAATGAAAAAGTACGAGAGCATACCTGCAAAATAATAAGAGAGAATTAGAAGACAAATCAAATTGATTAATAAAAATTATTACACTATTTAATACATGAAGATGACTTACCTAAGTATATTGTCCCATCGTTGTTTTCTTCACCTACACATAAAGATTGAGAATGTTGTAAGTAATATATTTTTTCAACTGGTGCATCGGAAATTTATAAACATGGACTAGATATTATTTGAATAAGTTTGGAAAACTTGAAGACGGGAGGATGTCCGCTTCTGGATCACTTGTTCGAACATGAGAAAAAGGGGTAATCTGGGTGATATTAACCCATATTAAAACTCAGCAAATGAATTGAAAACAATTATATAAGGAATTATAAAATCAAAATTTATATACCACAGTAAGTAATAAATGGAGTTGATTCATAATTTGGTCTGCATTAGGAGATCGTGTGTTACCTTAAGGGGCAAACCCTACCCCGGCATAGGTTACGCATATTTCATAAGCAACGTAAAGGTAAGAGGAATTACCAGAAGTGTTGATGCAACTATTATGAACAGTAAAAGTGAGAGAAAAAAAATTTTGCAATGACAATTTATAAATAAATAGAAAATAGTAACACCTCATAGAAGCCTAATGCTTATGCTTCAAAATCATGAATAGTAAAGCAAATATACTTGTTATATAACATTAGGAAGAAGGGTAAGATAAATATCATGAATATAAATGAAATCAGGGATGTTATTAATAATACAAGTGAAGAACCACAGTCTGGATCAAACATAACTGGATACCCAAACATTATGCATGATAAATAAATAAATACAAAAGTCAGAATATGTTGTGTGTAAACACAGAAAGTGGATCATTTAGTAAAGCAGAACACAAGTACTAAATTGAGCAAAGTACAGGCCTCATGCAATTCTAAAATAACACCATTTAGCCTTATTGATATACATAACAAAGAAATTCCAACATCTGGGTAGTACGCTATCATATCATGAAATGAAGAATTTTTCAAGATAAACACAATTAAAGCTTAATAGTGAAGCAGATATAAGTAATGTTAGAAAATACAAGTGATATTTGTTATGCAACTAGGGTTCAATGTATAATCACTAAGAATTACAGTGGTTATCCATATCACTAGCATTACAAAGTAAAACTCAGATCTCCACTAAGCAGCGTAGCCATATTTCTGGAGTGAAAGAAAATGATTGAATAAATTAATCAACAAAGTCACGTTGATCCAAGAGTCACGCTGACCCATGTCACACAGAGTCACACTGACCCCAAGAGTCATGTTGACCCAGGTAATACAGATCCATGCTAAGCCAAGTGATGTTAATGGCAAGATGTAACCCTGTAACTTAATGAAACCTAGTAACTCAAAGAAGAATGAGGGGCTTTGAAGGGGAGGGTTTATTCATACCCACAACTAGAAATTGAATTCAATCATGGCATCACGGCCATTAGGAAGAGAAGTTGCAAACTAAAAATGAAAACCCCAATGCCAAATTTTCATTACGAAATCTGGAAGAGAAGAGGAGTAAACCCTCATAAAATCAAAACAAGAATAATCAATGTACAAAGAACTTGCAAATTACACAGACCGTAGTAAAATAACAATTTTGGGAAAAAGGTTTGGAATACATAACAGATAATTCATATAGTGGAATGTGAATTGGAAAACCCATAAATTGGGAGTATGGTATACAATCAAAATCTAATACTAACACTACATTACTTATATTAACAAAAACCCAAAAATTCCAAAGTGAACCAGAGAGAAATTACTGAACCCAGGAGGGATTTCAAAAATGGCTTACCTCTTCTACGAAAAAGAAGGGCTAGAGGTTGTTGGTTGCAGGAGTACCATCATAATGTAGAGAAGAGGAGAAAATGTTCAACATCTTCATCTAGAAGACAGAGGATGCAACTCTGCAAATACAAAAAAAACCCATAAGTATAACACTATGAATAAACGAAACTCATGATTAAAACTAGAGGTAGGGTAGCCATTATTTACCTAAGGTACGACAAGAAACCAGTGGAAAGGACCCTTTAGTATCCCTACAAAAATGACCAAATTTTATTAGTAAACAGAACATATGAAGGTCGCAGCAGTAAAATACACAAAACACACAAAATTTGATTACATGTGCATGTTTGGACGCAAATCTCTGCGTTGTACCAAGTTAAATCACGGTCCTCACAAAATATTAGAGGAATCGTGCACAATATTTTTGTGTTAATTTGGAGAAATTCACTTTTGGTATGACCCAAGTTCAATATTTGGGGTACATCAATGATGAGTGGGGTGTGCATGTGGACCCAACCAAGATACAAGTTATTCTTGATTGGCCAGCCCCAACACTCTAACAGAGCTCCACAACTTTCTGGGTCCTAAAAATTTCTATCATAGGTTCATGTTGGAATTATCTCATATCACTTGGCCTTTGAGTCAACTCATCAAGGGCGGAGCGAAAGAAAAATTATTTTTGAATGAATCCAAATAGAAGGCATTTATCGAGTTGAACTATCACCTCTTCTCTGTGTCAGTTCTCGCCTTGCTAGACTTGCAAGAACCATTTGAAATTGAGACAGTTGCCTCCAAATATGATATTGGTGCAGTTCTTACCCAACAGGGGCATATAGTGGCATATCATGGTGATATACTTTCAGATATTGTTCGAAAATATGCCACCTATGACAAAGAGATGTATCCCATTTTGTAGGTATTCTGACAATGGAATCATTACATTCTGGGGAAGGACATTTTCATCCACACAGACCACTGACTCCTGTAGTTCATACTGAAACATGGAAATTTGTATAATGATAGCCATTAGAAATGGTCCACATATCCGCAATAATTCTATTTAAATATTAACTATAAGAATGGTAGCACCAATAATGTTGCAGACTACCTCACTCGACCACCAGTTATAGCATTGACCATTGTGCTCCACTCTTTTCAAGATGAGACTTTGGAATGGCCGCATATTTACAAGAGTGACCCAGAATTCAGCACCACATACCATATGCTCCTGGAGGGCAAGTAAGTTCTATAATTTCACCTCGAGGATGCACTTGTATGCCACCTGAGACGCCTTTATGTTCCTGCAAGCAAACACACCAAGATGATTTGTAAGGAAAACTAAATTTGTGTCACTAGACATTTTGGGGTATAAAAAATAGTGGCAGTTCTACAGAAGTATTTTAATTGGCCAAAACTTTGACAAGATGTTGGAAATTACATTAGATCCTACACTGCCTACGCCATTTCAAAACCTACAATCAAGCAGCAAGGTCTATATACTCTTATTCCTACTCCTAGTTTGACCTAGGAATCCATCTCCATGGAATACATGTCATACCCTCCTTCTACCAATATGGAAACAACTATGTTTTCATGGTCATCAATTTATTCTCTAAGATGGCCATTCTGGAAGCATGTAAGAGGAGTATCACAGCAGAAGCCACTACCAAACTCTTCTTTGAATGAGTATGGGTGCACTTTTGGATCCCATAGTCCATTATCTCAAATCGAGACAACAGGTTCCTAACTACATTTTGGTCAAGACTTTGGTCATTATTGGATACCAAGATCACTAAGTCCACGACTTCCACCCCCAAACTGATGGCCAAATAGAGGTAATCAACAGGATGATCGTGCACATCCTGAACATATACAACTTGAATCATCCATGCACATGGGATGCATCCCCTATGTCTAGCATAGCTACAAAATAGCTCTCCACAGCTCAAATTACCACAACCCCTTTTAGGTGGGGTTGGGATTCCAGCCACTATGTCCCATTGATGTTTCCATACCACTTGCAACTAGTGTTGGTCTACGATTTTGGCTTATTTTTTCCTTACATATTTCATCATTTACCATATTTTCTCACCATTTTATTAGCATATTCACCTCATTTTTCCTCTTTATGCACATCAAGGTATTCAAACTATGTCTTTTAATTATTTTAGTGTTTTTATCAAAATTGAGCATTAAAATTAAATTTGGACAGAACTAGAATTGCTTGTAATGGCTCATTTGAAGTAATGGTTGTAGGACACCTCGGCTCAAAAAAAATGCATATCTGGAAACTATGGGAACCAAGTATGGATGAACACCTATTGGTTCGCATAAAATAAACTAGATTGAGGTCAGTTAATGATGGTCAAACTAGACCATTTGTTCAGAAATATCCCTTGTTTTGAGCATGAAATATGGGCAGATTATGATTTTAAGGGGTTTTTCCCAGATTTTAGAGATAGGAGTACTGAATTCGACTTGTAGGCCTTATCTAAGGATATCATAAATGTATTTGAGTGTTATTAGTCAATCAGTTTCCAAAAACTTGTATAAATATGTGACATTTGAAGGAGGAAGAGATCCATTTTAACTATATGAATTTGAAGACTTTTGCAAATCAGTGAAAGGATTTGGTTCATAGTTTTTTTTCCTTCTATTATGCTTGATGGATGATGTTTGATATGGTTTCCGAATTATTCTAATATGATATTTACCTAAAGTGCGCAGCGGAAGCATGGAGGGCCCCCATTGGCAAGCTCGTGCACTAGTTTCTCGTTGTTTTGGTACTTTCATTTCAGTTTGTTGTACTTTCAATTCAATTTTTTGTACTCAATTTCATCAGTTTGTTAGCGAGTGATCAGATCTCGTGGGCAAGACCGAGGTTCCAGAGTTGTGGCCAAAAAAGGAATCCGTTGTAGTCTAGGATCACGCCGGCATTATCACCCTACTCTGGAGAGAAGAGAGTCTCACCCAAGGTGTGTCGCGACCACATGCAGAAAGGGAGTAGACCAGTGGCAAGGAACAGATCCGCAACTCGTTTCCATCAATGACTAGATTGCATAGATAGAATCACTTACGCAACAGCATTCAAGAAGCATACAGATATTAAGCAAATGAAATTTTAAAGCGTCTCAACCAACACACATGCATGTGAATCACACAAATAGACAGCAACCTGCAATTGTATTAAGCTCTTGGCCAAATCCCAGTTACATAGCTTTGCAACGGGCTTACAGATCTTATACATATGCCTTTCAGAACAGATATTTTACATCAATAGACCCTAGGAACTACATAGACCTCATCCATGCTCTGGATTCCTGCTGCAGCATGCGTTTCCACTCCTTTAGTCGCTCTCTTCTCTCTTCTGCCGTGGAATCATCCCTTATTTCATCCGGGTGACTGCTATTTATTCACCCGCTGTTGCGACTGTTAGTTCTTCTTATGTCCTTCTTCAGCTACTTCTGGCTTTTCTCTGATTATCTGTGTGTTTCGCTTGCGTTCTTCTGCTGTATCTTCTCCTTATCTGTACTTATGCATCTAGTTTCCTCCGTTATGTGCATGTTCCATCACAACCTTGGTATCTCCGCCGTTTGGTGTGGTTGCGACTTGGTTGTGGCTGCCATGTGCCCTCGTTCCGCAACCCCAAAATCTGGTCATTGTTTCAAATTCAAAACTTTCAAAACAAGGTTTTTCAAAACAAGGGCCCCAACAGGCCCCGACCACAGTTCCTTGACTTGTCCCCGAGTCAATCACAAATTACGGTTTCTACCTCCATTGCCCTGCTTGAACCCATGCCCTATTCGCCATGTGTGCTTTCATCCTGTGCTCATTCCTGTTGTGTGCCTTCAGCTTCTTCTTGTCCTTGCTGTGCGTCTTCAGGCGGCTGTTCAAACAAGGGCCCCAACTCTGAGGCCCTTTGGAACGTTGTAGCTCAGAGCTCATTAAAAGCCGACACATCTTGCTGCCACCCTTGGATGAGCGAGTATGTTTCCTCAGCGAGCTTGGTGACAGCAGCCTCCTCAATGGGCGTTGGGACAGCTCTAAACATTGTGCTGATCTGGGTCTCGGTTGCCACTGCGAGCTGTTGTATGGCCCGGGCGCTAGATTGAAGGGGCATCCGGAGCTCACGAATGACGTGTTTAGCCTCCGCCAAGCAAGCCTCTGTGTGTTGGAGCTGTGCCTCAAGTTCATCAGCCTGGGCATATAATTGATCCAGCCTAGCGGGGTCAGTAGCCTCTTGAATTTCCCTTGAAACCTGCTGGAGTTGGGCTGAAATCAGCTGGGTCTTGACAGTGAGGGCCAGGGAGCATTCCTGAAGGCCTTTCAGGAGGTCACGAGCCTCTCGTGCCGTGAATGAAGTGTTTCCTGCATCTAAGCTGCTTTCCCCTGCTTGGCGGCCACCTGGGCTGAATAGTTGACCTCGGGCTCAGCCGGCTCGGGATGGGTCGCTAACGCGGCACGAAGCTCATGATTCTCCTGGTGTAATGCCTGAATGACAGTCCAGAGGTGGATAGCTTGCTCAGAGAGGCTGGCCGCAGTGAATTCGGGACGCAGCACGGGATAATGAGGCTCTACAGATGGCCAGAACTCGGAGAACATCCGGGTGACATTGGTGATCATTGCTTCCATCTGCTCCCATGTTGTTCGGAGTTGGTCACGCTGTTCAGTAAGCGCGGAAATTTGGTGTTGCTGCTCGGCACACTGCTGCTAGAGTCCCAAATGTAATCTTTCGTCCTGCTGGGCCGCCCTTTGAATCAGTAGATACAGCTAAGCTGGATTGTCAGGCTGGAAGGTGGCGGTCCCAGAAGCGCTCTGCGCCGGCATTGGCGCCGGCAACGGTTGCCCACCGGCAACTGTTTGAGTGACATGCTCAGGAGGTGAGAAGGGCATGGCCTCTGGATGAGCAGAGTCAACCATGTTCAGAACCGGCGGTTCTTGCTGATCAATGTGGTTCGGTTGTGGAGGGACTGTGGCCTCCGGCGGAACCTCGGCAGAATCAACCCCGGTGCGCAGCTGCTGTATGAACATATCGGGGAAAGGAGGGTGGGGTTCGACCGCTGGGTCGATCGGTGGTATGATTGTGGCAGCACCAGATTCAACCTCAGCCCCACGGTCACCACCCATGAGTTCCCGAATAATGGGGTCGGACACCGTAGCCGAGGAATTAGACGGGGGGGATGAAGTGGTAGGTGGATGAACGGTGGATGGAGTGATGGACAATGTGGTGGGGGTATGTGGCAAGCGAATGTTGATGAATTCAGATGGGTCGATGAGGGGCTCCTCTTGAATCAGGACCCCTGTGCTTGGGGGCAGTAGTGGATCATCAGCAGTGAGGTCCACCACCGGATTTGCCTCAGTGGTGTGGGCCCTCTTAGCTTGAGGGGCCTCGGGTGGATCACTAGACCCGCTTGTCTTGGCCATTGGGGTCGTGAGTGGATTAGCAGAGGTAAACAGGATAGTGGGGATGGGGGAGGTGAGCGGAGCGGTACGGGGGTGCGAAGTGGAACGAGAGAGCTGAAATTCAGAAAATAAAGGAAATGGGGTAGCACCGCAAGAAATAACCTGGGCTGCCGCATTGAGATTCCGTACCTGGGTATTGAAGTGGCGGACGACGGGGATGAGCGGCTCGGGGATTTCTTGTGATGGCACTACCACCGCCGTCTCAGCACGCTGTTGCACTGGTGCCATCCTGTCAAAATTGTATCTGGGGAGCCCGTCCTGCATGTGCTTCGTGACCCCCGGCCATGAACAGACTTCACAGTGGAAGGTAGCATCGTCCAACTGGAATTTCAGCGGCGTCATTCGGAAGGTGTCCGGCGGAACGCAAGCGGGTTGGAGGTAAGTATGCTTGTGACTGACCCCGAACCACACTTGCTCGCTATAGTTGTCCAATAGGTTCCTGGGCACCCGTTGCTGGCATGCCACCACATCCGTCATTAGCCGGTACCACGACCGAAACGCATCCGCATTCACCAGTTTGGTACTGGGGTCATTTGAGACCTGCCATGGAGTGAATTTCATCGCGAGGGGCTGGCCCTCGGGGATCTCTACTGGGAACCGGATGGGTGGAGTGTGCCATTTCCACATGGCAAAAGGAATAATCAGATAGCCATAAATAAATGTAGTTGCGCGCTTATAATTCTCCTCGCACGCATCGAACAGCTCTTTTAACAAGAAGGAACACCAATTCAGTTTGGTGCCTTGGACACAATGTTCAGTAATAGAAATGGTATCAAGATTGAATTCGCCCTTGGTGTAATGCCTCATTGTCTTGTTGGTAATGAGGTAACAGGCGACTTGAATCTCGGGCTTGTTAATGAGGTCAATCTTGGCTCCTTTCCCCCCCTGCGAGTGCCATATTTCGTATAGAAGTCCGCATCGCCCGACTTTCGTGCGCGCTTGGAGGAGGTCTGGCAGACCGTTGAGACGTCTGCGCTGGTCTGCAAAAGCCCTGTGAGGCGATGAATATCTTCAGCGTGGATGGGAATTTTCTGGGTCATCCACAAAGACCCATTCTCAATTCGGCTGAGGAGGAAGCGTGTACACTGCAGAACTGGTCAGGTGGTGCCAAAGACCGGAAGATTTCTCCAGTTCATCAGGGACGAGGTCTGAAGGCCCCTGAATGCTGGTAACAGGCGACTGGCGGGGTTGTCGGCTGTAGTGCAGTAGTCCTCCATATATGCCTGCCGCTAGAGGGACGGAAATTCGGCAGCATTTGAGAGGTTGGCGTCAATCAAGGTTGCACTATCATATCTACCCACAAGGGACTCGGTTTTGTGAATCCAAGTGTCAAGCTCTGGTTCAATGACGGCTGGGACGGCCTTCGGATTTTTGGCCCTGTGCTGATAGACCTGTAGAATCTTCCTTGGTTGCCTTTCCGGGTGCAATGCGTTTTGAGAATTCAACGGCTCTGGTGCAGCTGCAATTGCTAATTCGAACGGGTTCGGAATTCTCGTGCTTTTGGTGTCCATGCAAGTTATGTCAGCACCTGGCACGAGTGGAGTTGATGAGACCCCCTAACGAATTAATTCCTGTTGGCATTCTGTCTGCGATAATCGTGCGATCAATCGCATGCCAATGAGTGCTGTGACAGTTGCTGACGGTGGCATGGGGAAATGGGCGGACGCGACGGCTGAGGTTACTACGGGTGATGGCCGAATGATGACGGCGCGGTTACTGTCAAATATGGTAATTAATGATGCAGATCTAGGTGATCCTACGGACTGACACAAGTACATGGGTGGACTGAGCTGGACTGACATGGAGACTGGTACGGAGCCTACAGGGATGACACGCTAGACCGGCGTCGCCCCGACCATAGTCAGTTGCGGTGCCGCCCCCGCAACTAAGCGGTTATTGACACACTACCTATGAATAGAGAAGACCTCTTACACTCATCCTGATTGCGGGAGAGTTATTCAACTATGCTACGCTACGGGTGCTCTCGGGTGCAAGAGTTATTGATGAGAAATGAAAGGTATTTACTCCTGGTAGGGTTTCAGGCATGCGCCATTCACCCACCCAAGAAGAACCGTATCGTCTAGCTATGCCAATCGAATGGCTCCGGAATCACGAATCTCAATAACAAAGTAGGGTCCCAACTAGTGCATCTGGAGCTTTCCTGGGAACTTCTGGAACCTGCTGTTGTATAAAAGAACTTTGCCGCCAACCTGAAAAATTTTGTGCTTAATGTGGCGGTCGTGCCACGCTTTCTGCCGGTCTTTCTGAACCTTCTAGTGGAATTTGGCCAGAAAGCGGGCCTCATCCAGTTCCTGTAATTCATGGAGGCGCTCCTAGAGGGAGGCCTCTTACGAAAACTTCAGAGATGTGGCGATCAATAGGCTTGGAACAATAAACTCAGTGGGGATCACAGCCTCTCGGCCGTACACGAGCTGGAACGACGTTTGATTGGTCAAGCGCTTCACCGTAGTCCGATAGGCCCATAAGGCCGCTGATAGGCGCTCGTCCCAATCATCACACTGAGCATTGCAAATCTTAGTCAAGCCTTTCTCAAGAATCTTATTGAAGGCTTCCAGTGTACCATTAGCCTGCGGGTGATACGGGCTACTCTTGTGATGCTAAACCATGAAGGTGTCCAGCAGTGTCTTGACCGTGTCATTAATGAAGTGCATGCCCTGATCACTGGTTAAACTTCGCGGGCAGCCAAACCGGCAAATGATGTGCTCAAAAATGAACTGGGCGGCGGTATCCGCTGTGCAGTCGCGTACCGCGGCTGCCTCAGCCCACCTAGTGAGGTAATCTGTGGCGGTAATGATGTACCGGGCCTTGGAGTGTCTGGAAACCGGGGTTATGGGGCCCACGAAATCGACAGCCCACTTCTCGAACGGCCGCAACACATGCACTGGGTGTAACGGAAGCTCGTCCCGGTGAGAGGGCCTTCCCGTTCGCTGGCAGACATCACATTGCTTCACGTAGGCCTTACAATCAGTATGTATTGTCGGCCACCACAAGCCAGCTTGGAGCACCTTTCTTGCGGTGGGTTTCGCACCCACATGCCCTCCCGCAACACCACTGTGACATTCCCACAGTACCGCTTCCCGTTCGTGGTCAAGGACGCATCTACGCAAAACCCCATCAAGGCCCAGTTTGTATCGCTACCCTGCGATCAATTGGTAGTCGGCGGCACGGATGACCCAATGCCATTTCTAAAGCGGGGTATAATCCTGAGGGCATTGCCTTGTGGTCAAATAGGCGGCAATGTCGGCCAAGTAATCTGGTACAACTTCGACTCGGAAGAGGTCAGCGTCTGGCAGCTGATCATCGAGGGAGCCATCATTCTCCCCCATCTCCAACCTGGATAGGTGATCGGGCCCGACATTCAACCTCCCGGGCTTGATGATTACTTCGAACGTGAATTCTTGAAATAGCAGAAGCCAACGACAAATCCGTCCTTCCAGAACAGGTTTATTGACCAGGTACTTCAGGGCAGAGTGGTCTGTGAAGAACTTGAACTTGCCCCCTAGAAGATAGTGGCAGAACTTCTAAAGAGATTACACCATCGCCAGCGCCTCCCTCTCGGTCGTGGTGTAATTCTTCTCTGCATTGGATAGTTTGCGGCTGGCGAAGTAGATCGGGTGATCAACTGTTTTATCTCCAGGTTGTGCCAAGATAGCCCCAAGTGCGACACTGGAAGCGTCGATATGCACATGGAACTGCTTATCCCAGTCTGGATGAACTAGAATAGGCACCAATGCCAGCTTTTCCTTCAGGGTGTCCAAGGCCACCCGACACTCCTCCGTCCACTGGAAGACTGCGGACTTCCGCAGAAGTTGTTCCAACAGAGCAGTGATCTTGGCATAGTTGCGGATAAACCTCCTGTAGTATCATGTGTGCCCGAGCAATGCCCGCAACTGTTTCACTGTCTCGGGGGCCTCCATGTGTACGATTACCGCAACCTTGGCGGGGTCGACGCAAACCCCTTGCTTGTATACCACATGTCCCAACAACGTGTCGAACGGAATGGAAAAAATACATTTCTTTAAGTTCAAGGAAATATGTAGCTGGCGACACCGATCAAACATGACCCACAACAGGGTAGCGTGTTTCTTTAATAAACTATAGACAGTCCAGTCATCCATGTAGACTTCCAGGAACTTGTGGATGTATTCCCGGAAGGCGGCGATGACAATCCGGGAAAACACGGCCGGAGTGTTCTTCAAGCCAAACGGCATGACGTGGTATGAAAAAAACCCCCATTAGGTGGTGAATGTGGTCTTGGACTTGTCTTCTTCCGCAATACGCACCTGATGGTATCCCAAAAAGCCATCAGTGAACGAGTATGCTTCGTTCCCCGCAACATGGTCCAACACTTCGTCGCTGAAAGGGGTAGGAAACGGATCATTAATGCATGCATTGTTCAGACTGCGATAATCGACACAAACCCGTATCTCCGCCTTGTCCTTCTTATTCTGGATGACGATAGGGCTCACCCACTCTGCTTCCTCCATGGGAAAGATTAGACCTGCGGCCAACATCTTATCGATTTCCATCTTAACCTTCTCTTTAACCCGCTGGTTCAGCCGGTAGGGTCGGTGCTTCACAGGCTTGGTACCCGGTTTCAGCACGATGCGCATTTAGCCAAGGTCGCCTTTGATGCCCTTCAGATCTGCTACCGATGAAGGGAACAAGTCCTCATATTCCTGGAGGAGGCTGAAAATCTCCTTAGTCGTCTCTTCGTCCCAGTAATCGCCTACCGTAGCCAACTTAGGCTTCTCCTCCATACCAATGTTTAGCTTCTTTGTCTTCAGCGGCCGTAAATGGACCCCTTCGGTGGCCAGCTCTTCATTAATGTTCCGCTCGCCTTCCTTTTCTTCGAAATACAGGTGCCTCAGGTCCTCCAGACCATCGGCGTCCGGATCGCCGTCAATCCTTTGGCAAAACAACTCTCGCACGGCCTCAGGACGGACGGGCAGCGTGCAGCCGTCGGTCTGCGGATCGCGGAAAAATAGTACCGCCCTGATAGCGTGCAATACCTGAGATTCCAACTCTGTGTCTCCCGTGAAAGAGAAGCACCGCGCAAATTTTCTCGCGACTTCTATCCAAGAACTAGTCCCTCGTTTATGTTCTTCCTCCAAGTACCATGCGTGGGGAATGGTGTCTAAAGAGTGGAAAAATCGATGAACCCACAGCTCTTTTGGATATCCTATACTTCGCCACTGCTCCTCACGGGTCCACAAGTGGTCCTACGGATTAGAAGTCCCAGAGTACCGCTGCCTTCTTCGAGGGCCTTCGTCTTCTTTGAACCGCGCCCGCAACGTGTCTGCTACACTACTCCACCGCGACACGGTATTGCGGTGATTTTTCCACCAGCGGGCTGCTGTAGACTGTAATGCGACATCCAAAAGGGGTAGTCTGCTCCGTTCTGGTACGATGTCCTCAACCTTGGTAATAAAAGTGTTGACAGCTTGCATGTTTGACAGGGTGGGGTATTCTCTGAACTCAGCACCAATCCAACTGACGCGGCCAACATGAGCACATCTCCGCGTGCTGGTCTCATACCCCCCCTATTACCAGTCTTCCCACGCGAGTTCGGATCCCAGCTCCGAGCTCTGGACACTCTGCCAACTGACAGAGCCAGTTGCGGTCGGGTTAATGTAGTCTTCCCACTTCCCTACATTCATCTGGTAGAGGTGGTCCATCATCTGAGCATCCTCCTGGTTATCCACCGTCTTGGTATACCTCGGGCCTTGATATGGGTCGAGAGGCTGAGTGACCCAGACCTCCCCATCTTCAAAGATCATCAGCTCTTTTTTGAGTTCGATGATAGCATAATTCTCAAAATCCCAATCAATGCCTAACAGGGCGGGGTAAGGATCCTTGTCTTCCATAATATCAATAACCTCAAAATCGGTGTACGTATTTACCCCTGCAATGTCGACCTCGACACGTTCGAGTCGGCCAATTGGCAGAATGCAGTACTGGTTCGCCATTCTGAGTTGAATGGGCGAGTAGGCCAGTCGTGGCTTTCCGAGAGCCTCCCACATCTTGCACGGCAGGATGTTGACGTCAGACCCTAAATCAAGCATGGTAGCGCTGATTTGGAATCCCCCAACCTGCGTATTGAGCTGGAACTATTTACCTATTCGTTGCTTATTTCGCTTGATGCACTGCACCGATTGGGGGTATGTGTCCACTGGTTCCCCCAATCCTGTCCTCCCCTGCAGTGCCCCTTCCAAAGTACACTTGAGCTGCTGCCGCAGAGCAGCACTGTCAACAATCTTGAAAAATAGCTGGAGCCACTCTTCAATCAGGGTTCCTGGGGCATGCTGTGGCCCAGGATCTATCGACAGGGGTGCCTCTAGGTCTCCCGCTTCGTACAACTGAGCAAATGCCTCAACCGCCTCCTGAAAATACTTATTCTGTGCCTCGGGTCTGATTACCCGATGCGGGGAGGCTGGCCTAACAACTGGTGTCGGCTCCTTTCCACGAGCGTCCTCCCCCATTTTCTTACCGCCCCTCATCACAATAGTGACGTTCTGCATGGCCGGAGTCGCGGCCACCCGCGGCTTGGCATTTACCAAGTTCGTGCCCCTCTGCGGTGCACGTTCTTCCCACCTTTTGATGAGCTCGGGACAGTCTTTTGTCGCATGGGTTTTTACACGGCACTAGGAACACCACGGACGGCAAGGGAGGGGACATTCACGAGCCACATGGCCCTCCTAGTCATAGTTATAGCATTTCACCGGCCCGCGCCCCCCAGCGCGGCCTCCGCGCGCCCCGTTGCCTCTTCCTCTAGGAGCCTCATTCACCCTATAGGAGGGTCGGTCCAACCGGTCCACGAGTGCATCGAGAGCCTGGAATTGCTCAGTGTTGTGAGTCGTGGAAGCGCAAAACTCAAAATATACGTTGCTTGGCATGTTGGAATACTTCTATAGGATCGGGCACATCCGAGGTGGATGTCCCACCGTCCGGCAAATCTCACAATACTCCGTGGCGGTTGGGTTGAGCTGGGAGGGGAACCCCGCATAAGGTTGTTGCGGCTAGTATACCCCCTGCGGATTCAGCGCTGCGCCACCCCCCGTGGGTGGCCCCCTTGAATCGCCGCGACCGAGGGTCCCACCCCCGCGCCATGCAACCAAGGACACTCAGTTGCGGCATGGCCTTCGACCAGGCAGTGAGTACACCAAATGTTCGGCCATGGATGGTCTGACCGGATGTATCTCCTTAAGCTTTTCAGTCAAGCTAGCTATCTGATGCTGTAATTCCACCAAGGAGGGATCCTGCGGGGCTGGCCCTCCCCGATATTCCTAAGGGTAGCCCGCCATGGCCTCGATCTTCATGGCCTGCTCCAAAGCGTCCTGCAGATTGTAGTTCTTTTGTTGGGTGAGGGGGTTTCGCGTCAAGGGAAGCAAAGCCTTGATGAACCAGTCCCTCTGATGGTTCAGATCGATCAGGTAACTGAGTTTCCCGATCGCGTCCTTGAATCTCCGCATTAGCTCCCATGCGGTTTCCCCTTCCTTCTGTTTAATTTCCCAAAGCTTGGACAGACCCTGTTGGTCTGTCTGGGGGAGCTTAAATTCCCGGACAAAATCCCACTTCACATCTGCAATGACGGGATCGGGTGGGCCTCGGACCACTTGATGAACCATCGCAGAGCCCTCTCTCTGAGCGTGGTTTGGAACTCTATTAGTTTCCCTGCATCCGGCGTCTACCGAGCCCTCCAAATGGCTTCGCACAGATACCAGTGTTGCTCTACATCGTCATTACCCCAGCCCAAGAACTCGGGATACCGGGTAAAAGACCCAGCCATGTTCACTTGCGGCGGGTTGACCAGGATAAATCCTCTGGGTCCTGGTTGCGTGACTGTTCCACTTAGGAATGCAATACTACTAGTGTTGTTGCTACTAATGGGTGTCGCCGTCAACACTGAACTACTGTGCAATTGACTCAATGCTTGAAACTTTACGAAAATATTACTCAAAGGTTGATAAAGTACCAGGGGAAGGTAGGGATCCTAGCCATGCATATTGGGGGGAGTATGGCAGCCTGGAGAACTGAATGTCGTCCGCTCTTGAAACAGTTGCTGCATCACAACGTACCATTTTCCATCGTAACTTCCCTTGGGCTGCATACCTTCATCATCTTCATCAGTCACCGTCTCCCTTGCTCACTTGGCGGGGCTCCCATGCACCCATCGCACTCCCACAGCGGTCCCTTCTCGTCCCTGGGTATCCGCGTCCACACTTCCTACCATCTGAGGCGCCTCCTTCTGATTCTTCTTCTCGATCTCCCATCTTTTCAAATCTCGCATCACCCTTCTTCGCCACCTATCGGCAATCTGTGCCCGCCGATGTGCATGTTGCCCCCTCAGCGTCCCTATGGTCTCAGCATCCATTCCCCCCTCCCCGCGTCACACTCTACGCAGCATCGGTCCCTTCTACCCTTCCCCCAGCACCGGTGGTTTACGCTTCCATACTCGTCTTGTGGAATTCTATCAACCCTTCATCCACCATCAGAGCTTTAATCCACAGCAGAATCTCCTTAAGCAGCTTCCCCCTGAGCCCGGATCGGAAGATAGCCTCGGCCTTCGAGAAGGATTGATAGCACTCAGCATCAAACTCCACAATGTATCCTTCCAACATGGTCTCCACCCAAAAATCCACCGTGCGGGTCAACTCGGTGTTCAACCGATGCAGAGCCACCAAGTCTCTATGCACCCACCTACGGTTTATCTTCTGCGAGCCATCTCGAGGCACCTTCGTCTATAACCTCCGCAACCAATTGTAAAGGTCGGTAGGGAACTTTCCCCAGAAAATTTCGTACGTATCGCCGGCTAAATCGGAGAAGAGGACGAGTTCCTTGATCGCTGCCTCCCCTTTCTTAGTCAACTCCGCTTGTTGAGAAATGAAATGGTCTAAATGATTATCCCACAATTGTCGTATCTCCCCTTCAAAGATCCACGATACCATGGTCTACATCCCCTCATATCATGCGGGTCCCGGCAACGGAACCATTTGTTGGCGAGTGATCAAGTCTCGCGGGCAAGACCTAGGTTCAGGAGTTGTGGCCAATAAAGGAATCCACTGTAGTCTAGGATCACGCCGGCATTATCACCCTACTCTGGAGAGTAGAGAGTCTCACCCGAGCGTGCCACGACCACATGCAGAAAGGGATTAGACCAGTGGCAAGGAACATATCCGCAACTCGTTTCCATCAATGACTAGATTGCATAGATAGAATCACATACGCAACAGCATTCAAGAAGCATACAGATATTAAGCAAATGAAATTTTAAAGCGTCTCAACCAACACACATGCATGTGAATCACACAAATAGACAGCAACCTGCAATGGTATTAAGCTCTTGGCCAAATCCCAGTTACATAGCTTTGCAACGGGCTTACAGATCTGATACATATGCCTTGCGGAACAGAGATTTTACATCAATAGACCCTAGGAACTACAGAGACCTCATCCATGCTCTGAATTCTTGCTGCAGCATGCGTTTCCTCTCCTTTAGTCACTCTCTTCTCTCTTCTGTCGTGGAATCATCCCTTCTTTCATCTAGGTGACTGCTATTTATTCACTCGTTGTCGCGACTGTTAGTTCTTCTTATGTCCTTCTTCAGCTGCTTCTGGCTTTTCTCTGATTATCTGTGTGTCCCACTTGCATTCTTCTGCTGTATATTCTCCTTATCTATACTTATGCATCTAGTTTCCTCCTCTATGTGCATTTTCTATCGCAACCTTGGTAGCTCCGTTGTTTGGTGTGGTTGTGACTAGGTTGCGGCTGCCATGTGCCCTCGTTTCGCAACCCCAAAATCTGGCCGTTGTTTCAAATTCAAAATGTTCAAAACAAGGTTTTTCAAAACAAGGGCCCCAACAACTTTCATTTTATTTTTTTGTACTTTCCTTCAGTATATTCAATTTTTTGCTAAGCTCTTATTGATATGCTTGATAAGGGGATATTATGAATTGACTTCTCGTAAGAGAGCATGGTATTTCTTTTCACCTTTAATAGGCTAGAATTATCAAATATTTCTTATCTTATTTAATTTTTTATTAATTTATTATTGATATTCTTGATTGGGAGATATTATGAATTGACTCCTTGTAAAAGGGCTTGGTATTTATTTCACTATCAATAACTAGACTTGTCAAAATTTGTTCATTTTATGTTTGATTGATTTGATGCTATTTAATTCATTAATTGATTAAGAAACTTGATAATATTAAGGTGTTAATATTGTAATTGAAGGATTTTTGAATCCTTCTCCTGTAAGGGAGAATGAAGCTTTCTTGGAAATAATACTCAATATTTATACTCGATATTTCAACTAGCTAGGTGTTAAACTTGTAGAATCTTCCTCTAAACCATATATGTTGGAGTGCTTCTAAAATTACAAAAACTGTATTGATAAAAGAATTGATGATCTAATTTGAATCCTTAAATTGGACCAACATCTACCCATGAATATTCATATCAGATCAAGTTCGATGCTCACAAATCTAGCAGCTTCATTGAACGCATTCAACACATCCACCAGCGAGTTCATAACAACAGGACACAGCAAGTGCTAAGTACAAACAACATCATGATTGGCATCAGGTTCCACACAACTTCCAAGTGGGAGACAAATTTTGGTTACATTTATAGAAGGAATTACACCACCACTAAGGTTTTAGGATAAAATTATTTCAAGCTCATCATTCCACTTTTCCTTGGCCTACACCCGGTATTCAATGTGGATCGGTTGTGGAGATGCTTTCCCTCATTTTTTAACACATTCGACATTACTAAGCAGCTAATACCAACAGAGCTCAACAAAATTTGTATCAAATAGGACACAACTGATATGATCATAGACACGCAGATCAAGAACACTCGCCAGTAGATGATCGAACTATATATATTTTTTAAAGTAGACAAACTCCTTCCCTAGGGAAATTTTTTTACCAAGGACCAAGTTCAACAAAACTTTCCTCACCTCATGGAGGTTATTCATGCAATGGGGACCATTGCTTCCTAAACGGGTAGGACTTATCCAGATGGATATTGGTGGCCACCTCCCTATTCCACCTAGACCTCCATATGGTTTCACCATTTTCCTTGATTATAGCACAATTTACCATTTTTAGTAATTTTTCTTGTCCTAAACTTCTAGGGCTATTTTTACCCCTAAACAACTTTTTTTTAGGTATGCAATAGGCCTATAACTAAAGGTATGGGAAAGTGCCTATCTAAAATATTTTAGTACCTGGGAACATCTTTCTAGAAAGGTATCATACAGTCCAAACTAAAACCATATGATGAAGTTACGACCCCGGGAAGTTGGTTGTCCAGCTAACCCCAATGGGACCCAAAAACTCTTGGCATTCCATCTCCTATGGTTAGGGTTTTGTTTGTTTAGGATTTCCATTTGTTTTTAAATGATAAAAATGCCCTTGAAACTCACTGTAACGGAGTTCAAAGGCATGTAGCTACCACATCTCTTCTCAGGGATAATTTACCATCACCTAAGCTAGTTTATTTCCATTATGTATGTAAGCATCATTCAATTCTTTTATATTAATGAAATGAAGATTTATTTCTTCTACGTATTTGTGTTTATGTTTATATTTGTATTTTTTTCATTCCTGCATAAGTCTGGATCAATGGTAGTGCATGGAATCATCTCTTTCATGTATAGAGAGGATGTAGGATCAAGTTGTGAAATGAACAATTTGGATAGGTACAAGGGTGGTAATTATACTCATATTCTAGATTAATGTTGTTTTAGATATTGAAACTTTAATGAAGAGGTGAATGTGTGAATTAATGTCAAAAGGTTATATATTTGGGACCAAGTTGTGATTAGCGAGGAATATAATATGTTGATCAACCATCTAGGTGAAAAACATTCCTAGAAAAATGGTAATTGTAGTTGTTGACACCCATGTATCTATATATGATGTATTTATTTTTATATCTGCATCAATGATCATATTCTTTTAGATACAAAAATAAGAAACAAACAAGTCTAATGATAAGAAACTAATGTTGAGAACATGACTCAAATAAATACCAAGTCAACAAATAATTAATAGAATATTGAACAACAATATAAACTACGGGTGTTATTGCAAATTCTCATTGGAATTAATTAAGGGAATGTTAAACTTTATAATTACACTTTCTAATAAATTTATGAATATTTAGGTCAACCTTGTTACGAGCCTATGGTTTCCAATTATAATTTTGTCAGGAACCCACGATTTCATGATAACAGGTAGGTGTTTGTTGTAATAAAACTTATATCTGTGATTCGTTAATCGCATGTTGGATAAGTAGTATAAAATAATTGTTTTTATATATGGATTTCAATAAATCCTTATGGAATTTGTAAAAATAGCACTTACATGCATTTTTAATATGTAATCCTTATTTTTATGCAAAACAAAAGATGTATTAGAATTGAGGGACACCTTATCTCTCTCTCTCTCTCTCTCTCTCTCTCTCTCTCTCTCTCTCTATATATATATATATATATATATATATATATATATATATATATATATATAATTTTCAGTATTTAAGTGGTTTAGACATCAATTTAAGTTGCACAAACTAGTTAAAATACTTAAAGTATAAATAAATATTCAATTTCTTTGAATATTTAAGGAAAATAAAATTTTCTGAATTCCCCCACAAGAGAATTACATTATTTTATCTAAGGAACCCTTCTGGTGACATTATTCCAATATTATAGTTGCAGTTCGTTGTCCTTAGAGCTCGTGGTAGAATGTGATGGTTTATATTTATGTTTTTCCACTATTGTTCCAACTACTATATACTTCACTAGATTTCAACTTTGGCAAAGGAAATGCAACTTGCATTCAGGAAGTGTGTTCATGATGTAGATAATACCTTATTTCTCAATTACAGTAGGATTTTGGATTCCCCTAGTCACTTCGTATAGAAGAAATTTTCTTATCTAACCATAGGAGCACATCAAATACTGTTAACGCATATAAGCCTTGCTTCGCATATAAAATGATTGCTTTTAGTTCTTGAATGGAACCATTAGATTATCTTAAAAAGTTGTAATAATCACTTATATTCTTACTTAATACCATAGAATATATCATGCTCCTCTTAATATTAAACAAATGATTCATCTCTTACAACCCAACTTGCATCTCGTTTACCATTTAGCAACATCTCACACCCTCAAAATGCTACAGTAAATATATCCATGAATGAAACCATGAGAGGTGCCCACTCATATGTCAACCATAGACACACCATCTATAACATCTCTGCTTCCACCAATTTTTTTTTATATTTACGAAATTCATACTATTCGCATACAATAGACTACTATGGTTCATCACATTCTAACGAATATTATCTGCCAGCATTTTAGTTGTTGTTAATTATCCGATTCCCGTTCAGTAATTATTGTTATTTATAATTTCTCTACCATTATTTATATATCGATGCCTCTTTCATGATTTGGACATCTTCTCTTTAGGACTAAAATCTAGTTTCATAATTCGAATGAATAACCATGTCAATGGAATTATCCCATTTTAATTTTTATGGAAAACTGTAGTTTACTATCTCAGTCCCCCTCCTAATTACTACTAACCTCTTTCCTAACTGTATCTACAACTTATCCTAGATAAGGTATTACACTATACCTATATATATTATATTACCCTTTCCCCTTTGTAATATACATGTAAATTTTCACACATGAACTTACCTTTTTATTGGCATCATTCTAAGTTCTATTCATTCCAACATTTTTATTGGTGTTACACCTTTTGAACTTATGAATCAACGATACCCTTACGAACGCTCTATATTAACTTCGAGGGAGCTTTCGTTTCCACTATTTGTCACATATTAGACTTATATCTCAACTTTATAATTGAATTCGTATTTTTATTTAGTCTCGTTTTAAACATTAATCAACTAAATCGATTTGTCACTTACCTTTATAAAAGTTTGATTGAAAATTGAATTCGCATTTGTCCTATTAAATATACAATACATCAACGGAACCTCCAAATTCATTAATATAGGTTAATTAGATTCACGCCTGCTCCACGTCATGAAGATTAACCAAGTCATCAAATCTTGCAGTCAATTTGGCATTTGTGAGGGTGTTAATGCTACTCCATTTCCGTATTTTGTTACATCAATTTTCTAGAACTTATTTTGGTCTCAGGATTATATTCCATTTAATGTATAGTACCCTAATCACATGGATTCTATTCTTGGTGTATGAACCCTCCATACGCGTGAATTTATCCATCGTTGGATTGCCTCACCACGAACGATGGTGATCTTATCGTATTAAGAGTTAGGGTTTTTCTTGGGTTTCGTTTATTGTGTCTATCCTTTCAATTTTTTGTCTCAGCTACGCACTTCATTTTCCGGCTATGCATTTTTTGTTCTCGGCTCCCCAATCTCTCATTTCCTCTAGAGATGAGACCTCTTTCTGGCAGCGCCGAGGTGAGGATTTCTTCTTCAGTGTAGAGATTAACCTCATAATTCTCTTCGGGTAAGGCGTGTTTCTTTTTCTAGTTTTGAATTGATATTAATTGTTTTTCCTTTACAAGTTGTATATTTCATTTCATCTTCTAATTGGTTCACTATATCTTACAAGGAGTACATGGGTGATTGCGTCTCTAACCCACGGCATAGATTATGTTTATTTGTCGTTTGACAAAACCCATTCTCTACAGATAATCCCTTGTGTCGATACATAGCTAACGATTTTTTTGTACGTGGAAATTCCCAAGCACGTTAGGTAGTCAATGGTCGATTGTGAATTATGATTTTTTTTTTGGGTGTTTTTTATTAGGTTCATGTTGATTTCTGTTATTTCTTTAAATCCCTTGGATTTCTGATATGGTTAAAAGAGTTTTCAAATGGGAATCCTTCTCGAACATACATTTTCCGTGACTATTCTGGAATTTTAATTCCTCCCTTTTATGTATTTGCATTTTCTATCTCAATTATTGGTTGGAGGTTTCATGTTTCTTTTACACATCTCTTTTTTTTTGTTTTGGTTCTTTGTTTATCACTGTTCAATCTTAAGATGTCTGACAACATTTTGATGAAACGCAGTTGGGCGAATTTCTGGACTTCCTCACATCCCTTCATTGCAGGCTAAAGGATTTCTCCTTTCGGCCATTACCATACCCTACATGTAATTTCGCTAATGTCGTTGTCTTTTTTTTGTTTCAATATTATGCTTTGTTGCTTTCTGACAAGCTTCACTAGCTTCAACTTTTCTTCACCACCTCTAAGGTTGAAAAAAATATTTTCCTTCCACGATTTTTGATTCATCATATTGTTTATCAAACGTACTTGATTTTTTCAGAGATAAGAAGTTGTGTCTTATCCTTACATAGGAATCTCGATTTCCCTTACGACACTCTCTTAGTTATGTGTGATGCTTGTTTATCAATAATTTTATAGATGTTATAATTACAATGGATTTGTAAATAATTATCATCGTTTCAACCTTTTGGTTCGTAGGTATTTTATTTAGTTGGTTTTTAATTATTAGCACAGATAGAACCCATAATTTTTTTTCCTTGTGAATTGGTACAGGAATTCCCAAAATACCATTTCTCCAATTTCTCTCGTTAAGCCACTAATTTTGTAAGGTAATAAATTACTTTGGATAAAATTAAATTCTTTCAATTAAATTTCCATTTGTAACTCAGGCTCCATAATTAATTCTTTGCTCCTTGTTCTGTGCATGTAACTCCTATAGTCTATTTGGTTTGACTGCTTCTACTAGCATTTTCACTTCCAATCATAACTTTGGACTTTTAATTTTTCAGGTTGTTCCAGTACCCATTTGGGGACTTCTATTATAAAACCTCTGCATAATTTCCAAAGCGATTAGACTCTTTGTGATTTATGGGACAGAGTTCCCTAATTTTGTATAATTAGTTGGACCAAGGTTGAATTGAACTTTTATGTGTATATGGATTTATATCCTTGAATTTACATAACTCTTTAATATAATTAACATATTGTTTTCTCCTTTGCTGCAATTATGTTTGAAATCCATGTGTAATACTTTTCCTAAAATTTGCAGTTCAGTTCTAGTAATAATTTATGAGTTCCTCCTTGAGATTATTACTATCTAGTATGTCTCAGTTAGAGTATTAAAATATTCAGTTTATACCACAGTAGAAGACTTACATGAATGTTCTAAATTTACATTAACTGCCAGACATAGTTGTTTTCATTTTGTATTATTTTATTCACAGAATTTCATGATTTGTAAAAGAATGCTAAGGTACTTATATAATGCATAATTAATTCTGAGTGTTCACCTAACCTCATATTTAAACCTACATTAGGGTTTAGACATTCTAAGATTTGGTACTCTTCAGATTATTTTTTGTGCAATAATCCAGATTAATGCTATATTTATTATAGACTACTATGTTAAATGTGCATACCTACCAGTTCACCACAACCTATTATTTTTAACATTATTTTCATACACAACATATACTCCTGAACAGATCTAGTTAAATTCTTCACTGCTAATTAACTTCACAATAATAATAATAAAATTTTAAGTCAAAATGAATTAACTTGTGCATACCAATTAAGGTAGACTAGTTTCCACCCAACCTATGAGCTCTTTCTCCACAGCTCCCCTGGAGCACAAATCAAATCTTCCAGCAGTAGACAGCCTCATATCCACCTATAATTTTTTTATTTATGCCTACTTTCCCATTAGCTTGTTTCCATAACTATGTCTAGTTAATCAAGATGTTGTTTCCTTTTTTCCTAGGCTTTCCTTTTGTTTATTCCACAAAAATACTTTAAAATTAGCTTTTTCCTCTTTCTAGTTTTATTCCACCTCTTCCCAGTAACTTTCCTCTTTACTAGGGTATCTTTTTAGATTTTTATCTCCAATCTAAAATTCAATATTTAATTTATTTTCTCCAAGGATTTTTGGAAAACTGTGAAAGTCTTGTGAACCTTATCCATCCTCATGGATTTGGATTCTTGATATCTAATTATAATCTAGTCTTTGCACAATTAATTCCATTTTCATTTTATTAATTTAAAATAATAAAATAATTCCACAATAATTGTTTTCCTTTGGGTCCACTTTACCCTTTACGATTTTTCAACTGTCTAATAAAAGCAGAGAAACTGGGGACATTACATATTCCCCCTCTAAAACAAAACATTGTCCTCATTGTTGTAAAAACAAAACATAAAATTTAATTTTCAAAAAGTGATGGATATTTTTCCTTCAAATATTCCTCTCGCTTCCAAGTAGCTTATTCGGGTGCAAAGTGCCTCCACTGCACTTTCACCCTAGCCACTAGTCTATTTCAGAGCTCAATTTCTTCCCGTACTAGAATGTGAAGTGGCTCTGGAAGAAATTCCCCTTCTGGTTCCACCTGTATCACATTCCAACCAATAACATGAGTATAATCATGCACATAATTTTTTAATAATGAAACATGAAAAAAATTGTGAACCTTAATGTGACTAGGTAAAGCCAACTTGTATACTACTAGTCCCACTCTTTCCAGTACTTCAAAAGGTCCACAGTAGCATGGTGCTAGTTTTCACAACTACCCATGTACAATTTACTCTTTTTGGGCTTAATCCTCAATTAGACATGATCACCCACATTGAATTCTCTATGAATTCTCTTTTTATCTGTATAGCTTTTTTTCCTGTCTTGTGTTGTCTTAATATTTTGTTGAATTTTCTTTACAGTTCTTTCCATTTCCTGCAATGCATCAAATCCAATTATTAACTTATCCTCTGGTTGACTCCAACTTAGAGGTGTATGGCATTTTCTGCCATATAATGCTTCAAAAATAGTCATCTTGATTGAGGCTTGGTAACTATTATTGTAGGAAAACTCTGTCAAATGTAGAAAGTCTTCCCATTTTGTTGGTCTATCCATCACATACATTCTCAACATGTCTTCTAAAATCTGATTTTCTCTCGGTTTGGGGATGGTATGCAGCACTAAAGTTCAATTTGGTACCCATTCCCCCAAACAGAGTCTTCCAAAAAGCTGAAGTAAACTTTGCATCTAGGTCTGATATGATCATTTTAGGAATACCATGTAACTTTACAATCTCTTTCATAAATACATTAGCTACTTGAGTTGTACCAAAATTAGATTGTACCGGTAAGAAGTGTGCATCTTTTGTCAATGTGTCAACTACTACCATGATAGAATCGTGTTGGTATTTATTTCTTGGCAATCCAATTATAAAGTCTATGGAAACTATCTCCCACTTCCATTTTGGGATGGGTAAAGGATTCAAAAATCCTGTTGGATGCTGATGCTCCACCTTAACCTGCTGACATTCCAAACATCTAGCTAAATAATTAGCTACATCCTTTTTCATACATGGCAAGAGCATATTCTTTCTTAAGGCTAAAATTAATTTCTGATACACTAGATGTCCTGCACAGGGTCTTTTATGATACTCATCTAGAATTTCACTTTTTAATGAGTTCACATTGGGGATGTATAATTTGTTTTTATGACAAACATTAGGGAAATTTTGAGGTCTAAAATGGGTCTCCTAAAGAAAATGTATAATCAAAATTCACTTTATGAGAACCAACCATATTTTAGGGGATGACATCATCCCTAATGGTTGAGGTGGCATTACTTGAGTTAAAGGTACTTACTTGTTACATTCTCAATGTGGATAAAAACTCATGGTTAACCATTGTAGTGCTCTAAGAAATTTTAAAGTCATAAAGTAAAGTACTCATAATAAATGTCATTTCACATTTTTTGAATAAAATATTATTAGTGTCATTTCATATTTTTTGAAAGAAACAATACATATCGCTACACAACCTTCATGTCTTTACACACTTTTGAATAAATATTATATTTGTATATTTTCTTATATGTATTTTTAAATTATATATTCATCTCATTTTATTTAATATTACAATTTCAAATTAATTATAAGTTAATATCTATACATATATATTATACATATGAAATCAAAATAAATAAAAATGCAACTTTTTAATTTTAGGATACATCAAATCTATAAATAATAGTAATAATAATTCAAAATTATTAAAATTAAATAAAATAAACATTTTAGTTTTGCACGATGAAAAAAGGTATATCAATTTTATATGTTGAAAAAAGTTATATTAAATTCAACATAGTTTGGGGCAAAAAAAATCTAAATTCCAATGTATATAAATCTTATATTATACTTATAAATATAAATTAAATATATTTCAATACTTTTTTTCTTTAATTTTAAATATAACTCAATTCAGTTCATTGTGATTATATTAATATTATATATTATTATATATAATATTATGAAAAATAATCTAAATGATATATAATATATTTTATATTCATTTTTATATTATATATTATTTCTCCTTATGTTATAAATCAAATCAATTTAATATGTAATATGAAATTCATACATAAAATAATATATTATATTCATTATATTATATTATATTATTTGTATATAGTACATTAATTACATGTTATTATACAATTTAAATAATAGAAATTTTAATTAATAACATATTATATAATTAAGAATATATGAATTTATATTTATATTTTATTTTAAGTTATTTAAGTACAAAGGACAAATCTATTAGTGGTTCAATGATAATGAATTTTTTCTTGAAAAAATCATTCTTTATTTATAGTCACATCAATACAATTTTTTTATTAATTTTATTTTGGTACAACTTCTGAATTCAATTTAACCATGGTTACATGGATTGTGGTGCAAAAAGTGAATTTCAAATTCATAAATATTATTTTATTGGTTTAGCTATTATTTTATTATTTCCTTAGGAGGCCCATTTTAGACCTCAAACCCTAATGTCAGTCCCTTCTAATTTTGTGTATACCCCACTATCTCACTTTTTTGCAATTTTTCTTGGATTTTTTCATAGTTTGGATCTTGTATAATTACTTCTTGGATCAATCCTTCAATATCAAAGTTTGCACTACTCCCAACATTATTCACACTTTGACAAGCATTTCTACTTAAAGCATCTGCAATCTTATTTTCCTTCCCCTTGATATGTTTGATCTCCATGTCAAATTCACTAAGGAAGGACAACCATCTAGCTTCAGTAGCATTTAAATCAGGTTGTGTGAAAAAATACTTCAAACTGATCTAATCTGTCATTAATACAAACTTTTTCCTAACAGATAGTGTCTCCACATCTTCAAGGCATGTATTACAGCAGCTAACTCTAAGTCATACACACTATACTTATGTTCATGTTTCTTTAATTTCCTGGACTTGTGTGTCATGACTAAGTTTTCTTGTAATAACACTCCTCCTAATCCCTCTTCACAAGCATCTGTACATACTACAAATTCTTGATTTGGATCTATAAAATTTAGAATTGTAGCAGTGGTGAGTTTAAGTTTTAATTGTTCAAAACTATGTTGACATTTTTTTGTCCACTCAAACTTCACTCCTTTCCTCTGTAGAGATGTGATAGGATATGCTAAGGCTAAAAATATTCCTACAAATATCCTATAATATCCTGCAATCCCCATGAAAGATCTTATATAAGAAACATCAGTAGGTACAGGCCAATCCATAATAGCTTGTATCTTTTCTTGGTCCACTGCTAATCCTTTTTCTGAAATTATATGGCCCAAGTATTGAATTTTATCCTTATAAAATTCACATTTTCTAAGTTTAGCATACAACTTATGTTCTCTGAGTGTTTGTAAGACAATTCTTAGATGTTCTTTATGTTCAGCTTCATTCTTAGAATATATCATAACGTCATCAATAAATACTAAAAAAACTTTGTCTAGATATTTACTTGAGACAATGTCCATTAGGCACATAAATGTAGTAGGTGTATTAGTCAACCCAAAAGGTAGAACTACAAACTCATAGTGTTTGTATCTTGTTCTGAATGCAGTTTTACTTATGTCTTCATCTTTAATTTTGAGTTGATGATAACTTGTCCTTAAATCAATTTTTGAAAAGATTGTGGCTCCTCTCACTTGATCAAATAAATCATTTATCCTAGGTAGAGGATATCTATTCTTGATTTTCAGTTTATTCAGTTGTCATAAATTTATATACATTCTGAATGTACCGTCTTTCTTTTTGACAAATAGTACTGGTGCTCCCCATGGGGATGCACATGGTCTTATATAGCCTCTGTCTAGCAACTCTTGTAGTTGCAGTTTTAAATATAAAAATTCTAGGGTACTCATTCCGTATGGGGCTCTAGAGACTGGTGTAGCTCCTGGTATTAACTCAATTGAAAAATCAATTTCTCTTTTAGGGGGTAAATGAGGAATTTCATCTCGAAATACATCCTTAAACTCTCGGATGACTGGTAATTTTTCTACAAGTTCTTTTTCAGTTTGTTGTCCCAATTATTCCACATGTATGGCATACACTTGGCAGCCTTTTCTTGCTATCTTTTTCAACTGGAGTGCTGAAATTTGTCTCACTGATATAGGTTTGGGTTTCCCTTTCACTATCATCGGTTTTCCCTCACCATCTATATAGTGTATTTTTTTATCTAAACAATTTAGTATAGCTTTCTATTTTTCTAACCAGTCCATTCCTACCAACACATCATAGGAACCTAGTGGTAAAATATTCAAATTTAGTTCAGCTTCATACGCATTTAAATTTGCAACAGTATTTGGTAATTTATGGGTCACTTTTCTTTTTGTTCGTGTAGCTAACTAAACTAACCATGCTTGCTAAAAAAATTCTGACTTCAAATTTCACTTTTCCACAATTTAAGGAATTATATAACTTAAAGTTGCACCTAGATCTATCAAAATAGAAATAGGTTGTTTAGCAATCATACCTTCTATTTCGACTGTAGTTGATTGGTGTTCAGTTTGACGATCTTCCAGTGCAGCACCGATTCTAGGAATGTTTCTTGCCACGTCATTTACAGTAGTTGCCTCTCTCAACACTTGTATATTCTAAATGGTTTTGTGAGGACAATATCATATCAGATGAGGTTCTCCACAACCCCAGCACTTTAGTAGATCCCTCATTTTTACAGTTCCATCTCTTTTACTGTTTCCATCTAATTTTTTAGAACATGTTTGTGATTGGGCTGGGTGATTTTCTCTAGTTTTGGTAAACTTCTTCCTTTGGTGATTTTTCCCATAGTTCTTTAAGTATGTTGGTTTTGTTCTTTTTCCACTAGATTCAACCCTTTTCTTTGTTCTGCCAGTTTTTTTCTTGTTCATTTCTGCCTTTGAACTACTGATAACACAGTCTTTCCTTGCGCATAACTTCATCCATTGTCTTGGGATTATCAAATTCTATCATCTCCTTGTAGATAGTAGGTAGGTTGTTTAAAAATCATTGTACCTTTGCCTTCTCTTCCATTATATAAGGTACATAGCGAAGCAGGTTGGTAAATTTGGTAACAAACTCATCAATGGTAATTTGTCCCAACCTAAGTTCATGAAAATATTTAGCTTTATCATCATAGTATCGTTCATTCAGATATCTATTTTAAATTTAATTTGGAAATCTTCTCAAGTGACAGTTTTCTCATCCATCACATGCACCATTTTGGTTTCCTCCCACCACAAGGTAGCCTTTCCTTGTAATTGGTAAATAGCCAACCTGGCTTTCAAATTACTTCCATACTAGGAATTTTGCTTCTGTGATCCATGAATTGTTTTTAAGAAATTTTTGGAGAAAATCAAATTAAAAAAAATTGTTTCGATGCGTTTACGGGTATCTAAAACATAAACATAAACATAAAAAAATTTATTTTGTGTGATTTTCTCCGAAAATTTCTTAAAAAAAATTCATGGATCACAGAAGCAAAATTCCTAATATTGAAACCCTTCTCGGTAAGGCCTTGGCACTTAAAGTTCACCATTTTGAAAGGGCACGTTTACGGGTATCTAAGATGAAATCTGATCTGACCTTTTTAAAAAGTTTAGTCAAACTAGCCGTTATGTTGCAACGGCTAGTTGGAGTTTTCCTAGTCTATTTAATTAGGTTTCTTGATTAGATATCTCATCTTGTCCTGATGATGAACCACACTGGTTGGTTCGAAACGCATCGACAAAAATTTCTTTTATGTGATTTTCTCTGAAAATTTCTTAAAATACTTCCATACTCATAAACTTGGAAGTATTTTACCATATTTATAATCCAAGCTTCTGCATCTTCCTCCTCCTCTCCATCATAGGAGGGAGGTTTGATTTTTCGGAATTCTCCTTACAATTCCTTTTTCCTTCTAGACTGTTGTCTAAAGGCTTCATCCTCCTTAGACTCTTCTAAGTGATTTTCAATTCCCTTTCTCTTTTTCCTGAAACCTTCATCTTCGTGACTATTCCTGGAGGTAAATTCTCCGATTAACCTTTCTTGCTCTTTGTTGGCTAGTGATAGTCTATCATTGTGGTGTTTCGGTTGCATCATTTCTCTTTGCATCTAATGTATCATGGCCAGCAATTGAGCATTAGGAACTGGTAGATTTTCTGCACCACCGAGACCCACATACAACTCATCCCCTTCACTCATGGTTTGCAGTTGTATGGTTCTTCACTAATTCACTATACACAAAATTAAACATTAGTGAAAATTTATTTTAAATAAAATAGTATACAACAACAAAAAAATTTCTCTAGTGTGAGCACACATTTAGACACAATGTTTTAACATGGACTCTTATACCATTTGTAACATCTCTGCTTCCACCAATTTTTTTTTTCTATTTACGGAATTTATACTATTCACATACAATATATTACTATGGTTCGTCACATTCTGACGAATATTATATGCCACCATTTTAGTTGTTGTACTTTTAATTTATTTAATTATCTGATTCTCGTCCAGTAATTATTGTCATTTATAATTCCTCTACCATGATTTATATATTGATACCTCTTTCATTATTTGGACATCTTCTCTTTAGGACTAAATTCCAGTTTCATAATTCAAATGAATAACCATGTCAATGGAATTATCCCATTTTAATATTAATGGAAAACTGTAGTCTACTATCTGATTCCCCCTCTTAATTACTACTAACCTCTTTCCTAACTGTATCTACAAATTATCCTAGATAAGGTATTATACCTATATAGATTATATTACCCTTTCCGCTTTGTAATATACATATAACTTTTCATACATTAACTTACCTTTTTATTGGCATCGTTCTAAGTTATATTCATTACGAAATTTTTATTAATTTTACACCTTTTGAACTTATGAATCAACCATGCCTTAAGAATGCTCTATATTAACTTCGAGGGAGATTTCGTTCCCACTATTTGTAACATATTAGACTTATATCTTAACTTTACAATTGAATTCGTGTTTTGATTTAGTCTTGTTTTAAACTTTACTCAACTAAATCGATTTCTCCCTTACCTTTATAAAAGTTTGATTGAGGGTTGAATTAGCATTTGTCCTATTAAATATAAAATACATCACCGAAACCTCCAAATTCATTAATATAGGTTAATTAGATTCATGCCTCCTACACGTCATGAATATTATCCAAGTCATCAGATCTTGTAGTCGATTTTTTATTTACGAGGGTGTTAAGCTACTCTGTTTCTGTATTTCGTTACATCAATTTTCTAGATTTTATTTTGGTCTTAGGATTATATTCCATTTAATGTACAGTACCCTAATCACAAGGCTTCTGTTCTTGGTGTATGAACCCTCCATACGCGTGAATTTCTCCATCATCGTATCGCCTCGCCATGGATGATGGTGATCTTATCGTATTAAGAGTTAGGGTTTTTCTTCGGTTTCGTTTTCTTTGTCTATCCTTTCAATTTTTTGTCTCAGCTACGCACTTCATTTTCTGGTTATTCATTTTTTGTTCTCAGCTCCCCAATCTCTCGTTTCCTCTAAAGATGAGACTTCTTTCTGGCAGCGCCAAGGTGAGGATTTCGTCTTCAGCGTAGAGAGTAACCTCATAACTCTCTTTAGGTAAGACTTGTTTCTTTTTCTGGTTTTGAATTGATATTCATTGTTTTACCTTTATAGGTTTTATATTTCATTTCATCTTCTAATTGGTTCATTGTATCTTACCAGGAGTATAGGGGTGATTGCGTCTCTAACCCATGGCATAGATTCTAGTTATTCATCGTTTGACCAAACCCATTCTCTACAAGTAATCCCTTGCGTCGATACACAGCCAACGCTTTCTTTGTACGTGGAAATTTCCAAGCGCGTTAGGTAGTCAATGGTCGATTGTGAATTATGATTTCAGTTTGGGGTGTTTTTTATTAGGTTCACGATGATTTCATTATTTTTTTAAATCCCTTAGATTTCTGATACGGTTAAAAGAGTTTTCAAATGGGAATACTTCTCGGACATCCACTATCCGTGACTATTCTGGCATTTTAATTCCTCCCTTTTATGTATCCGTGTTTTCTATCTCGATTATTGGTTGGAGGTTTCATGTTTCTTTTACACAACTCTTTTTTTTTCTAGTTATATGTTTATCACTGTTCAGTCTCAAGATGTTTGACAACGTTTTGATGAAACGTAGATGAGAGAATTTGTGGACTTCCTCACGTCCCTTTGTTGCAGGCTAAGAGATTTCTCCTTTCATCCATTACCATACCCTATAGGTAATTTCGCTAATGTTGTGGTATTTTTTTTGTTTCAATATTACATTTTGTTGCTTTCTGTCGAGCTTCACTATCTTCAGCTTTTCTTCGCTAACTCCAAGGTTGAAACAAATATTTTCCTTCCAAAATTGTTGTGTCATATTTTTTATCAAACGTAATTTAGTTTTTCAGAGATAATAACTTGTGTCTTATCCTTACAAAGGAATCTCGATTTCTCTTACAGCAC
Organism: Pinus albicaulis; assembly: GCA_034641835.2. Taxonomy (NCBI): domain Eukaryota; kingdom Viridiplantae; phylum Streptophyta; class Pinopsida; order Pinales; family Pinaceae; genus Pinus; species Pinus albicaulis. The sequence goes on along the minus strand of CM076571.1, from coordinate 929,827,633 downwards.
TCTCTTAGTTTTGTGTGATGCTTGTTTATCAATAATCGTATAGATGTTATAATTACAATGGATTTGTAACTAATTATCATCGTTTCAACCTTTTGGTTCGTAGGTATTTTATTGAGTTATTTTTTAATTATTAGCACAGATAGAACCCATAATTTTTTTTCCTTGTGAATTGGTACATGAATTCCAAAAATCCCATTTCTCCAATTTCTCTCGTTAAGCCACTGATTTTGTAAGGTAAGAAATTACTTTGGATGAAATTAAATTCTTTCGATTGAATTTTCGTTTGTAATTCAGGCTCCATAATTAATTCCTTGCTCCTTGTTCTATGCAGGTAACTCCTACAGTCTATTTGGTTTGACTGCTTCTACTAGCAGTTTCACTTCAAGTCATAACTTTGGACTTTTAATTTTTCAGGTTGGTCTAGTACCCATTTGGGGATTTCTTTTATAAAACCTTTGCATAATTTCTATATTGATTAATCTCTTTGTGATTTATGGGACAGAGTTCCCCAGTTTTGTATAATTAGTTGGACCAAGGTTGAATTGAAATTTTATGTGTATATGGATTTATATCCTTGAATTTACATAACTCTGTAATATATTTAACATACTCTTTTCTCCTTTACTGCAATTATGTTTGAAATCCATGTGTAATACTTTTCCTAAAATCTGCAGTTCAGTTCTAGTAATAATTTATGATTTCCTCCTTGAAATTATTACTATCTAGTATGTCTCAGTTAGAGTATTAAAATATTCAGTTTCTACCACAGTAGAAGATTTACTTGAATGTTCTAAATTTACATTAACTGTCAGACATATTTGTTTTCATTCTATATTATTTTATTCACAGAATTTCATGATTTGTAAAATAATGCTAAGGTACTTATGTAATGAACAAGTAATTCTGAGAGTTCACCTAACCTCAGATTTAAACCTACATCAGGTTTTAGACATTCTGAGAGTTGGTACTCTTCAGATTATTGTCTATGCAACAATATAGATTAATGCTATATTTATTATAGACTACTCTGTTAAATGTACAGACCTACCAGTTCACTACAACTTAGTATTTTTAACATTATTTTCATACACAACATATACTCCTGAACAGATCTAGTCAAATTCTTCACTACTAATTAACTTCACAATAATAATAATAAAATTCTAAGTCAAAATGAATTAACTTGTGCATACCAATTAAGGTAGACTAGTTTCCACCCAACCTATGAGCTCTTTCTCCACATCTCCCCCCGAGCAAAGATCAAATATTCCAACAGTAGAAAACCTCTTGTCCACCCAGAATTTTCTTATTTAAGCCTTCTTTCCCATCATCTTGTTTCCAAAACTGTGTCCAGTTAATCAGGATGTTGTTTTCCTTTTTGCCTAGGCTTTCCTTTTGTTTCTTCCACAAAAGTACTTTAAAACTAGCTTTTTCCTCTTTCTAGTTTTATTCCACCTCTTCCAAGTAACTTTCCTATGTACTGGGGTATCTTTTTAGATTTTTATCTCCAATCTAAAATTCAATATTTAATTTATTTTCTCCAAGGATTTTTGAAGAACTGGAAAATTCTTATGAAACTTATCCATCCTCATAGATTTGGATTCTTGATCTCTAATCATAATCTAGTATTTGCACAATTAATTCCATTTTCATTTTATTAATTTAAAATAATAAAATAATTCCACAATAATTGATTTCCTTTGGGTCCACTTCACCCTTTAGGACTGTTCAACTATCTAATAAAAAAAGAGAAACTGGGGACATTACACCATCGAAGATGTTGTTAACATATATATACATGTGATGAAAAATTCATGTCATGTTAATGTCATTTGATTAAGATTTTTAATCTCGCAAGCCTTTGTTGAAGTTATTTACTTGGAAAGGTTGGAAACTAAATAATGGCTTATACGTTTTCTAAGGTGTGCAATAACATGGTGAAGGGTTTCCAACAAAGGAGTCATTTGATTCAAGTTATCCTATATTTGGAAATGGTTTATATTAAATGAATAAATCAGTGTGCATGCCAACTTTAGATGGAATATTGACATTGGATCATGGCAATAATTTAAAGAACAAAATTAAGCATGATATTTTTGAAGAGAAGGATAGGAGAAATTGGTAAGACAAGGTGATATGAACAAATATTTACCCATATAGAGTCCAAATTTGTAAGATGATGTATTTGGATCTTGGGAAGGCCATGAAATATAGCAGCTTCATGAGTTGCATGGGTTAGTTAAAAATAGAGGAATAGTTGAAATTTATGTGGGAAGCAAGGATGACTATCTAAAAACACTACAAGGAAAATACCTTCTAACGGAAGTTATAAAAAAAAAAAATTAATGTTATAAAATTGGAAAAAAAATTCAAAAAAACCTTTGTTAAAACATTTTTTTGCGGTAGCAGATTTTTTAGCGGAGATTATAAAGAAACTTCATCACAACTTAAAAAAAAATTGGGTGGTTAGAGGTGTTGGTCGATGTTTTTTAGTGGTGTGCTACATGGAAAAATAACATCGGTGCTCTAAATATATAAAAGCACCAAAGCTATATACATAAATAAATGCACCAAGACGTTGAATTCAAAGAACATTGGTGCTTGAAATGTATACTGACCTGGTGCATATATATTAAAAAACACCCCGGGGTGTTATTTTCAAGAACTGCACTGGAGTAGGAAAAAAAATATTGTAGGCTCAGTGATTTTATTTAAACTCACAGCTCCAATGCATATGGTTTGATTAAAATCATTAGTGCGCTACTGATATAAAAGAACCAATGCTATTAATTTTAATAATGCATCAGGGTGTTAAATGCAAACCTTAATTTTCCAAAAACCTTAAAGGTATAGGATTTCAATACAAAAAAACCCTAAAGGACTAGGGCTTCTATAATAGTATCAAAACCTTAAACATCAAAAGAATAGTATTTTCTAGATTTCATCAATAACCCTAAGTAGACTGCCCGATTTTCACATTAGCATCGACATACCCTCAGGTTAGGGTTTTACATAGAACCTTTTTAGGGTTCCATAAGAATGATCAAATGTATAATGAGGGTAGATTCAATCTAATGATTAATCACCCAAATAAGAATCTTTATGATTCAAAGGTCCTAGACATAGCAATGTTAGTATTGTAAAGATTATTAAAAGAAGTAAATTACCTTTGTTATGAAGAGAACAAAGCTTATGGTATAACACATAACTTTGAGTTGTTTCTTAATAAACCTTGTAGGACATCAATCCTTGAAGAGCTTCCTTCACAAAAAAACTTCTAGCATGCTTTGTCTTGTGAGGTATCCTCCATAACCCCTAAGTATTCAACAAGCTTTCCTAAAAGACGAAAATATAAAAGAAATATTATTAGCATTTAACACAAAAATAAGAGAGGAAACCAAACATAAAAATATATTACAAGGATTAAGATACGTATATTTTGTAAAATGGTGAGGGCCCCCTCTCAATCCAATCTTGATGGATACCTATAACTTCATCAAAACAATTCAAAAATGTTCTACCAAAGAAATTTAGACCTATAAGTACTATAAATCAAAACATAGAGGACAATAATTCAAAACTTAGAGTAGAACGATATGTAAGAGTTGAGTCCCTAAGAGTCCCTAGCAAACAAATATTTGACTTCGGATTCTTCCATCTAGTTATTCTTTAGTGACCCTTCATCAACAATATTTGCTTGATCCCTATCTATCCTTTTATTTCTTGGATTCTCAGGACAAATAATTCTATAATGACCCATTTTGTGGCAATTGCAACATTCAATCTTGGATATATCTATCTTCTTCCTTGGCCCTTTGAACTTCTTGAAGGTTCCTTTATTCTTGTGATTAGCAAAATGGGAATTTGATATGTTCTCCTCTTCATTCTCCTTGTTTCTTACTAATGAAATTTTGACTTCTTCTTGACTACATGCATTTCATAATTTTTTGAATGCAGGAGTATCCTTCCAACTATTGATTCCTCATACAGAGGCAGTCCAAGATGCTGGTAATCCTAGAAGAGTAGTATTCACGAGCTCCTTTTACGGTATTGTTCATCTATTGCATGGATTTCATCTGTGATTCTAGTTATCCTCACAAATAAGGATGCCATAGTATCATATTTATTCATCTTCATAGTTCTTAGTTCATTATTGAGGATTTCAATTTGACCAATATTATTTATGTGAATAATTTGGATAGGGCTTCATATATTTCTTGAGCAGAATCTGTGTTGGATATATATAGAATGAGAATGTAGTTTATTCTATCTACAATTAGAATCATGCCCAATATATTTGTTTCTCTAAACTTTTCTTTCTTTTCTTCACTTGATTCATTTGTAGGCTTCTTGAATTTTCCTTTGACTATATCCAAAAATTTATTCTTATCGAGGATGAGATCTATCATATTTTTCCATGCCCTATAGTTGGAGGCTCTTTCTAGTTTGTTTTCTCATTTCAATGAGTTAGACATGGTTCTTGAAGATAGTAGTATTATCCATTTTATGATCCCATTTCTTGATGACCTTTATTCAACTTCTTAAAACTCCTTCTTCTCCTTTCAAAATATCTTCAGGATGCCTTTTTCTTCCTTCTTCACCTTAGCTCTGATTCCATGTTGGAAAATAAAAAAGGTGGAAATATTTCCTTTATGTTGATAATTACTTGTGATATTCTTATGTTCTTATTAACTTTCTTATGTTATTATTTTATCTTGATTCATCAAGAAATTACCAAAACCATAACATGAAGATCAGAGACACTAGATGTATGCACGCAGCCAGGGAAAAACCCATACCTATGGGAAAACCCACTCAAGAATTATTACTTTATTATATTCATAGGAAAAGACGAGATAATCCAAGACTCTTTGACCTAGACATAGAATTTCACCAATCACCAATTCAGCCCTTCCTTCCTCTTCATATGCTAACCTTCGAACAACAACTTCTGCCTAGAACTTTGATCCTCCAAAAGCAGAATTTAGACCTCCTGCAACAGAATTATGACTTGCAGTAAATTTCAGAATTTCACCTCCTGCAGTACCCCAGTAATTCACACGTGTGAGAAATAGATGGCCAAAAAACTTTTATCTTGTCCTTCTCTGCAATCCTTCTCCTTCTCCTGCAATTTCGCACTTTTCTTCTTCTTCTTCTTGTACATTGAACTTATATGAGTGATGCTCCAAATTAATCGAACTACATTTCTATATATAGCCTCTTCTATGGTTAAATTTCCCTAATGTACGCCAACTTAATCAAGTAAGGTCTGACTTGGTGTGGAAGAGAAAAAGACTTATTTGACTCAAAAATAATTATTTTTACATGATACAAAGGCCCAAGGAGGATCTAATAAAATGGAAAATGACTCTAATGACTCCAGATAAAACCTAGAAGTTCTAAATTGGGACTTTGACCTAGAAAATAATGACTCAATCATTAAACCCATGCTTTAAGAAGACAATTTAATAATAATATAAATTCATTTTTCTTTGTTTTGATAAATACATTTCATTATGACTCAAATACAATTATGAAGACTTAACCTAGTTACATTCTTCAACAAAAATGGCATCCACATGTCATTATGTTATTCTCGCGCCTTTAGCTTCTACCATTTAGAACCAATTCACACTCACATTTCATTATTGGGATAGATTATTAAGCCCATTATGTCAATCTCTCTTGGCTTTTGATTCTATAGCCTAGAATCAATGTACACACACATTTCATTGGTCTCTTTAGCCAACCTTTTTCCTCTTATTGTCGAGCCACCCAATAGTAATTTTTAGCCTACCTTGTCTTTCAAATTTGGCTTAGCATCTTATAATTTAACCAAATGGAATAGTTAGGCTCAATTGTCTTTTAAAAATGGCCATTAGTTTATTTTTATACTTGTTATGATGTTGTTAACATTAGTGTTGATAAATTTATCAAAACATAAATTTTCATTAAGGTTTCAAGGTCATAAAATAAGTTCTAAAATACATATTTAGATATTTAAATATACAATAGTAGTTAAGTTTAAATTTCTTTAATAGTTTTTTAAGATAAAGAGTGTTTCTTCATTGCACTAATGAAACAAAGTTAATTGTTACAATTATATTCTATACATAAAATGATTTAATGGTTCATTTTCTTCTTGATTATGTATTTCAACATCTAATTAGTCCATGATCCATATTTAAAGAGTATGGAGGGTCATTGTTGATAACTAATTGCTAAAATTGTTCATGTAACATATTTTATTTTACATTGATATATTGAGAATTGTCTCAAGTAGTCACGTTGGTTGGGTCCATGAACAATTTCTCTCTTTGTGAGCTTTAACCATGTAAACATCAATGCACTAATTTTTTTGTGTATGTAAGCGGTTTCCTTAATTTTTTTACAATGTGTGTATATACATTGTCTTTTGAATAGGGTATCAAATCTCCTATAAATATTTTTTCACATTGTTGATTGAGATCTTGAACCTATGTCATTAAATGCAATAATACTTATATATTTAGTAGTTTATAATCATTTTTGTTGAGTGAACCACTCAAATACATTTAAAACATCATTTCCAATTGAAAACCTATAGGTTTAAGCTAGAGGATGAGGGAAAAATGACTTTACTCTTTACTAATCCCTGATATTTTACACCTTGGTTACTATTTTAAATTTTTGAGTCTTTCTTCACTTGGGCATTACTTTGTCATTTAGAGTCTATTTTCAATTCCTTTTTTTAACTGGAAATTTTTTTGAGCTCTCTATTTGAACATTAAATTTCTACTTTTTAGAGTTATCCTAATTTCATATTACAACATGGTCAATATAAATGAGATCCTACTTACCAACTCAAACTACTTCCCATGGAAAACATGCATGGAAAATTTACTAAGAAATAAGATTCCTTACCATGCTACCTTAGGAAAATAAATTTCCCCTCTTAATGGATTAAAGTAAGCCAAAAATGATAGTAATTATTCTCAAAAGCATCAGTATTCAGTTCCTTGATTGTGTACAACCACCTCATATTTTATATGACCAAACATTATGTTGATTTCATCTAGTGTGGATCATGCCTTTTGGCAACCTATTCATCAGAGGAAACTCTATTTTTATTTTTTTTCGTACTTCTAAAGATAGATGTATCTTACCTGTAGCCATATGAGATGAATTCATAACTTCAATTGTAAGCATAAATATACATGTACCTCCTCTTTCCTTTGATTCATCTTGCAACAGGTTTCCTTAGAATGAAAGAGTTTCATTCTCTTGACCTGCTTCATCAATATGCCATCATATCCTAATCCCAGAATTCTCCAAGTTATAATTATCGAGGAAACCTTTTGCTTTCTTTATAACAAGTGAATCCAAAGAGGATTCCATTAGAAAAATATCAGCACTTGTTTCCATATTGATTATTGAATGATGGCCCTTGATCTTGATGACTGCCTTCTATAAATGTTGTTTTCAGTGAGGTTCCCAGTAGCTATTTGCCTCATAGCATAGTTATCACATATTTGTTATAGATATCCTCCTACGACAAGTGTTCCTCCTTCAATGCTTCCATCATGATGCCAATTCTAAATATATGCATCTATCTAATATGAAATTCTTCCTAATATACTATTTTACCACCGAAATATACCTCTTAAAGAGGAATATGATCTCAATCATAATAGATATCTTTCACTTCTTCTTTCTTCGGTTTTTTTGAATCTGGTTCTTTCATTTCTCTGGTGAAATGGGCTTCTTCCTTTTTCCTCTTGTCCTTATTTGATTTGTGACAATACTTCTTATAGTGCCTAAGTTCATTACATCCATATCATTTTATCTTATCCATGTTTTTCATATTCTTCTGAGGACCAAACAAACCAAATCTTTCCTTTTTCCTTGGCATGTCAGCGTAGGCTTGATGTTCTTCATTTGATCCTATATCAATTTTATATTTTAACCTCATCTTTCCTATATTACATAGAGACCATAGATCCTGTAATGGTGTTGATTCTTTCTTCCCATAGATACTAGAATTGAAGTTTCACCATCCCTCTGATAGAGCATTCAACACCATTTTAGTCATTTTTCTATCAAACATTACTTCTCCCAATTCCTGCAGTTGATCTCGCATTTCATAAATCTTCATTAAATATGAAGTTATTACTTCCTCTCTTGACATCTTTAACTTGTATATTTCTTGTCTCAGAGATATTTCTTCCCCTGTTGTACTCACCAAGAACAACTCCACTAATTTGTCATATATTTCTTTTGAAGATTCTAGTTTTGATACATAGGGGATGAAAGAGCCATTAATGGATTCTATAAGAATCCTATGGGCTCTTATGTATCCCTTAATGTATTTGGAATGATCTTGAGTATATTCTTTTGAGGATTTATATACTAACCCTTTGGTATAGTTCATGACTTCATTCTAAATAAGATTTAGATTTGTCCTTTTCTTCCATGCAAGAAAGTTTGAAATCCCAGCCATTTTGTTTCTTTATTTGCAAAAAGACATTTTGAGACAAATTTAGATGAAGTCATAAAGATAATTACTTGATTAGATGCTTCTATTCTTCCTTGTTGATGATGATGTAGATAGAAATAGGAGCTCCCTCTTAGATTGGCTTCTTCAAGAGTGGTGGAAAGAGCTAGATCACCTTTAATCCTTGATTATGATGATGATCAAGGATGGATTCATGATTACTTCAATAATTTTGACTTGGCTTCAATAGCTTTAATTCCTTGAAGATAAATATCACTTCCTTGATCTTGATTTTCCTCTTGTATAAGTCATTTGTGTAAGGTTCTTTCTTCTTCTTGAATGAGTGAATATATTCTTAGATCTGAAGATTGACTCTTCAATGTAGATCCCTTAACTTTGCTTTTATGTCTTCTAGAAAAATTGATCCTTGTTGTTTCATTTGAATCTTGAAACTTTTTCCTTCTTTCTAAACTTTCCTTTCTTGTCTTCATCACCTTAACTATGATACCATGTTGATAAATTAGGGATTTTATTCAAACTTCTCTTCCATGATAATTACGTATGATTTCGTTGTGCTTATTTCACTTAGATGTTACCTTCATTAGATTATTACGTTCTTCATCAATTCAGTTATGAAATTCACAAGAGACTCAAATATTTTAGCCAGCAAGCCAAGGCCAAAACCTCTCCCTCTTGGAGAGGAAACCCTGAAAGTAATTCTTCTTCTATATCTTTAATTGATGATTATTATGACCATAATACAGACCCTTGACACCAGTATGTCTCCAAGACCCTTGTCACTATATGTGTTTCTCTTCTCAACTTCTTTATATGATCTTTCCTTTCTGCATTGTACTACACCAGAACTAGGGAAGCTCAATCCCTAGCCCTAAATAATGTGTTTCTTTCCTATCCTCCTTTGATCTAGCCTCGACATCCTAGAGATTCCTCTTTAACATTCTTTCTACACCTCTTTATATCTGAGTCTGACATCTTTTGCACATTGTGGTGACCCATCCTTTCACTGTAGATGACTTCAGTCCCTTTCTAAGATATTCCAGATATAGATATTGTCTTAAAACAGAGATACTATATATTTCTCCTTGTTATGATAGTAGGCTTCTTCTTTGTTATATTTCCTCTTCTTCCAGAAATATAATCTGCACTGAGAGTAGAATTATCCGTTGTTATAGTAGGTATTGATCCTCTAGGATCTGTGAGGTATAGTAGACCCAAAGCCAAAGTATCCCTCTCTTTCCTTCGCAAACCAACCTCCAATCTTCGCACCAAAATATACATTTAACTCACTTTAATTGTAGACACTTGATCTGAATTACTTGCTCCATAATGAGGCCATAGGGTCCTTTATATAGTGACTGGATTCTGCCTTGTAGGCCAACATGTGACTTGTGGGTAATCCAACTTCACCAAGGAGAATATTCATCATCTTTAAGTTGAATTGTGGAGCATATTTGACAAGGTCTTGAAGGCATAAATTTACATCAATTATAGTCCTTTATAAGTGTAAGAACACTTCATATACATGACTCTAAATTATATATTTATGACAATATGAAAAACTCCTAAAGACATCAAGAAGAAGTCTTTGACCTATAATAAAAACTTATTTCCAATAAAACCCATGAGGCAATCATTACAAAATACATTTTATTATCTTTGCCTTCTTCATTACATTAATTCATAATTATAAGTCATTACGTAGATCGAACCTTGTTACACTTTTCAACATACCCAATTTGTGGTGATTTCTTGATTTAGGTGAGGTATTTGATTTCCTTCACGTACAGAAGTTTCTTGGTTAATTGTTGGACCTTCACTTGAAATTTTAGTCGTTTGAACTAAAATCATTGCAAATGTACTCACTTCAATTGGATTGGGATCATAATGAATTGAGATATTATTTGGACTAGTGTTTTTTCCCTTTTCTTCAACTTGAATTTGCATATCTGAAGATTTTGATGCTTCTTCTCGAATAATTTGTTCTAACTTGTCTTTTAGAAACTTCTTACCACTCTTAAGCTTCATTATTTACATAAGTAAGTATTTATTATGATTATTTAGACGTGAAAGTTATTTGTTTTCTTATTGTCCTTTATTCTTAGTGTCTTTATTTCCATATTTTCAACTTTCTGATTTGTTCTAATAACCTTTGATTAAGATTCTTTAAGCTTAATTTTTTCTCTTAGTGTTCTAGTGTTTCTTGAGTTATTTCTATGAGGCCTTGGCCTTCATGACTTTTGCAAGTAATTTTTTATTGTGTTCCCTCATGCGAGAAATTTCTACATCTTTTTTTTATTACTCCCTTCTAATGCATATCCCCAAGATCTTTATATTTTTTTTGTGATGACTACATGTTTCACTAAAATTTGGTTATTTTGTCTTCTATGTGATTCTCTTTATATTCCAACTCCAATTTCTCAGTATAGTGGATTACATCGTCTTGTATAATTCATGTTGGGTGTTCAACTTGAAAGTTGGATTTTCTTCAATTCTTAAGCCACAGGTTCTTCATTGAAATCTGCACTTAGTTGCTCAAGTGTTGTTATTAATTGCTTTATCCCTTCATGAAACTTCATATCTCCTAACAATTGTTTTTTTGTCACTTTGATATTCAACTAAAGTAAAAGTTTCATAACATTTTATATAAACAATATTTTTTATTTCTAAATGACTATTGACAATTAGTATATTCCTCTAAACAAAATAGGCATTTTGAAAAGAAAAAAACAAGATTTCTTACCAAATGCATTTTTTTATTTTTCTTGACTACTTTTAACTCCTAACACACGCACACACACACACATATAAATGCTCAAGTGTTGTTATTAATTGCTTTATCCCTTCACGAAACTTCATATCTCCTAACAATTGTTTTTTTGTCACTTTGATATTCAGCTAAAGTAAAAGTTTCATAACATTTTACGTAAACAATATTTTGATTTCTAAATGACTATTGACAATTAGTATATTCGTCTAAACAAAATAGGAATTTTAAAAAGAAAAAAACAAGATTTCTTACCAAATGCATTTTTTTTATTTTTCTTGACTACTTTTAGCTCCTAACACACACATACATATATATATATGTGTGTGTATATATATGTGTGTGTGTGTGTGTGCATGTGTGTGTGTCTATATATGTGTGTGTGTGTGTGTGTGTGAGTTATTTTTTCTTAAAAAAAATTAGTGATATAATAATATATATCCCTTCATAATATTTATATAATAATTAATAACCTTTTTATATGATAAATATTTAATAATAAATCTTATATTAAATATAATATTAGTGAACCTTTTTAATAAAATATCTACCATATTAAAGAGATCATTTAAACCTAACGATGAGAAGTATATTCCCAACTGTATTTAATATCCTATAGCCCAAGAAATAATAGTCACCTTATCATATCTAAATGGCATCATAGTGGCGGTAGTAGGACCAAATCAATGGGAAGGAATCACTCAGTAAACAACAAGGTTACGAGGGGGCAAGATGTTGGTGGTAACAGCAGGATGAGATAGTGTATGGGTAAGAACGACAATAAAGAAGAAGGTCACAGCTACATATAGGGAAGAAGTTGTTGCTACAAGTCCATGGTGACAAGAGTAGTTGGCAGCTATAGCAGTCAGTGGTAGAATGGAACCAGATTTGTGATCCGCAATTGTGGTTGCGTTGTTTTGTTTTTTAGTTTTTTTTTTTTTTACTTTGAATTTTTTTAATTTTTTTCAATTAATTTATTTATTTTTAGTATATGACGTCAGAAATAACAATGAAAAAAATAACATCAATCTTAATGATCCTCCTCCACCTAAATCTATTTATTTATTTTAAATCATCTTATTACATGGGTTAACATATATGTACATGTGGTGAAAATTTCATCTCATGTTAATGTCATTTGATTAAGATTTTTTATCAAGGGAGCCTATGTTGAAGTTATTTACCTGGAAAGTTTGGATACTAAATAAATGGCTTATACATTTTATAAGGTGTGAAATAATGTGGTCAAGACTTTCCAACAAAGGAGTGATTTGATTCAAGTTATCCTATCTTTGGAAATAGTTTATATTATATGAAGAATTTAGTGTGCATGCCAACTTCATATGGAAGGTTGACAATGGATCATGGTAATCATTTAAAGAAAAAAATTAAGCATGATATTTTAAGAGCAAGATAAGAGAGATTGGTAGTACAAGGTGATATGAACAAATATTTACCGAGACAGAGTCCAAATTTGTAAGATGATGTATTAGGTTCTTGGGAAGGCCATGAAATCTAGTAGCTTCACTGTTAGTATGAATCCTTTGTCGAAGTGTACGAAAAAGGACCACTTTAGCTACGCATAACTAATAGCCCTAACAACAAAAGTGGCTGCCAATATCTTCAAATCTGCGGTTAGTTAGACATAAAAGAGCTGCAAAAAACCAGATCTATGCATGGAAAGACATTAAGCAAAAAAAGTAAGGGTTTACTCCATATACCAATAGACAAGACAAGAACAATTTTTGAAAGAATTTTTATATTAATGGGGCACCTGGGAGGAAAACAAGAAGGTGTATCCAATTCTCCTCAGTGGGATGGGTTCTTGGAAGTCCTCGGCACTTCAGATCTAAGATTTCTCTCTCTTGTTGGTGTAGAAAACCCACACAAAGAATGGAACTCAAAGGGAGCTCACACAGCAAATGGTAGAAAAGAGTGACCAAGTGTATAGATCCAGAGTGATCTAATAGGCAACAAAAGGTGAAAAATGGTAGGAAAAACCCTCCTATTTATAACAAAATATTGGGTCATTCTAGATCTTGGTGCATGGGTTAACCAGATCTAGATCCACTTTTTATGTAATATTTTATTATATTTGTTGGAGGGAAAAGGTATTTGACTTGGGTCAAATCCCTTAATTTGTCAAAAATAAATAAATAAATGATTTATTTATCTTTTTAAGGAAGAGGTTAGAAGATAATTAAATAAATAATGATTTATTTAATTATTTGTGGGTGATTTGGTCATATTTAACAAGGAATATTATCTAAATAAGGTTTAAATAATTATTCCTAGAAAATAATAAGATAAATAAAGGTTTATCTAATTAATTTCTTTGATTTTGGGTTAAACATGGCTGGGAATAATAATTAAATTATGGTTTAATTAATTATTCCATGAGGAAAATCAAACAAATATAGGTTTGTTTAATATTTCCTTTTGGGGTTTCTTGTTTTAACATAGTGAAAGCAATTTTACTTAGGGTAAAATTGGTCTTACATGGTGTACTTGGGTCCATCTAATGATAATAGGTTAGATGACCAAAAAATGGTGTAACATTCACGAGTTGCATGGGGTAATTAAAATTAGAGGACTAGTTGAAATTGATGCATGAAGCAAGGGTGAATATCTGAAAACACTACAAGGAAAATACCTTCTAGCGAAGGTTATAACAGAGGTTTTTAACGTTATAAAATTGGAAAAAATTGTCAAAAACCTTTGTTAAAACATTTGTTTGCGGTTGCGGATTTTTTAGCAGATATTATAAAGAAACTTCATCACAACTGAAAAAAAAAAAAATTGGGCGGCTAGAGGTTTTGGTCAATTTTTTTTAGTGGTGTGCTACATGGAAAAATCATCATTGCTCCAAATATATAAAATCACCACGGCTATATAAATAAATAAATTCACCAAGACATTGAATTCAAAGAAAATTGGTGCATGAAATGTATACCGACCTGGTGTATATATATTTAAAAACAGCCCGATGCATTCTTTTCAAGAACTGCACGAGAGCAGGCAAAAAAATATTGTAGACCCATATATTTTATTTAAACTCGCAGCTCCAATGCATATGGTTTGAATAATATCACTGGTGCGCTACTGATATAAAAGAACCAATGCTAGTAATTTGAATAATGCATCGAGGCATTAAATGCAAACAATATCGGTGCTTGAATAATATAACACTTTGTTGCTGTCGTTTTCAGAAAAAGGCACCTACCATGCAAAAATATTTTCGTAACGGTGATTTTAGATAAAATACTGCACCGGTGCATTTTTATGTTATAAACGCACATGGTTTTTGTATGAGATTCTATCTTTTTTAAAAACATCGACCTGTGACAGTGAAATTATTGTGATTTTTTTAACTCGTTATCCATCAAAAAATCAACATATATCTTATAACAATATTCATATAAATTTAATTTTGATTAGTGAATTTGTATATGATTTTTGAATTAATTGGTTATATTGTTATATTTTGCATCTCTTCATTATAATATTTAATCATCCATATACTTAATCAGTGGTGTAACATTTCATAGCGACATTGGATAACACAATAGAGTAAATTAAAATGTATTTTATAATATATCAATAAGAGGCTTTTTTTCATAAAAAAATGTGATAGTTATTGTTAACCCCTTGTCTTTCAATTGGGACATTATGTTCATTACATTAAACAAAATGTTTGATTTTCACAGACAATTATTTCAAAAAACACAACAACTTGCATTGATATCCAAATAGATCACCATTCTTCTTCGGTTGTCAATTCTTGAGCTACTTCCATGACTTGGGTTATTTGGACAAAAATTTTCTTGATTGCATCGATTTTTTTCATCTCGTTGATATTTTTCCATCTGCAAACATAAAAATAAAGTGTAATGAATGTATCTACATTGGCGAGAATAATGAAAAATGAAAGAAATAATATACATAAATTTAAATCAAATAACAATGTACCATAGAAATAAGTGTCTCATGAATTGTAGATGTTTTATCTAGGGAGCCTTTATTGAAGTTATTTACTTGGAAAGGTTGCATACTAAATAAATGGCTTATACATTTTCTCAGGAGTGCAATAATGTGGTGAATACTTTCCAACAAAGGAGTCATTTGATTCAAGTTATCCTATCTTTGGAAATTGTTTATATTAAATGAAGAAATAAGTGTGCATGTCAACTTCAGATGGAAGAATGAAATTGGATCATGGTAATCATTTAAAGAACAAAATTAAGCATGATATTTTTGAAGAAAAAGATAGGATAAATTGGTAGGACAAGGTGATATGAACAAATATGTACCAAAACAGAATCCAAATTTGTAAGATGATGTATTGGGACCTTGGGATGGCCCTGAACTCTAGTAGCTTCATGAGTTGCATGGGGTAATTAAAAGTAGAGGACTAGTTGAAATTGATGCATGAAGCAAGGATGACTATCTGAAAACACTACAAGGAAAATACCTTCTATCAGAGGTTATAATATAGGTTTGTTATAGAATTGGAAAATTTTGTCAAAAAAACCTTTCTTAAAACATCAGTTTGTGGTAGTGAATTTTTTGGCGGAGATTATAAATAAACTTCATCACAACTGAAAAAAATTGGGTTGTCGAACGTTTTGGTCAATGTTTTTTAGTGGTGCGCTACATGGAAAAATAACACCAGTGCTCTAAATATATAAAAGCACCAGGGCTATATACATAAATAAATGTACCAAGGCATTGAATGAAAATAATATCGGTGCCTGAAATGTATACTAAACTGGTGCATATATATTAAAAAACACCATGGGGCATTCTTTTCAAGAACTGCACTGGAGCATGAAAAAAAATATTGTAGACTTGGTGCTTTTATTTAAACTCGCAGCTCCAATCAATATGGTTTAAATAAAATCACCAGTGCGTTACTAATATGAAAGAACCAATTATAGTAATTTGAATAATGCATTGGATGTTAAATGCAAACAATATCGGTGCTTGAAGAATATAACACTTTGTTGTTGTTTTCAGAAAAAGGCACCTACCATGCAAAAAAAAATCTGTAACAGTGATTTTAGATAAAATAACTCATTGGTGCATTTTTATGTTATAGACACACCTAGTTTTTGTATGAGATTCTCTCTTTTTTAAAACATCGACCTGTGATAGTGCAATTTTTGTGATTTTTTAAATTCATTATTCATCGAAAAATCAACATATATCTTATAACGATATTCATATAAATTTAATTTTGATTAGTGAATTTGTATATGATTTTTGGATTAATTTTCTATATTATTAGATTTCGCATCGCTTCATTATAATATTTAATCATCCATATATTTAATGAGTGGTGTAACATTTCATACCGACATTGGATAACACAATAGAATAACTTAAAATTTATTTTATTATATATTAATAAGAGGATATTTGTCATAAAAAATGTGATAGTTATTGTTAACCCCTTGTCTTTAAATTGGGATATTATGTTCATTACATTAAACAAAATGTGTGATTTTCATAGACAATTAATATTTCAAAAAACACAACAACTTGCATTGATATCCAATTATATCATCATTCTTCGTTGGAATTGTTGTTAATTCTTGAGCTACTTCCATGACTTGGGTCATTTGGACAAATGTTTTGTTGATTTCATCGATTTTTTTAGCTCCTTCATATTTTTCCATATTCAAACATAAAACAAAGTGTAATGAATATATCTACGTTGGCGAGAATAATGAAAAATGAAAGAAATAATATACATCAATTTAAATCAAATAACAATGTACCATAGAAAAAAGTGTCTCATGAGTTGTAGATTTTTTATCTAAGGAGCCTTTGTTGAAGTTATTTACTTGGAAAGGTTGGATACTAAATAAATGGCTTATACATTTTCGCAGGTGTGCAATAACGTGGTCAAGAATTTCCAACAGAGGAGTCATTTTATTCAGGTTATCCTATATTTGGAAATGGTTTATATTAAATGAAGAAATAAGTGTGCATGCCAACTTCAGATGGAAGTTTGACATTGGATCATGATAATAATTTAAATAACAAAATTAAGCATGATATTTTTGAAGAACGAGATAAGATAAATTGGTATGACAAGGTGATATGAACAAATATTTACCGAGACAGAGTCCAACTTCGTAATATTATGTATTGGGATCTTGGGAAGGCCATGAACTCTAATATATTCATGATTTGAATTGGGTAATTAAAAGTAGAGGAATAGTTGAAATTGAAGCATGAAGCAAGGATGAATATCTGAAAACACTACAAGGAAAATACCTTCTAGCGAAGGTTATAACAGAGGTTCTTAATGTTATAAAATTGGAAAAAAATGTCAAAAAAACCTTTGTTAAAACATCTATTTGAGGTAGTGGATTTTTTCGCGGAGATTATAAAGAAACTTCCGATCAAAACTGGAAAAAAAAATTGGGCGACTGGAGGTTTTGGTCGATGTCTTTTAGTGGTGTGATACATGGAAAAATAACACCAGTGCTCTAAATATATAAAATCACCAGGGCTATATATATAAATAAATGAACCAAGACGTTGAATGCAAAGAACATTGGTTCCTAAAATGTATACTAACCTGGTGCATATATATTAAAAAACACCCTAGGGCATTCTTTTCAAGAACTGCACTGGAGCACGCAAAATAAAAATTGTAGACTCGGTGATTTTATTTAAACTCACAGCTCCAATGCATATGGTTTGAATAAAATCATCGGTGCGCTACTGATATAAAAGAACCAATGCTAGTAATTTAAATAATTCATCGGGGGGTTAAATGCAAACAATACCAGTGCTTGAAGAATATAACACTTTTTTGTTGTCGTTTTGAGAAAAGGCACCTACCATGCAAAAAAAAATTCGTAACAGTGATTTTAGATAAAATAAAGCACCGGTGCATTTTTAAGTTATAGACGCACCTGGTTTTTGTATGAGATTCTCTCTTTTTTTTTAACATCGACCTGTGACAGTGCAATTATTGTGATTTTTTAAATTCGTTATTCATAGAAAGATCAACATATATCTTATAACAATATTCATATAAATTTAATTTCGATTAGTGAATTTGTATTTGATTTTTGGATTAATTTGTTATATTATTAGATTTCACATCTCTTCATTATAATATTTAATCATTCATATATTTAATCAGTGGTGTAACATTTCATAGCGTCATTGGATAACACAATAGAATAAATCAAAATGTATTTTATTATATATCAATAAGAGGCTATTTGTCATAAAAAATGTGATAGTTAGTTAAACCCTTGTCTTTTAATTGGGACATTATGTTCATTACATTAAACAAAATGTCTGATTTTCATAGACAATTATTTCAAAAAACACAACTTGCATTGATATCGAAATAGATCATCATTGTTCGTTGGAATTGTTGTCAATTCTTGAGCTACTTCCATGACTTGAGCTATTTGGACAATTTTTTTGTTGATTGCATTGATTTTTTTCATCTCCTTGATATTTTTCCATCTGCAAACATAAAAATAAAGTGTAATGAATGTATATACATTTGCGAGAATAATGAAAAATGTAAGAAATAATATAAATCAATTTAAATCAAATAAAAATGTACCATAGCAAGAAGTGTCTCAAGATTTGTACACATGGTTTCAAAACCAAGTCTCATTCCTTGTTGCAACAAGTCTTATGTTGGTGTAGTTCCATAGTTTTTTTCCTACAATTTTTTAATGTAACAACTCCCAAAATTTTATTTTATTTTTATATTGTTTTATTCCCTACTTAACCTTCACTAGTTTCCTCAACACATATTATCTCTGACATCTCTGCTACTAATGTTAATAAATTGATCATCGGAATAGTTTTCTCATTTTTCTCATTAATCATAACTGATAAGGTACCCCCTTAACCTCATGTATTACCTTCACCTTACAATTTTAGACAATTAAATCCCTAATCTAGTCCCCATTAAGGATTCACTCCCTTACTATTTCGTTACCTCTATAACTCCTTATTCTTTTCTCAATTGTGAACATCATATTTTCATTAACCTTGCCCCGAGATTTTACAATTTATTAACTCCATTGACTCACCATATAATCCTACCCTACCTCTGATAACATATACACTCTAACCTACCTACCTTTTCCCTATTTCTTTAACCTTACCCTTACAGTATTCCCCAATTAATAATTTATATTTACATAACCCTTAGCAATACATATAACTTATGTCCTTACATTATGTGTATTACCATAATTTGGAGATTATTTGTATCACCATACTTTGGAGACAGGTATGACATTTAATGTAAGTACGAATATATTGATGGTTTTAAATTTCGTTTTAATTCAGCATGCCCCACATGTTATGTGGCCCACTCCTAAACTTTCAACTGGCCATTTCACGTTGCCTTGTGTGTGAATTCCTCCAATGATTTCCAGGGTTTTATAGTTTCCCCTGCTACAAAGTCAGGTTTTCTGTCCACACATTCTCAAGTACGATTTTCCTTTTTAGTTTTTGTTTGCCTCTGAATTCTTAAGAATTTCAAAGGGTTTTGACTAATTGTGGTTCACTTTCTACTACATGACACCAAGGTGCTTCAGTTGACTAGTTATTCGTCATTGATAAGGTAAGCCACAATTGTATGTCTCTAGTTATTCTTTTGTGGAACTATATTATCAAGGGGCTAATATGATATCGTTTTCATGGTTGCAGGTGGGATTTTCTATCCTCTGGTCGTAGTTACGTAACTCCTCAAGGTTCTTCATGGAAATGGATTTCCCTTCACCACTCCACAACTTAAACCTGATCGAAATTAGAGGTAAGTTTATATAACTTCCATTCTCTGAGAAAACGAAGGCTTTTGTACCCATATTTAGAACATAATTTTTTTCTTTGTATTTAGCAAGGAATTATTTTGGGTATTTGATTTATGTTTCTTCTAAACCTGCAAATTTTCTGGATTACTGGCCTATGAGCCATTTCGCTATTTAAGAACCCCTATTATAAATATTATATGGCCAAAATTGATTTTTTTTTCTCTTGTTGTTCATCCCTCTATCAATTTAAATGAGATTATTGGAAATTTGTCGTCATACAGGGTACCTCTGTTTTGTAGCATTGTTTTATTTCTATCCATTGCCTGTATACATGGAATTTCCATTGTTCTACTTAAGGCACTAGGGTATTTTAATTTTATGCTTTTCGGTAAGGTAATTCTCTATGAGTCATATTTGGATTCAGAATTTTACGTGATTTTCAATTTAGAACTCTTATACAGAAATTACGCCAGTTTCATCTCCTTGTTCATACTCTCCCTTAATGTAATTTACCTTTCAACATACTCAAGTATACTTGTCTGTGTGAAATAGGATGATTTGATTATGTGTACTCGTTCAAGGATTTAATGTCTCATTTCTCATCCCACAAGTATTAATTATTTAGTTTATATGAACTTCTATATTCAATTTTTGTTTTCCATAACTTGTTAGTTACTATTTCACTCTCTAGATGTTGTCTTTGCATCCATTATGAGATA